>JAPXFY010000025.1:2813672-2863672 GCA_030674185.1 Monoplex corrugatus | reverse complement strand
ACAAACACAGAGTTGATTTATACATTTTAACATGCATTTGAACACACACACGCATGCACAGAGAGACAGACAGACAGACAGACAGACAGATAGAGAGAGAGAGAGAGAGAGATGTGTGTTGGAGGTTGCCCTGGATAAAGACCGGCTTAATTAAACACGCGCGTGGCCTAGTTTATAGCCGGTGCAGCGCGTGCCTTGGTCAGGCAACAGCTAACACCCGATTTTATTCAAATGTAAGCCTCTAAAAAAGAATGAAAACAAACAGCCTAAAGCGATTTTTTTTTAATTTTAGAAAGTTAAAGCACTGAGACCACGAATCAGACCTTGCTAAAACTGAGGAAAATATGTGAAGATTGTAAATTTTACTATACTTCCGTCACTATTACGAAAATAATCTCACTTTATACTGAACAAAGAGCAACCTGGAGGTGTCAGTCGATCATCACATTAGTAATTTCTACAAAAACTCAAAGACAAGGTAATCCTAAAAAGTAAAGATCACTTCTTCAGAACAATGAATATTCACAGCACTGAATGCACACAGGTAAAGTGACGAAAATACCCCAGATCATTGCACAAATTCACAATACACACAGAAAACTGCACTCGGCTTCCTCCTTTATCAGTAGTGCCAGAACACAAAGGCACGCTAGCCAGTGATATGGACTTTGGTCGACCCTGCATGGACAAAAATAGCACTCGCAGGCGATGCCGCTGCCGGCTCGCAATTAAAAGGTAGGAGAATGGCTGGGAAAATGCAGCCGTGTGTTGCAGTGTCGGATAGTGTTAATGTTAAAACTGACAATACCAGTGGTGGACAATGATGATGATGATGATGATGATGATGATGATGATGTTGCAGTGTCCGATAGTGTTAATGTTAAAACTGACAGTACCAGTGGTGGACAATGATGATGATGATGATGATGATGATGATGTTGCAGTGTCGGATAGTGTTAATGTTAAAACTGACAGTACCAGTGGTGGACAATGATGATGATGATGATGATGTTGATGATGTTGCAGTGTCCGATAGTGTTAATGTTAAAACTGACAGTACCAGTGGTGGACAATGATGATGATGATGATGATGATGTTGCAGTGTCCGATAGTGTTGATGTTAAAACTGACAGTACCAGTGGTGGACAATGATGATGATGATGATGATGATGTTGCAGTGTCCGATAGTGTTGATGTTAAAACTGACAGTACCAGTGGTGGACAATGACAATGATGATGATGATGATGTTGCAGTGTCCGATAGTGTTGATGTTAAAACTGACAGTACCAGTGGTGGACAATGATGATGATGATGATGATGATGATGTTGCAGTGTCCGATAGTGTTAATGTTAAAACTGACAGTACCAGTGGTGGACAATGATGATGATGATGATGATGATGTTGCAGTGTCCGATAGTGTTAATGTTAAAACTGACAGTACCAGTGGTGGACAATGATGATGATGATGATGATGATGATGTTGCAGTGTCGGATAGTGTTGATGTTAAAACTGACAATACCAGTGGTGGACAATGATGATGATGATGATGATGATGATGTTGCAGTGTCGGATAGTGTTGATGTTAAAACTGACAGTACCAGTGGTGGACAATGATGATGATGTTGATGATGTTGCAGTGTCCGATAGTGTTGATGTTAAAACTGACAGTACCAGTGGTGGACAATGATGATGATGATGATGATGTTGCAGTGTCGGATAGTGTTGATGTTAAAACTGACAGTACCAGTGGTGGACAATGATGATGATGATGATGATGATGATGATGTTGATGTTGCAGTGTCCGATAGTGTTAATGTTAAAACTGACAGTACCAGTGGTGGACAATGATGATGATGATGATGATGATGTTGCAGTGTCGGATAGTGTTGATGTTAAAACTGACAATACCAGTGGTGGACAATGATGATGATGATGATGATGATGATGATGTTGCAGTGTCCGATAGTGTTGATGTTAAAACTGACAGTACCAGTGGTGGACAATGATGATGATGATGATGATGATGTTGCAGTGTCGGATAGTGTTAATGTTAAAACTGACAGTACCAGTGGTGGACAATGATGATGATGATGATGATGATGTTGCAGTGTCCGATAGTGTTAATGTTAAAACTGACAGTACCAGTGGTGGACAATGATGATGATGATGATGATGTTGATGATGTTGCAGTGTCGGATAGTGTTGATGTTAAAACTGACAATACCAGTGGTGGACAATGATGATGATGATGATGATGATGTTGCAGTGTCGGATAGTGTTAATGTTAAAACTGACAGTACCAGTGGTGGACAATGATGATGATGATGATGATGATGTTGCAGTGTCCGATAGTGTTAATGTTAAAACTGACAGTACCAGTGGTGGACAATGATGATGATGTTGATGATGATGATGATGTTGCAGTGTCGGATAGTGTTAATGTTAAAACTGACAGTACCAGTGGTGGACAATGATGATGATGATGATGATGATGATGATGTTGCAGTGTCCGATAGTGTTAATGTTAAAACTGACAGTACCAGTGGTGGACAATGATGATGTTGATGATGTTGCAGTGTCGGATAGTGTTAATGTTAAAACTGACAGTACCAGTGGTGGACAATGATGATGATGATGATGATGATGTTGCAGTGTCGGATAGTGTTGATGTTAAAACTGACAATACCAGTGGTGGACAATGATGATGATGATGATGATGATGTTGCAGTGTCGGATAGTGTTAATGTTAAAACTGACAGTACCAGTGGTGGACAATGATGATGATGATGATGATGATGTTGCAGTGTCCGATAGTGTTAATGTTAAAACTGACAGTACCAGTGGTGGACAATGATGATGATGATGATGATGATGTTGCAGTGTCCGATAGTGTTAATGTTAAAACTGACAGTACCAGTGGTGGACAATGATGATGATGATGATGATGTTGATGATGTTGCAGTGTCGGATAGTGTTGATGTTAAAACTGACAGTACCAGTGGTGGACAATGATGATGATGATGATGATGTTGATGATGTTGCAGTGTCCGATAGTGTTGATGTTAAAACTGACAGTACCAGTGGTGGACAATGATGATGATGATGATGTTGCAGTGTCGGATAGTGTTAATGTTAAAACTGACAGTACCAGTGGTGGACAATGATGAGATGATATGATGTGATGATGTTGCAGTGTCGATAGTGTTAATGTTAAAACTGACAGTACCAGTGGTGGACAATGATGATGATGATGATGATGATGTTGCAGTGTCCGATAGTGTTAATGTTAAAACTGACAGTACCAGTGGTGGACAATGATGATGATGTATGATGTGTTGCAGTGTCCGATAGTGTTAATGTTAAAACTGACAGTACCAGTGGTGGACAATGATGTGATGATGATGATGATGATGATGTTGCAGTGTCCGATAGTGTTAATGTTAAAACTGACAGTACCAGTGGTGGACAATGATGATGATGATGTTGATGATGTTGCAGTGTCCGATAGTGTTAATGTTAAAACTGACAGTACCAGTGGTGGACAATGATGATGATGATGATGATGATGTTGCAGTGTCCGATAGTGTTAATGTTAAAACTGACAGTACCAGTGGTGGACAATGATGAATTTTATGATGATGATGATGTTGCAGTGTCCGATAGTGTTAATGTTAAAACTGACAGTACCAGTGGTGGACAATGAATGATGATGATGATGATGTGTGTTGCAGTGTCCGATAGTGTTAATGTTAAAACTGACAGTACCAGTGGTGGACAATGATGATGATGATGATGATGTTGCAGTGTCGATAGTGTTAATGTTAAAACTGACAGTACCAGTGGTGGACAATGATGATGATGATGATGTTGCAGTGTCGATAGTGTTATGTTAAAACTGACAGTACCAGTGGTGGACAATGATTGATGTGATGATTGATGTTGCAGTGTCGATGTAACGACATACCAGTGGTGGACAATGATGATGATGATGATGATGATGTTGCAGTGTCGATAGTGTTATGTTAAACTGACAGTACCATGGTGGACAATGATGATGATGATGATGAGTTGCAGTTCGATAGTTTATGTTAAAACTGACATACCAGTGTGGACAATGATGATTGATGATGTGATGTTGCAGTGTCGATAGTGTTAATGTTAAAACTGACATACCAGTGGTGGACAATGATGATGATGATGATGATGATGTGATTGAGTGTGAAGTGTTATAAATACATACATGTGACAATGGGATGGAATGATGAAGATGATGATTGATGAGATGTGTGAGTGTTAATAGATGTTAAAACTGACATACCATGTGACAATGGATGATGTGATGATGTTGCAGTTCCGATAGTGTTATGTTAAAACTGCATACCAGTGGTGGACAATGATGATGATGATGATGATGTTGCAGTGTCCGATAGTGTTAATGTTAAAACTGACAACCAGTGGTGGACAATGATGATGATGATGATGTGAGTGTGTGAGTGTTATGTTAATGTAAATACGAGTGCAGTACCAATGATGGATGATGATGATGATGTTGCAGTGTCCGATGTTGTTAAATGATAAAACTGAGACCATGGTACAATGATGATGATGATATGATGTATGAGTTCGCGATAGTGTTAATGTTAAAACTGACAGTACCAGTGTGACAATGATGAGTTGATGATGTATGCATGTATGTTAATGTAACGATAGTTAAGTTACAATGACGTACTGGTGATGATGATGATGAGTTGGGTTTCAGTGTGTATGTTATGTTAAAACTGACATACCAGTGGTGGACAATGATGATGATGTTGATGATGATGATGTGCAGTGTCGATAGTGTTAATGTTAAAATGACAGTACCAGGTGGAAATGATGATGTATGAGTGTGGCAGTGTCCGATAGTGAGTTAAACTGACAGTACCAGTGTGGACAAGCATGATGATGATGTGTGATTTCAGTGTGATAGTGTTATGTTAAAACGACAGACATGGGACAAGAGATGATGTTGATGTGCAGTGTCATTGTTAATTAATGACATACGGGACAATGAAGATGAGATTTGCATGTCGATATTATTAAACTGACAATCCGTGGACAATGAGATGAGAGATGTGAATGTCATGCTGTGTTAATTTAAACTGATACCTGGTACAGAATGATAGATGTTGCGTCATGTTAGTAAAACATCAGGTGACAAATGATATGTGAATGTGCAGTGCGATAGTGTAGTAAGACAGTACCAGGACAGATATGATGAGATTGGTGTCGGATGTGTTATTAAAACTGACAGTACATGTGACATGATAGATGTGATGTATTCAGTGTCCGTAGGTATGTAAAGACAGTACATGTGACAATGATGTGATGGATGATGTTGCAGTGTCCGTAGTGTATGTAAAACTGACAACATGGTACAGATATGTATTATGATGCAGTCGATATGTATGTAAAACTGACATACCATGTACATGATATGAGATGTGTGATCGTGCATAGGTAATGTTAACTGACATACCAGTGACAAGATAAGATGTTTGAGTGTCCATAGTGTATGTAAACTGACTACAGGTGGACAAGATGAGATAGATGTTGCATTCGATAGTTAGTAAACGCAATACAGTGATGAGATATGAGAGTGCAGTGTCGAATTATGTAACTGACATACCATGGACATGATGATGATGATGATGTGCGTGTCGATAGTTATGTAACTCAATACCATGTGGAAATGATGATGATGATGTGCGTGTCGATAGTGTTAAGTTAAAACTGACATACCAGTGTGGACAATGAGTGATGTGATGTTGCAGTGTCCGATAGTGTGATGTTAAAACTGACAATACCATGGTGACAATGATGATGAGATGTGAGTTGCAGTGTCGATAGTGTTAATTAAAACGACAGTACCAGTGTGGACAATGATGATGATGATGTGTATGTTGCAGTGTCCGATAGTGTATGTTAAAACTGACAGACCATGGTGGACATGATGATGATGTGATGATGTGCAGTGTCGATATGTTATTAAAACTGACATACATGTGGACATGATGATGAGTGTGATGTGCGTGTCCGATAGTGTAATGTAACGACATACCAGTGTGGACAATGAGAGATAAGTGATGTGATCTGCAGTTCATGGAGTTTACTGCCATCAGTGTTGTCCTTTGTCTATGTCTCTTTGTCTGTCTTTGTGCTGGTCTTTCTCTTTTCTGTGTCTTCTTTGTCCTCTGTGTCACTTGAACCTCTACACTGTTTCACTGGACCCGCCTTCTTCATCATCTTCTCCTCTGACTAACCAGGTTAGTCCTTTGTTCCCTTTGTCCATGCTGTCTTTGTTCTTTGTACTTATCTGTTCTCTTTTCTTTGTTCCTCTTTGTCCTCTGTGTCACCTGAACTCTCTACAGTGTTTAACTGCACCCATCTTTTTTATCTTCACCACTGACCATAAATTCTTTGTTGTCATTGTCCGTTCCTTGTGCTCGTTGTTCTTTGTCCATGTTGTCTGTCCTCTTTTCTGTGTTCCACTTTGTCCTGTGTCCTCTTTTCTGTGTTCCACTTTGTCCTGTGTTCTCTTTGTTCTATGTTCTGTCTTTGTTTATTTTTGTCCTATACACCCTCTTTGTCTGTCCTTTGTGCTGTTTGTCCTTTGTGTTCTTTGTTATTTATGTTTTTTGTCAGTCCTGAATTCTCTTTGTCCTGTGTTCTCTTGTGTTCCTATTTGTGTTATGTTCTCTCTTTACTTTCCTTTGTCTTATGTGCTTTGTTCCTCTTTGTCTTCTGTTCTCTTTGTCATGGTGAACTGGTTGTGGAAGTGAAATGATTAAGACACTGGGCTGTGTGTTCCCTGCCTATGGACTGGTGCTTATTGTGTGTTGCACTGTATAGCATGTGACACTGTGTTCATGTTTCATTGTGTTGTCTGTCTGTCTGTCTATACAGTGGCAATGTGTTCCCTGCCTATGCCCTGGTGCTTATTGTGTGTTGCACTGTATAGCATGTGACACTGTGTTAATGTTTCATTGTGTTGTCTGTCTGTCTGTCTATACAGTGGCAATGTGTTCCCTGCCTATACCCTGGTGCTTATTGTGTGTTACACTGTATAGTAGTATGTGACACTGCGTTAACCCCATAAGTGCCGCCAAAGTAAAATTTATGGAGCTCACAGTTCCTTCTGTGATACATACAAATGTAAAATTCACGTAGGTAGCTTGACACATGTTTCAGCCTAATGTAAATGGGAGAGAAACACTGACTGATGTTGTCAGTCTCAGAATGGGTTCATAAAAGTGACTGGCTTCCCTTACATGACTTTTTGACCTATGCAACCCTCACCAGATTGGTTTTATTTATCTGAGAATAGAAACTTGTTTTCAGCAAAATGGCGACACCATGACTGTCATGCAATGCTGCATATTTTCAGTCTTTGAAAGTATGTGAGTTGAGTCAAGAACTTATAAATAATGTAGGATGATTCAGAAGACAATTCTGACACAAGAAGAGGTTGAAAACAGCAGTAGTTACTTGCTGTTGGTATGAAATGTGCACCAGACAGACCCCAACACGAAAAGTATTGATCCTATGAGCATGTGACACAAAGGGTTTGTGGCCGCAGGCAATACTGGCAGACAGCCAACACCTTCACACTGTTGGAATATTCAGCTGGGACATTGTAGAATAACCCACCACTTCCAGTGAGTTCTATTAGAAGCGGCAAGGGGAGGACTAGGGTGATGGAGTGGGGGTGGGGGTGGGGGGCGTGGCTGCAGCATCCAACATGAGGGGGTCAAGCCACTTTTTGCAATAGTACTTTTACAGTACACTGCAGCTATTTGTAGCTTGTCAGCTGTCAGTGATCTGTCAGTAGGCGGTCATCCAAAGTCTGAATACTTTTAGATTTCGTCAGGAAAGCCATGTCCTATTTTGTCCTTTGTTTTTTGGTTTCTATTGTGAGCGGTAGTTGTTTTTTTTTATGAGAATTTCCACAAAATATTACAAGTATGTAATAATTCAAAGAAATTACTATATAAATCATCTGAAAATACATTTAGTCATGCCTAATGCATCATTCTGTGTAATTTCATGCATAGATTCCCATAAATAAGGAAGCAACAGTTGTTTTATTGTACATGGTAGTGATGCCATGTTTTTCCCTGGCACCTGGAAACTCCGGATGTCAAAAAATGTTGGCACTCAAAGGGTTAATGTTTTATTGTGTTGTATGTCTGTCTGTCTATACACTATTCTTTAAGATACTGGGCAATGTGTTCCAAGTTTATGGCTTAGTGCTTATTGTGTGTTACACTGTATAGCATGTGACCCTGCTTTAATGTTATACCATGTTGTTCATACTATGTAACACTATATTAATGTTACATTATGTCTGTCTGTCTATATAGTGGCCTTTAACACTATGCGCCCGGCAGTAGCTGGTGCTGGAACTTCCCCGCGCACGTGCGCTGAGTGTGGCTGCACAACCCTTGCGACCGGAGCATTTTTAGCGTTTTTCCTTTTTTTTTTACGCTGTGTTTCAACACTAGACTCGTGCAATAATTGGTATTTACGGAAAGATCTACTCAAGTCCTAACAGAAAAAGTGAACTTTACTTCGATATGAAGCTTCCTGTTGGAGTTATGGGAGTCGGTGCAAGCACACTAAATGAGCTACAAAAACAACACGGAAGTGCGTGTAACATGCACTGTTCCGATCAAAACAAACAACTTAAAACGTTTCCTTACCTTATAATTCCAACAGAATGTTCAGCAGAACACATCCACAATATGAATACACCAAATTTAATCCAAAGTTTAACAGGTCTATGAAAGTCACTGGTCACTGTTACCAAAATCAGTGGTCACAGTACTAGCGCAAACACAGTCACATTTGTCGGCTTCTCCTCATCAGACCCGACGATATGCATTTCTGCTTTGAGTAGTGTTGTCACCTTGGGAAAAACACATTATACTGTCAGTTGAAAACTATACTAATGAATTTAACTAGTGACATGTAATAGAGTACAGGCACATAAAAAAGTTGAAAACTATACTAATGAATTTAGCTAGTGACATGTAATAGAGTACAGGCACATAAAAACAACAACAACAACACAAATCTAAACAGCTGATGAATGAACAGGTGTGTACTATGTAATTCACAGCATCAGTTACACAAAGTTCTTCTTTGTGTGGTATATCTCGAAGCATGGGTAGACACACACAAGCGACGTTGCGGCTGCCGATCTTGCACTGGCCACACTGGTATTGGGTCTGAGATCGCTTGTTCCTCAGGTCGTCCTGTGAGACTCCAGATGCCTTCAGCTTTTGATAGCATACATGGCGATTCCTCCTGGGTTTCTGGTTGTGTGGGGTTGGAGGGATGACAGTGGGGAAATGACGATCTTGCAGACGGGACATGGGAAGGGTGGGACCGTCAGCAGAGACCGTAGCAGGATCCACGCGGGCGGCAGGGAGATCCAGGAGCAAAGATTTGATGACCTCTTCCAGCGACATCTTCTTGAGGTTTCTGCTGCGGCGGTTTTTGTTCAGCAGAATCATCGTCTGAATGGTGCAGAGGGTCAGCCAATGGGGCTTCTTCCACCATTTGAGCGACTTTCTGTGCATGGGGAAGTAGCTGATGAGTTGATCACTTTGATCTACTCCCGCCATGTTGGCAATGTAGTCGATGACTGCTATTGGCTTGTTCTTGTCCTCAAACCGGCCCCTGGATCTCTTCAGCTCTGGTTTGTGCATCATAGACAGCATGAAGACGTCCTTCTTGTCTTTCCATCTACAGGCCACAACGCTTCCTCGTCTTCGGTAGTCGATTTCCCCCCTAGCCATTTCCTGCTGGCCCAGGTCTCTAGGCATCTGGAGACGGTTCTTTCGGACCGTGCCGCAAACCATGGTGCGTTGCCTGGCAAGTTCTGCACAAATACCAGGCTCGCAGTAGTAGTTGTCGATGTACAACCTGTATCCTTTTCTGAGGAGGGGTTCGATGAGCCGCATGACAACATCATGTGGTTTGTTGCTGACTCCCCGCTCAGAGCAGAACATCTCCATCCGAAAGACATACCCACTTTTGCTCTCGCAAAGTTCGTTAAATTTGAAACCCCACTTTGTGGGTTTGTCTTTCATGTAGACCCGAATCGTGATCTACCTTTGAAGGGACACATGGCCTCGTCCACGCAGATATCTTGTGTTGGGACGTAGAGTGTTTGAAACTTCGTCTGCAGGTGTGTCATGAAGGGACGGATCTTGTGGATGGGGTCATGTCCCTCCTGTCTGTAGGGGATGAAGGTGTCGTTATTGTTGAGGTGCAGAAAGGCTAAGATGGAGACGAATCTATCCCGGGACATGATCTGAGGTGCGTAGGAAGTATGGAGACCAGGGTGTAGAGACCAGTTGTCACGAAGCTGGGGTTTTTTCACTAATCCATGTGCATACAAATAGCCAGGAAGTTGTAGATGTCCTCTTTTGTCACTTTCTTCCATGTGGCGGAGATGGATCGGGGATCCAAAGGACCCTGTCGTTGCTTGGCTGCGATGCAGTCTTCAGCGTACTTATTAGTCTGGCATTCAATCATTGTAATCAGCCAGTCATCAATGATTTCTCGGTAGATTTCGATGGGTTGTGGGTCATCACCAAAGTCTACCTTGATGCCCGGCCTCCCTGTGGACATAATAATGATAATATAGAAGTAGTATCAATAATAATAATAATGATAATAATAATAATAATAATAATAATAATAATGAACGTACAGAAACACAACGACATTCATAAGTCATTCTCACAATGTATACAAAATCTGTGTGATTTACCGGTGAAGACTGGAACCACTGGAAACCCATCCAAAGTTCGGACCCACGGCTGGTCAGTGTCATCAGCTGGGGCGGCCTCATCAACATTGTCATCAACATCCGTCTCCATTTCATAAGGATCCGGATTTGAAATTCAAACGTTATGCTCGCCGACAGGTGTAGGTGGAACAATACCCGTGTCGTTTTCGTCATCGTCATCGCCACTTTCATCCACTGGCACATCGCCACGTAATTCTTGTTCATCCTCGCGTTCATCCGATTCCAAAGACAAATCAGTCTCGCCTTCATCATCAGAGCCATCCTGAAATATTTCTGCGATAACTTGATCCACTGTGAAATAACGCGCCATGGCTACGATGCGAGTGAAACGAGGTCACGCAGGGGAAATACCGAAAATTCCAGACCGTCTCTGGCAGTACCGTTACTTCAGGTTCATGTGTACCTATAGCGTTCAAGGACAAATTTCCGGGTTTGTAACTGTTTAGTACATAGTTGAAATGCTAAAGAATGATATGGCAGGAGTTACTTCGCTTAGACCGTAAGCAGGAAGCCTACAGAATTTTTCAAGCCGTTGCACTCAGATTTGAGTGCACCGGCACACAGTGGCTACGGCTCTGCACTAAGCGGTGAGTGCTCAGGGCGCAGCAGAGTTCTGTGCGGCACTCAAATGTGAGTGCTCCGGGCGGAAAAAGTTAAGACACTGGGCGATGTGTTCTTTGCCTATGGCCTGGTGCTTATTGTGTGTTACACTGTATAGCATGTGACACTGCGTTAATGTTTGTTTGTTTGTTTGGAATTTAATGTCTGCACCCACATAAGCGGTAAGGCAGACGGAACAATATTAATGTTACATTATGTTGTCTGTTATATAGTGGGCTTTAAGACACTGGGCGATGTGTTCCCAGCCTATGGCCTGGTGCTTATTGTGTGTTACACTGTTAGTATGTGACACTGCTTTGATATTATACCATGTTGTCCATATTATGTAACTATATATTAATGTTACATTATGTTGTCTGTCTGTTGATATAGTGGCCTTTAAGACTGGGCGATGTGTTCCCAGCCTGTGGCTTGGTGCTTATTGTGTGTTACACTGTATAGCATGTGACACTGTGTTACTGCTATACTATGTTGGCCATACTATGTAACACTGTATTAATGTTACATTATGTTGTCTGTCTGTTTATCTAGTGGGCTTTAAGACACTGGGTGATGTGTTCCCAGCCTGTGGCCTGGTGCTTATTGTGTGTTACACTGTATAGCATGTGACACTGTGTTAATGCTATACTATGTTGTCCATACGATATAAGACAATATTAATGTTATGTTATGTCTGTCTGTTTATCTAGTGGGCTTTAAGACACTGGGCGATGTATTTCCAGCCTATGGCCTGGTGCTTATTGTGTGTTGCACTGTATAGCATGTGACACTGTGTTAATGCTATACTATGTTGTCCATTCTATGTTGTCCATTCTGTGTAACACTGTATTAATGTTACATTATGTTGTCTGTCTGTTTATCTAGTGGGCTTTAAGACACTGGGCGATGTATTCCCAGCCTATGGCCTGGTGCTTATTGTGTGTTGCACTGTATAGCATGTGACACTGTGTTAATGCTATACTATGTTGTCCATTCTATGTAACACTGTATTAATGTTACATTATGTGTCTGTCTGTTTATCTAGTGGGCTTTAAGACACTGGGTGATGTGTTCCCAGCCTGTGGCCTGGTGCTTATTGTGTGTTACACTGTATAGCATGTGACACTGTGTTAATGCTATACTATGTTGTCCATTCTATGTAACACTGTATTAATGTTACATTATGTTGTCTGTCTGTTTATCTAGTGGGCTTTAAGACACTGGGCGATGTGTTCCCAGCCTATGGCCTGGTGCTTGTTGTGTGTTACACTGTATAGTATGTGACACTGTGTTAATGCTATACTATGTTGTCCATACTATATAAGACAATATTAATGTTATGTTATGTCTGTCTGTTTATCTAGTGGGATTTAAGACACTGGGCGATGTATTCCCAGCCAGTGTCCATACTATGTAACACTATATTAATGTTACATTATGTTTTCTTTATGTTTATACAGTGGGCTTTAAGACACTGGGCGGTGTGTTCCCAGCCTATGGCCTGGTACTTATAATTGGCGCCGTGCTGGCTCTCCTGGTCTTCTTCACCACCTCCAACGACCACCCTCCCCCCTTCCATCCAGTGAGTGTCACTCTCTCCCCCGTCTCGTCTTTCCTCGTACAGTTTTCATCCATATGACCAGAGCTTGTATGGGACATCTCCTTGATGTGATGTCGCAGGGCAGCTTCGCTCATTTTCGTTCTTCGTGTATTAATCCTTTGACTCCCGCACTCTGTCCGCCAGCATCCTGCATTGTCGACCGTGCTAGTGAAGCAAAAACTTAACCCTTTGATGACCGTCTCCCTGTCCACCAGCTTTCTGCATGAAGCTGGTGGATAGGGTGAGGAAGTCTCAGGGTTAAGTTTTTGGAGTGGGTGCATAGGGTGCGGGAGTCAAAGGGTTAATGTTGGCCTGTGAAAAGTCAAGTTTGACGGAAGTTTGTCTGAAGCAAGTCTTCTGTTGTGTTGAGTAGTTTTATATCCACACAAGTAGACCTTGAAAGTGTGGGGTACACTCGGACCTGGAGAGTGCGGGGTACGCATGGACCAGGAAAGTGCGGGTGGACCAGAAAAGTGTTTAGTGATGTCATTTAAAAAAAAATGAGAGAGAGAGAGAGAATATGTGTATATGTCAGAGAAGATGACAGCTTGGGTCAGGGGGTCATTTGTCAAACAGGCTTGAGTGTACCCTAGCTCAGCGTCTTTGTGTGTGTGTGTGTGTGTGTGAGACAGAGGGAGGATGACGGTTTGGGTCAGGGGTCACACTCACCCTACTCCCCTCCGATCTTACCCCTCCCAGTTTACGTGTGCTTTGTGCCCTGGAGTTTTGGTCATTGTTGGTGAGTTTTGGTCATTGTTGGTGAGTTTTGGTCATTGTTGGTGAGTTTTGGTCATTGTTGGTGAGTTTTGGTCATTGTTGGTGATTGCTTTGGTGAATGATGAGAGTGTGCGCCTTGGTGTGATTTCTGAATCATGATTTGGCACCTTAAAAATGTCATCAATGTTATTATTAGTATTTGTACAAGCAATGTTATCATTATTATTTGTACTAGATTCATCATCACCACCACCACCCCTCCCCCTTTGTTTATTTTTTTATTCATTTATTTATTTATTTGGTGGGTGAGATCAGAGGAAAACACAAATATAGTAATGTTTTTTATTCTTGCTTTCAGGATTTATTTTCACCGTAATCCATGCAGTTGTGTATTTTGAATGACATTTTTTTGTTTCCTACATTCGTGCTAATTTCAACATGACACAAATGTGTTGTGTCAGGTGTTTTGGTCATGTGATGTGTCAGGTGTTTTGGTCATGTGATGTGTCAGGTGTTTTGGTCATGTAATGTGTCAGGTGTTTTTGTCATGTGATGTCAGGTGTTTTCATCATCATGTGATGTGTCAGGTATTTTGGTAATGTGATGTGTCAGGTGTTTTCATCGTGTGATGTGTCAGGTGTTTTCGTCATGTGATGTGTCAGTGTTTTGGTCATGTGATGTGTCAGGTGTTTTGGTCATGTAATGTGTCAGGTGTTTTTGTCATGTGATGTCAGGTGTTTTCATCATCATGTGATGTGTCAGGTATTTTGGTAATGTGATGTGTCAGGTGTTTTCATCGTGTGATGTGTCAGGTGTTTTCATTGTGTGATGTGTCAGGTGTTTTCATCATGTGATGTGTCAGGTGTTTTGATCATCATGTGATGTGTCAGGTGTTTTCATCATGTGATGTGTCAGGTGTTTTTGTCATGTGATGTCAGGTGTTTTCATCATCATGTGATGTGTCAGGTGTTTTCATCATGTGATGTGTCAGGTGTTTTGATCATGTGATGTGTCAGGTGTTTTTGTCATGTGATGTGTCAGGTGTTTTCATCATGTGATGTGTCAGGTGTTTTCATCATGTGATGTGTCAGGTGTTTTGATCATGTGATGTGTCAGGTGTTTTGATCATGTGATGTGTCAGGTGTTTTCATCATGTGATGTGTCAGGTGTTTTCATCATGTGATGTGTCAGGTGTTTTCATCGTGTGATGTGTCAGGTGTTTTCATCATGTGATGTGTCAGGTGTTTTTGTCATGTGTCAGGTGTTTTCATCATGTGATGTGTCAGGTGTTTTCATCATGTGATGTGTCAGGTGTTTTTGTCATGTGTCAGGTGTTTTCATCATGTGATGTGTCAGTGTGTTTTCATCATGTGATGTGTCAGGTGTTTTTGTCATGTAATGTGTCATGTGTTTTTTGTCATGTGATGTGTCAGGTGTTTTTGTCATGTGTCAGGTGTTTTCATCATGTGATGTGTCAGGTGTTTTCATCATGTGATGTGTCAGGTGTTTTCATCATGTGTCAGGTGTTTTCATCATGTGATGTGTCAGGTGTTTTTGTCATGTAATGTGTCAGGTGTTTTCATCATGTGATGTGTCAGGTGTTTTCATCATGTGATGTGTCAGGTGTTTTCATCATGTGATGTGTCAGGTGTTTTCGTCATGTGATGTGTCAGGTGTTTTCGTCATGTGTCATGTGTTTTTGTCATGTGATGTGTCAGGTGTTTTCATCATGTGATGTGTCAGGTGTTTTCATCATGTGTCATGTGTTTTTGTCATGTGATGTGTCAGGTGTTTTCATCATGTGATGTGTCAGGTGTTTTCATCATGTGATGTGTCAGGTGTTTTCATCATGTGATGTGTCAGGTGTTTTCATCATGTGATGTGTCAGGTGTTTTCATCATGTGTCAGGTGTTTTCATCATGTGATGTGTCAGGTGTTTTCATCATGTGATGTGTCAGGTGTTTTCATCATGTGATGTGTCAGGTGTTTTGATCATGTGATGTGTCAGGTGTTTTCATCATGTGATGTGTCAGGTGTTTTCATCATGTGATGTGTCAGGTGTTTTCATCATGTGATGTGTCAGGTGTTTTCATCGTGTGATGTGTCAGGTGTTTTCATCATGTGATGTGTCAGGTGTTTTTGTCATGTGTCAGGTGTTTTCATCATGTGATGTGTCAGGTGTTTTCATCATGTGATGTGTCAGGTGTTTTTGTCATGTGTCAGGTGTTTTCATCATGTGATGTGTCAGGTGTTTTCATCATGTGATGTGTCAGGTGTTTTTGTCATGTAATGTGTCATGTGTTTTTGTCATGTGATGTGTCAGGTGTTTTTGTCATGTGTCAGGTGTTTTCATCATGTGATGTGTCAGGTGTTTTCATCATGTGATGTGTCAGGTGTTTTCATCATGTGTCAGGTGTTTTCATCATGTGATTGTGTCAGGTGTTTTTGTCATGTAATGTGTCAGGTGTTTTCATCATGTGATGTGTCAGGTGTTTTCATCATGTGATGTGTCAGGTGTTTTCATCATGTGTCAGGTGTTTTCGTCATGTGATGTGTCAGGTGTTTTCGTCATGTGTCATGTGTTTTTGTCATGTGATGTGTCAGGTGTTTTCATCATGTGATGTGTCAGGTGTTTTCATCATGTGTCATGTGTTTTTGTCATGTGATGTGTCAGGTGTTTTCATCATGTGATGTGTCAGGTGTTTTCATCATGTGATGTGTCAGGTGTTTTCATCATGTGATGTGTCAGGTGTTTTCATCATGTGATGTGTCAGGTGTTTTCATCATGTGTCAGGTGTTTTCATCATGTGATGTGTCAGGTGTTTTCATCATGTGATGTGTCAGGTGTTTTCATCATGTGATGTGTCAGGTGTTTTCATCATGTGTCAGGTGTTTTCATCATGTGATGTGTCAGGTGTTTTCATCATGTGATGTGTCAGGTGTTTTCATCATGTGATGTGTCAGGTGTTTTCATCATGTGATGTGTCAAGTGTTTTCATCATGTGATGTGTCAGGTGTTTTCATCATGTGTCAGGTGTTTTCATCATGTGATGTGTCAGGTGTTTTCATCATGTGATGTGTCAGGTGTTTTCATCATGTGATGTATCAGGTGTTTTTGCCATGTGATATGTCAGGTGTTTTTGTCATGTGATGTGTCAGGTGTTTTCATCATGTGATGTGTCAGGTGTTTTCGTCATGTGATGTGTCAGGTGTTTTCGTCATGTGTCATGTGTTTTTGTCATGTGATGTGTCAGGTGTTTTCATCATGTGATGTGTCAGGTGTTTTCATCATGTGTCATGTGTTTTTGTCATGTGATGTGTCAGGTGTTTTCATCATGTGATGTGTCATGTGTTTTCATCATGTGATGTGTCAGGTGTTTTCATCATGTGATGTGTCAGGTGTTTTCATCATGTGATGTGTCAGGTGTTTTCATCATGTGTCAGGTGTTTTCATCATGTGATGTGTCAGGTGTTTTGATCATCATGTGATGTGTCAGGTTTTTCATCATGTGTTGTGTCAGGTGTTTTTGTCATGTGATGTCAGGTGTTTTCATCATCATGTGGTGTGTCAGGTATTTTGGTAATGTGATGTGTCAGGTGTTTTCATCGTGTGATGTGTCAGGTGTTTTCATCATGTGATGTATCAGGTGTTTTTGCCATGTGATATGTCAGGTGTTTTTGTCATGTGATGTGTCAGGTGTTTTCATCATGTGATGTGTCAGGTGTTTTTGTCATGTGATGTGTCAGGTGTTTTTGTCATGTGATGTGTCAGGTGTTTTTGTCATGTGATGTGTCAGGTGTTTTCATCATGTGATGTATCAGGTGTTTTTGCCATGTGATATGTCAGGTGTTTTTGTCATGTGATGTGTCAGGTGTTTTCGTCATGTGATGTGTCAGGAGCTTTCATTGTCATAGTGATGTGAAATGTCAGGTGTTTCCAGTCAGTGTGAAACTTGTTGACTTACAACACAGTTTATTCCTGATAACGGTGTCTGTTGTCAGGTGTTTGCGTACCTGGGATTCCTGGTCGCTGTTGTGTGGATTTACTGTATAGCCAATGAGATTGTCAACATTTACAGGTAAGTGTTACTATATGACTAAAGGTGTCAGCATTTTACAGGTAAGTGTTACTGTGTGATTATAGATGTCAACATTTTACAGGTGTTACTCTATGATTAAAGGTGTCAACATTTTACAGATGTTACTATATGATTGTAGATGTCAATATTTTTTTTTACAGGTGTTACTATATGATTAAAGGTTTCTATATGTGACCCCCCACCACGAAATCAGTCTTAACTCGCAGTCAGTCGAACAGCACTAAGAGCTGAAAAGGTGACTGAGGGTCTATCAGGGGTGTTTTGATTTTTTCTCAAAATTGATTTCTGTAGACTACAGAAATTTTTTTCTTGAAAAAATATTTTTAATCAATCTAAAATGGTATTTTAATGCACTGATCACAGCAGAAAGAATGCAATTTGCTACCAAAAGTACCTATTTTTGTCTCTTATTGTGAACGTAACCTGTACAGTACCTGCACATGTTATATACTGATGGAAAGCTCTTTGGTGCACCTTTCAGATAATGACAGCGAAAATTAGAAACAAATCGGGTCAAAGCTACTAAAGAAAGAAAGTTAAGGAAAATGTGTTGGAGAGCACACAAAAACTTTAGAGGCCGTTTTCTCAAAATGGCCGTCATACAACTTAATGACTTTAAATATACATAACTTCTACTTTTTTTTTTAGTACAAGCTTTATTCAAGTACCAAAATAATCAGCAGAATGTACACTTTCCAGTGATATGTATATCTCAAAATGCTAGTTAAAGACTGATTTCATGGTGGGGGGTCACATATACCTAAGATCTCCCCAATCACCCACCACCCCCATATGTTGCCAATATCTGATAGCGAAATGGTTAAGATATCTGTCGCAAGGGTGACTTGGCCTTGAGACACCTGACCACCTTGGATGTTCAGGTTCGAACCTTGGTGGAGGACAAATTTCTGATTTAGAAAATTGCAGCAGCAGAAGGGTTTCCAGGAGTCTTGACCTGGATGTGGCCCGGCCCCCTTAGAGTGTCAGGAGTTAAGGGCCGAAACACTTACTTGACGGGGGTTTCTCCTCTGAGGACCTTCTGCCGTCCGGCTCTTCTCAAAGTTAATTGCTACTGCAGCTGCACGCAGTTTAATGGTTCCATTACTGAGTAATAAGGACTGTTTTTTTGTTGTTGTTGTGAAATTATTGTTATTCTTGTTTAAAGCCCAGCTGACTGCGTAGAGCCAAATCAGTGGCTATAACCACTTCAAAACATACAAAACTTCAACAGGAAAAAAGAAAGAAAAGACAATTAAAGTACACATATCAATGCATTTGTGCACATAATCTAAGGACATGCTCCTGGCGTTGACCACATTTATGATGATTTCAACTATATTTCACATTTTGGTTAGAGAAGAATGGGCCATAAAATTGACATGAATAAATTTCACATAATTTATTGTTATACATTATGGATTAGTAATATAAAAAACAAAATATTCTAAGAAAACATATATATATATATACAAAAGTACTGGAGAGATGTATCCAAACCGTATGTGCATATAAAGTACTGAATAGAGACACACACACACACACACACACACACACACACACACACACACACACACACACACACACAACACATCTTCCTGTTCATAGTTACAGTTAGCTAGTTTATTGTAATATTTGTTGTAGTATGCTACTTCATTTATTATGTTTATGCTTCCCTCCGACATTTGCATTGTCCTTGCTTCTTGTTTTTCACATGGTTTCAGCCCGAATATGTTTTTGATGCTCGAGTGGGCTAAAAGTAATATACATTTAAACTTGAACCTCCTTTTTTTTTCTTTTTTTTTTTTTTAACCAATATTAACAATGATAATAAACACCTGCATTTACCCTTCCTATTTCTACTCCCCTTCCCAACATCGCTCCTTTTTTTTTTTTTTATTTTATTTTTTTACATTTGTTCATTTATTTTTTTATTTTGTTTTATCTTTTATTTATCATTATTATCATTGTTATCAGTTATTGTTTTATCTATTCATTTTTGTTTGTTTATTTGTCTAAAATCACTTAAGTGAATAGACATTAAACCAATGACCACCACCACACACACACAACACACACACACACACACACACACACACACACACACACACACACACACACACACACACACACACACACACACACACACACACATCACTTATTGTGAAAAGACATTAAATCAAAGAACGAACGAACACACACACATGCCCACAATTTTCATTTCATTTCCTCCCAAATGACAGAAACAATTTAGAGAAGAGAAAACTCAATTTTGATAACCAGGTGTTGCACCGGACTCTGGTGTTTGATCTGGCCATGTAAAACATGCTGTAAGCGAGCTTCAATGACTAAATATGCTGGCACAATACCTGACTGCTGTAAATAAAACCTCCATCTCCTCATCTCTCTCCTCCTTCCCCCTCCCCCCTCCCCTGTTACCCTGTCTGAAGTGTGGGTTCAGTCAGAGTTCACCTAAAGCTTGTCTCAGTATTTGCTGAGATGAAATAGCTAAAACCTCTGGCAACATGTTGTCTCTCTCACATCACTTAGCCCAGTCGAAGCATTGTCGTCAGCCATTGTGGGAAAAAAAGGTCAAAATATCTGAGAGGGTAATTACAAACGCTGCAGTGCAAGTGACCTTAGCAAAGTGTGATTGGCTGCTGACCTCATGCATAATTCATGTAGATGGACAAGCTTTCTGATTCATGTGAATTGAGATTCCCCAGCTTAACACTGTGGAGGTAGGAAAATTCTTGATGCGATGTGAATGTACATATATATACCTCGTTGGCAAATGAGATACACATTATGTTAACATTATGTTAAATGATATACATTATTACATATATATATAACTATATATATAAATATATATATATTATAATATATGTATAAATATATATACACATAATGTTATACATGTCGTGGCACTACAGAGTCAACAGCTGGTAATGTCACCAAAGTCTTGTAACATTTGTTACAGTATGTACCATTATGTTTTGTAATATCAATGGTATTGTACCAGTTATGTTTTGTAATGACATCAGCAATATCAGTGGTGTTGTACCAGTTATGTTTTGTAATGACATCAGCAATATCGATGGTATTGTACCAGTTATGTTTTGTAATGACATCAGCAATATCAGTGGTATTGTACCAGTTATGTTTTGTAATGACATCAGCAATATCAGTGTATTGTACCAGTTATGTTTTGTAATGACATCAGCAATATCGTGATACTGTACCAATTATGTTTGTAATGACATCAGTAATCAGCGTGATATTGTACAATTATGTGTTGTAATGACATCAGCAATATCAGTGATATTGTACCAATTATGTGTTGTAATGACATCAGCAATATCAGTGATAGTTGTACCAATTATGTGTTGTAATGACATCAGCAATATCAGTGATATTGTACCAATTATGTGTTGTAATGACATCAGCAATATCAGTGATATTGTACCAATTATGTGTTGTAATGACATCAGCAATATCAGTGATATTGTACCAATTATGTGTTTGTAATGACATCAGCAATATCAGTGATGATTGTACCAATTGTGTTGTAATGACATCAGCAATATCAGCGTGATATTGTACCAATTATGTGTTGTAATGACATCAGCAATATCAGTGATATTGTACCAATTGTGTGTTGTAATGACATCAGCATATCAGTGATATTGTACCAATTATGTGTTGTAATGACATCAGCAATATCAGTGATATTGTTCCAATTATGTGTTGTAATGACATTCAGCAATATCAGTGTATTGTACCAATTATGTGTTTGTAATGACATCAGCAATATCAGTGATATTGTACCATTTATGTTTGTAATGACATCAGCAATATCGGTGATACTGTACCAATTGTGTTTGTAATGACATCAGCATATCGTGATATTGTACCAGTTATGTTTTGTAATGACATCAGCAATATCAGTGGTATTGTCCAATTATGTGTTGTAATGACATCAGCAATATCAGTGTATTGTACCATTATTTTTGTAATGACATCAGCAATATCAGTAATGTACCAATTATGTTTGTAATGACATCAGCAATATCGATGATATTGTACCAGTTATGTTTGTAATGACATCAGCAATATCAGTGATATTTGTACCAATTTATGTTTTGTAATGACATCGCATATCAGTGATATTGTACCGTTATGTTTGTAATGACATCAGCAATATCAGTGATATTGTACCAATTTAGTGTTTTGTAATGACATCAGCAATATCAGTGTATTGTATCAATTATGTTTTGTAATGACATCAGCAATATCAGTAGTATTGTACCATTATGTTTGTAATGACATCAGCAATATCAGTATATGTACCAATTATGTGTTGTAATGACATCAGCAATATCAGTGTATTGTACCAATTATGTTTGTAATGACATCAGCAATATCAGTGATATTGTACCAATTATGTGTTTGTAATGACATCAGCAATATCAGTGATATTGTACCAATTATGTGTTGTAATGACATCAGCAATTCAGTGGTATTGTACCAATTATGTGTTGTAATGACATCAGCAATATCAGTAGTATTGTACCAATTATGTGTTGTAATGACATCAGCAATATCAGTGGTATTGTACCAATTATGTGTTGTAATGACATCAGCAATATCAGTGGTATTGTACCAATTATGTGTTGTAATGACATCAGCAATATCAGTGGTATTGTACCAATTATGTGTTGTAATGACATCAGCAATATCAGTAGTATTGTACCAATTATGTGTTGTAATGACATCAGCAATATCAGTGTATTGTACCAATTATGTGTTGTAATGACATCAGCAATATCAGTGGTATTGTACCAATTATGTGTTGTAATGACATCAGAATATCAGTGTATTGTACCAATTATGTGTTGTAATGACATCAGCAATATCAGTAGTATTGTACCAATTATTGTGTTGTAATGACATCAGCATATCAGTGGTATTGTACCAATTATGTGTTGTAATGACATCAGCAATATCAGTAGTATTGTACCAATTATGTGTTGTAATGACATCAGCAATATCAGTAGTATTGTACCAATTATGTTTTGTAATGACATCAGCAGTATCAGTGGTAATGTTACATTTTGTGTTGTACCAGTTGTGTTTTGTAATGTGTCAATCAGTAACATCAGTGATACTGTGACATCATTAACTGTTAATGTGACATCAGTTTAAGTGACATCAATAACAGTTAATGTGACATCAGTGATGATGTGACATCAGTAACATCAGTGTTGTATGTTGTGTGTTAGTTTTTTGACATCAGTATTAATGTGACATCAGTAACAATGTTAATGTGACATCAGTGATAATGTGACATCAGTAACAATGTACATCAGTGTTGTATGTTGTGTGTTACAATCTTTTGGTGTGCACCAATGATGTATACTGTGACGTCGGTAACATCAGTGATAATGTGCCATCAGTAACATCAGTGTTAATGCGACATAAGTGACAATATGACGTCAGTAACATCAGTGTTGTATATTGTGTGTTACAGACATTTGGTATGTACCAGTTATGTTTTATAATGACATCAGTACCATCAGTGTTAATGTGACATCAGTACCATCAGTGTTAGTGTGACATCAGTAACATCAATGATAATGTGACGTCATAACATCAGTGTTAGTGTGACATCAGTAACATCAATGATAATGTGACGTCAGTAACGTCAGTGGTAGTGTGACGTCAGTAACATCAATGATAATGTGACGTCAGTACCATCAGTGTTAGTGTGACATCAGTAACATCAATGATAATGTGACGTCAGTACCATCAGTGTTGGTGTGACGCCAGTAACATCAATGATAATGTGACATCAGTAACGTCAGTGGTAGTGTGACGTCAGTAACATCAGTGTTGTATGTTGTGTGTTACAGACATTTGGCAATGTGTTCAACATCAGTAACGCCATCCTTGGTCTGACATTACTGGCCTGGGGAAACAGTATTGGAGGTGTGTGTGTGTGTGTGTGTGTGTGTGTGTGTGTGTGTGTGTGTGTGTGTGTGTGTGTGTGTGTCTGTGTCCTTGGTCTGACATTACTGGCCTGGGCAAACAGTATTGGAGGTGAGTGTGTGTGTGTACGTTTGTGTATCTGTGTGTGTGTTTTTGTGTGTGTGTCTCTGTGTGTGTGTGTGTGTCTGTGTGTTCCATGTTGGAAAACTTAGGAAAGAAAAGAGTAGGTATGTTTACCTCTGCTCGCAAATGTTCAAGTTTGAAATGTGATTCCAACATTTCATAGTGTTGCATAGTTCTCTTGTCGTGTAAAAATACCACTCTGCTTTTCCGAAAGTCATCTCCAGCAAAGCTAGACAAACTATAAAACACTATTGAAAACATAGCTGCTTGGATGAAAGCAAACAAACTTAAAATAAATGAAAGAAAAACAAGACTGTTATTCTTAATTTTGTTTAAAGATCCAAAACAAGTTTGACTGCCTGCGCCCAAGCAAACACAAACCAGAAGAACAAGAAAACCAATGCAAGCGCGTATCCAACAAGACAAAACAAAACAAGCACAAATTTTCGGCCAACTAACCTTTGTCAAGCGCGAACGCACGGTCACAGACAGATCACAGACACCAAACAATGGATAATAAAAACGGGACTAAAAACTTCCCTGCCGCCTCGTCCAGTGGGTAAGAAATGGAATGCCCATGTCGTCATGAGCAGTAGTCAACTGCACAGAGCCGTATCATGGCTATAACCATTTCAAAACACACAATACTTCAACAGGAAAAAATGGTAAAGAAAATGAAGTAAGCATATCAATGCATTTGTGCACATAACCTAAGGAACCTGGCATTGACCACTCCATCCTATTTATTGCACAGGGGATTAAAAAAGCATACCTGAATACAAATTTAAATATAACTAAAGACAGTAAAACATTTATAAAAACGGGCCTAAATTACCTAGAATTGCTTCTGCATATCTCACTTCCCTACAGCCAAAAATGAAAATAATACATGTACCCAGTTATCGCTCCTAAGAGAAAGTACTAAGACTTTATTGAACACATACAGGTGAATGGACAAGCAAGGCAGGAAATGAAAGGAAGAAATGACAGAAAGCAAAGGAGGAAGAAAGAAACAAAGAGAGTGACAGAAAAGAGGAACTTTTTAGCAGAGAATTTTCATCAGGTGGGGATACTATTTATACTGAAAGAACCCCCGGCATCCCCACGGGGGAAAAATATAACCAATGTACTTCAGTGCAAAATCAAACCTGTAGAAAGTAACCTCAAACACCATGGTTACCACAGACTGTACTATAGCCTTCAGCAAATCTGGAAGCAGTCTTGGTGTTTTTCTTGATGAATCCCTGTCCATGGAAGCTCATGTGAACTCATCATCATCATCATCATTATCATGTGCCTTATCACATGGTGTTTGCGATCATGGCCCTCCATATGAATCTATCCCTTGTCGCTGCAAGTACTTCTCCCATCCTCTCTGTCTTCAGCCACTATGCAAGTCCGTCCAATATTTTCTCCCTGAATCTACCTGGTGCTCTCTTTCTCTCCGGCTTTCCTGTTGTCACTAGGTACTCTAATTTCTGTTGCCTCATAAAATGTCCTATAAACGTTTTCTTGTCTTTTGATATTTTAAGATGCTATCATTGTGTGTGATTGTGATGTTCAAAAACACTAGCCTGTATGATTGTGGTGTTTTAAAACACCAGTCGTGTGTGTGATTGTGGTATTTTAAAATACCATCTTTGTGTGTGATTGTGGTGTTTTGAAACACCAGCTGTGTGTGTGATTGTGGTGTTTTAAAACACCAGGCATTTGTGTGATTGTGGTGTTTTAAAACACCAGCTGTGTGTGATTGTGGTGTTTTAAAACACCAGCCATTTGTGTGAATGTGGTGTTTTAAAACACCAGCTGTGTGTGATTGTGGTGTTTTAAAACACCAGCCATTTGTGTGATTGTGGTGTTTTAAAACACCAGCTGTGTGTGTGATTGTGGTGTTTTAAAACACCAGCCATTTGTGTGATTGTGGTGTTTTAAAACACCAGCTGTGTGTGATTGTGGTGTTTTAAAACACCAGCCGTTGTGTGTGTGTGTGATTGTGGTGTTTTAAAACACCAGCCGTGTGTGTGTGTGATTGTGGTGTTTTAAAACACCAGCCGTGTGTGTGTGTGATTGTGGTGTTTTAAAACACCAGCTGTATGTATGATTGTGGTGTTTTAAAACACCAGCTGTGTGTATGATTGTGGTGTTTTAAAACACCAGCTGTGTGTATGATTGTGGTGTTTTGAAACACCAGCTGTGTGTATGATTGTGGTGTTTTAAAACACCAGTCATGTGTGTGATTGTGGTGTTTTAAAACACCAGCTGTGTGTATGATTGTGGTGTTTTAAAACACCAGCTGTGTGTATGATTGTGGTGTTTTGAAACACCAGCTGTGTGTATGATTGTGGTGTTTTAAAACACCAGTCATGTGTGTGATTGTGGTGTTTTAAAACACCAGCTGTGTGTGTGATTGTGGTGTTTTAAAACACCAGCTGTGTGTATGATTGTGGTGTTTTAAAACACCAGTCATGTGTGTGATTGTGGTGTTTTAAAACACCAGCTGTGTGTGTGATTGTGGTGTTTTAAAACACCAGCTGTGTGTGTGATTGTGGTGTTTTAAAACACCAGCCATTTGTGTGAATGTGGTGTTTTAAAACACCAGCTGTGTGTGATTGTGGTGTTTTAAAACACCAGCCGTGTGTGTGTGTGATTGTGGTGTTTTAAAACACCAGCTGTCTGTATGATTGTGGTGTTTTAAAACACCAGCTGTGTGTATGATTGTGGTGTTTTAAAACACCAGCTGTGTGTGTGATTGTGGTGTTTTAAAACACCAGCTGTGTGTGTGATTGTGGTGTTTTAAAACACCAGTTGTGTGTGATTGTGGTGTTTTAACTCTTTGAAGACGTAATATAGTTGCCTTGCACAACCACTGTGGACGCGATCAACGGGACCTGCCACAACCCTTGGAGACGCACGATTTTGGGGGGATTTAAAAAAATTCTCAAAAATACAGATTTTACAGCACAAGAACATATTTTATATCAAAATAAAATTCAATTTACGCTCTTTGAGCTGAAGCTACATACAAGGACAAAACATCTATTCTACTTACCTTCCTAGAAGGTGAAATGGGGTAGGGTTTTGGCTCTGGGAAAGAAGTTTTTGATTGACAGTAATCCAACACATAAAGTCAGTAAAACACCCATTCTTGACCAGGTAATCCAGAAATCCAGGTAATCACAAGTCCTTGGTATGACCAGAAGATATAAAAGAACAAACACAGCTTTGTTTTCACACAGGTGAAGCAGCAAAGTGATTATGACGATCCTTTGAAGAAGAAGAAGAAGAAGAAGGCCTAAATGTCGCCATTTTGGTGCAAGGACGGTCACTCCGGTTGGTTTGGATAAAGGCAAAAACTGTAACTAATCGGGATAAAATCGATGCAAGGGAAGTAACAAACACTTCAGAAGATACCAAAGAGTGTTCCTGTATGTGTAGTTAGTTCCCCTAGACCAGCAACTGGCTTGCATCTATTTTTAAAAACCGAAGCGGAATATCCGCTATCACGTCTCTAATGGTTTGGCCAGCTGCAGCGGAATGTCCACTGTCACGTCTCTAATGGTTTGACCTGCTGCAGCGGAGTATCCGCTGTTATGTCTCTGAAGAGTTAAAACACCAGCTGTGTGTGTGATTGTGGTGTTTTAAAACACCAGCTGTCTGTATGATTGTGGTGTTTTAAAACACCAGCCGTTACATCAGTAAATGTTGTGTGTTATAGACCTGAGAGCGGACCTGGCCATGTATATGATTGTGGTGTTTTGAAACACCAGCCGTTACATCAGTAAATGTTGTGTTACAGACCTGATAGCGGACCTGGCCCTGTGTATGATTGTGGTGTTTTAAACACCAGGCGTTACATCAGTAAATGTTGTGTTACAGACCTGATAGCGGACCTGGCCATGTATATGAATGTAGTGTTTTAAAACACCAGCCGTTACATCAGTAAATGTTGTGTTACAGACCTGATAGCGGACCTGGCCATGTATATGAATGTAGTGTTTTAAAACACCAGCCGTTACATCAGTAAATGTTGTGTTACAGACCTGATAGCGGACCTGGCCATGGCCAGACAGGGTTACCCAAGGATGGGGATCTCCGCTTGTTTTGGTGGTCCTCTCTTCAGTATCCTTTTACTGACACTGACGGTCATCATCATGATCAGTGATAATCAATAATGTAATCAGTTGTGTGACACTGACGGTTGTCATCATGATCAGTAATAATCAATAATGTAATCAGTTGTGTGACACTGACGGTTGTCATCATGATCAGTAATAATCAATAATGTAATCAGTTGTGTGACACTGACGGTTGTCATCATGATCAGTGATAATCAATAATGTAATCAGTTGTGTGACACTGACGGTCATCATCATGATCAGTAATAATCAATAATGTAATCAGTTGTGTGACACTGACGGTCATCATCATCATCAGTGATAATCAATAATGTAATCAGTTATGTGACACTGACGGTCATCATCATCATCATCAGTAATAATCAATAATGTAATCAGTTGTGTGACACTGACGGTTGTCATCATGATCAGCAATAATCAATAATGTAATCAGTTGTGTGACACTGACGGTTGTCATCATGATCAGTAATAATCAATAATGTAATCAGTTGTGTGACACTGACGGTTGTCATCATGATCAGTAATAATCAATAATGTAATCAGTTGTGTGACACTGACGGTTGTCATCATGATCAGTTATAATCAATAATGTAATCAGTTGTGTGACACTGACGGTTGTCATCATGATCAGTAATAATCAATAATGTAATCAGTTGTGTGACACTGATGGTCATCATGATCAGTAATAATCAATAATGTAATCAGTTGTGTGACACTGACGGTCATCATCATGATCAGTAATAATCAATAATGTAATCAGTTGTGTGACACTGACGGTTGTCATCTTGATCAGCAATAATCAATATAATCAGTTGTGTGACACTGACAGTTGTCATCATGATCAGTAATAATCAATAATGTAATCAGTTGTGTGACACTGACGGTCGTCATCATGATCAGTAATAATCAATAATGTAATCAGTTGTGTGACACTGACGGTCATCATCATGATCAGCAATAATCAATAATGTAATCAGTTGTGTGACACTGACGGTCGTCATCATGATCAGTAATAATCAATAATGTAATCAGTTGTTTTGACACTGACGGTCATCATCATGATCAGCAATAATCAATAATATAATCAGTTGTGTGATACTGACGGTCATCATCATCATCAGTAATAATCAATAATGTAATCAGTTGTGTGACACTGACGGTCATCATCATGATCAGCAATAATCAATAATATAATCAGTTGTGTGATACTGACGGTTGTCATCATGATCAGTAATAATCAATAATGTAATCAGTTGTGTGACACTGACGGTCGTCATCATGATCAGTAATAATCAATAATGTAATCAGTTGTGTGACACTGATAGTCATCTTCATAATCACTAATGTGCCACTGATCTGATAGTTATCATCATAATTAATAATGATAGTAAGAGTAATGATGGTAATATTGATAATAACAATAACGATAGTGACATTGATAGCAACAATAATGAGAGTAATTCTGACAATAACAATAATGACAACAATACTGATAATAACATTAATTATAGTGATACTTATAATAATGATAATAATACTGATAATAACAATAACGATACTGATAGAATATCAGTAATAACAGTAATGATAACGATGGTGTGCTACTCAACATATTGTAGAGAAACCAGTGGAAAGCCCTTAACCCTTTGACTACCACACCCTATCTACAAATTGCAAAAACTTAACCCTTTGATTCCCTCACCCTATCCACCAGCTTCCTGCAGGAAGCTGGTGGATAGGGTGAGGGAATCAAAGGGTTAAGTTTTTGCTTTGCTAGCATGTCTGGCAATGCAGTATACTGCTGGACAGGGTGCGGTAGTCAAAGGGTTAATGTCACCATATTTCTGTCTCCATCAGTGGCGACCTCATCTACAGTCTGCTGATCTCTCCAAGATGAGCACAGTGGAATTGATGGAGACCCAAATCTACAAAAATACATAAGGAAATGGTGTGGTGTCCCCACCAGATCTCACCGATGCTGCACTCTGTTGTCACCAGGCAAAGTTGAAGCAATCCCTAAAAATAATTTTCAAGGAGTACATGGCGGGAAAGGTCAGGCTCCTTTAGCGTGCTTGAGGACTCGGGAGACAAGGTTGTGAGATCAGCCCAGCCTAAGCTGATGACTGGTAGGAAACTGTAGTTATTGGTGTTTAGTGTATTTATTGTTGTTATTGCTGTATACTGTAGTTATTGGTGTTTAGTGTATTTGTTGTTGTTATTGTTGTTTACTGTAGTTATTGGTGTTTAGTGTATTTGTTGTTGTTATTGTTGTATACTGTAGTTATTGGTGTTTAGTGTATTTGTTGTTGTTATTGCTGTTTACTGTAGTTATTGGTGTTTAGTGTATTTGTTGTTGTTATTGTTGTATAGTGTAGTTATTGGTGTTTACTGTATTTGTTGTTGTTATTGTTGTATACTGTAGTTATTGGTGTTTAGTGTATTTGTTGTTGTTATTGTTGTACAGTGTAGTTATTGCTGTTTAGTGTATTTGTTGTTGTTATTGTTGTATACTGTAGTTATTGGTGTTTAGTGTATTTGTTGTTGTTATTGTTGTACAGTGTAGTTATTAGTGTTTAGTGTATTTGTTGTTGTTATTGTTGTATAGTGTAGTTATTGGTGTTTAGTGTATTTGTTGTTGTTATTGTTGTATACTGTAGTTATTGGTGTTTAGTGTATTTGTTGTTGTTATTGTTGTTTACTGTAGTTATTAGTGTTTAGTGTATTTGTTGTTGTTATTGTTGTATAGTGTAGTTATTGGTGTTTAGTGTATTTGTTGTTGTTATTGTTGTATACTGTAGTTATTGGTGTTTAGTGTATTTATTGTTGTTATTGCTGTATACTGTAGTTATTGGTGTTTAGTGTATTTGTTGTTGTTATTGCTGTATACTGTAGTTATTGGTGTTTAGTGTATTTGTTGTTGTTATTGTTGTATACTGTAGTTATTGGTGTTTAGTGTATTTATTGTTGTTATTGCTGTATACTGTAGTTATTGGTGTTTAGTGTATTTATTGTTGTTATTGTTGTACAGTGTAGTTATTGGTGTTTACTGTATTTGTTGTTGTTATTGCTGTATACTGTAGTTATTGGTGTTTAGTGTATTTGTTGTTGTTATTGTTGTATACTGTAGTTATTGGTGTTTAGTGTATTTGTTGTTGTTATTGTTGTACAGTGTAGTTATTGCTGTTTAGTGTATTTATTGTTGGTATTGTTGTATACTGTAGTTATTGGTGTTTAGTGTATTTTGTTGTGTTATTGTTGTACAGTGTAGTTATTGGTGTTTAGTGTATTTGTTGTTGTTATTGTTGTATACTGTAGTTATTGGTGTTTACTGTATTTGTTGTTGTTATTGCTGTTTACTGTAGTTATTGATGTTTAGTGTATTTGTTGTTGTTATTGTTGTATACTGTAGTTATTGGTGTTTAGTGTATTTGTTGTTGTTATTGTTGTATACTGTAGTTATTGGTGTTTAGTGTATTTGTTGTTGTTATTGTTGTATACTGTAGTTATTGGTGTTTAGTGTATTTGTTGTTGTTATTGTTGTATACTGTAGTTATTGCTGTTTACTGTAGTTATTGGTGTTTAGTGTATTTGTTGTTGTTATTGTTGTATACTGTAGTTATTGGTGTTTAGTGTATTTGTTGTTGTTATTGCTGTATACTGTAGTTATTGGTGTTTAGTGTATTTGTTGTTGTTATTGTTGTATACTGTAGTTATTGGTGTTTAGTGTATTTGTTGTTGTTATTGCTGTATACTGTAGTTATTGGTGTTTAGTGTATTTGTTGTTGTTATTGTTGTTTACTGTAGTTATTGGTGTTTAGTGTATTTGTTGTTGTTATTGTTGTATACTGTAGTTATTGGTGTTTAGTGTATTTGTTGTTGTTATTGTTGTACAGTGTAGTTATTGGTGTTTAGTGTATTTGTTGTTGTTATTGCTGTTTACTGTAGTTATTGGTGTTTAGTGTATTTGTTGTTGTTATTGTTGTACAGTGTAGTTATTGGTGTTTAGTGTATTTGTTGTTATTATTGTTGTATACTGTAGTTATTGGTGTTTAGTGTATTTGTTGTTGTTATTGTTGTATACTGTAGTTATTGATGTTTAGAGTATTTGTTGTTGTTATTGCTGTTTACTGTAGTTATTGGTGTTTAGTGTATTTGTTGTTGTTATTGTTGTATACTGTAGTTATTGGTGTTTAGTGTATTTGTTGTTGTTATTGTTGTATACTGTAGTTATTGATGTTTAGAGTATTTGTTGTTGTTATTGTTGTATACTGTAGTTATTGGTGTTTAGTGTATTTGTTGTTGTTATTGTTGTATACTGTAGTTATTGATGTTTAGTGTATTTGTTGTTGTTATTGCTGTATACTGTAGTTATTGATGTTTAGTGTATTTGTTGTTTTTATTGTTGTATACTGTAGTTATTGATGTTTAGTGTATTTGTTGTTGTTATTGTTGTATACTGTAGTTATTGGTGTTTAGTGTATTTGTTGTTGTTATTGTTGTATACTGTAGTTATTGGTGTTTAGTGTATTTGTTGTTGTTATTGTTGTATACTGTAGTTATTGGTGTTTAGTGTATTTGTTGTTATTATTGTTGTACAGTGTAGTTATTGTGTTTAGTGTATTTGTTGTTTTATTGTTGTATACTGTAGTTATGATGTTTAGTGTATTTGTTGTTGTTATTGTTGTACAGTGTAGTTATTGGTGTTTAGTGTATTGTTGTTCTTATTGTTGTATACTGTAGTATTGGTGTTTAGTGTATTTGTTGTTGTTATTGTTGTATACTGTAGTTATTGGTGTTTAGTGTATTTGTTGTTGTTATTGTTGTATACTGTAGTTATTGGTGTTTACTGTATTTGTTGTTGTTATTGTTGTACAGTTAGTTATTGGTGTTTAGTGTATTTGTTGTTGTTATTGTTGTATACTGTAGTTATTGGTGTTTAGTGTATTTGTTGTTCTTATTGTTGTATACTGTAGTTATTGATGTTTAGTGTATTTGTTGTTGTTATTGTTGTTTACTGTAGTTATTGGTGTTTAGTGTATTTGTTGTTGTTATTGTTGTATACTGTAGTTATTGGTGTTTAGTGTATTTGTTGTTGTTATTGTTGTATAGTGTAGTTATTGCTGTTTAGTGTATTTGTTGTTGTTATTGTTGTATACTGTAGTTATTGTGTTTAGTGTATTTGTTGTTGTTATTGTTGTATACTGTAGTTATTGGTGTTTAGTGTATTTGTTGTTGTTATTGTTGTATACTGTAGTTATTGGTGTTTAGTGTATTTGTTGTTGTTATTGTTGTACGTGTAGTTATTGGTGTTTAGTGTATTTATTGTTGTTATTGCTGTATACTGTAGTTATTGGTGTTTAGTGTATTTGTTGTTGTTATTGTTGTATACTGTAGTTATTGGTGTTTAGTGTATTTGTTGTTGTTATTGTTGTACAGTGTAGTTATTGGTGTTTAGTGTATTTGTTGTTGTTATTGTTGTATACTGTAGTTATTGGTGTTTAGTGTATTTGTTGTTGTTATTGTTGTATACTGTAGTTATTGATGTTTAGTGTATTGTTGTTGTTTGTTGTATTGTGTTATTGGTGTTTAGTGTATTTTTGTTATTATTGTTGTATACTGTAGTTATTGGTGTTTAGTGTATTTGTTGTTGTTATTGTTGTATACTGTAGTTATTGCTGTTTACTGTAGTTATTGGTGTTTAGTGTATTTGTTGTTATTATTGTTGTATACTGTAGTTATTGGTGTTTAGTGTATTTGTTGTTATTATTGTTGTATACTGTAGTTATTGGTGTTTAGTGTATTTGTTGTTGTTATTGTTGTATACTGATATTTTTGTTATTGTGTTTTAGTTGTATTGTTTGTTTAGTTATTTGTTTGTATTGTTGTATACTGTAGTTTTGGTGTTTAGTGTATTTGTTGTTATTATTGTTGTATACTGTAGTTATTGGTTTTAGTGTATTTTGTGTTTATTATTTGTTGTATGTTACTGTATTATTGGTTTTAGTTATGTTGTTTCTTATTGTTGTTACTGTAGTATTGTGTTCTACTGTTTTGTTGCTGGGCATTGAATTCCTTTCACCATCGCTTGTCTCAAGAACGATGGAGTGGTGTTTAGTGTATTTTGTTGTTGTTATTGTTGTATACTGTAGTTATTGGTGTTTAGTGTATTTGTTGTTGTTATTGTTGTATACTGTAGTTATTGGTGTTTAGTGTATTTGTTGTTGTTATTGCTGTATACTGTAGTTATTGGTGTTTAGTGTATTTATTGTTGTTATGTTGTACAGTGTAGTTATTGGTGTTTACTGTATTTGTTGTTGTTATTGCTGTATACTGTAGTTATTGGTGTTTAGTGTATTTGTTGTTGTTATTGTTGTATACTGTAGTTATTGGTGTTTAGTGTATTTGTTGTTGTTATTGTTGTACACTGTAGTTATTGTGTTTAGTGTATTTGTTGTTGTATTGTTGTATACTGTAGTTATTGGTGTTTAGTGTATTTGTTGTTGTTATTGTTGTATACTGTAGTTATTGTGTTTAGTGTATTTGTTGTTGTTATTGTTGTATACTGTAGTTATTGTGTTTAGTGTATTTATTGTTGTTATTGTTGTATACTGTAGTTATTGGTGTTTAGTGTATTTGTTGTTGTTATTGTTGTATACTGTAGTTATTGGTGTTTAGTGTATTTGTTGTTGTTATTGTTGTACATGTAGTTATTGGTGTTTAGTGTATTTATTGTTGTTATTGTTGTATACTGTAGTTATTGGTGTTTAGTGTATTTGTTGTTGTTATTGTTGTACATGTAGTTATTGGTGTTTAGTGTATTTGTTGTTGTTATTGTTGTATACTGTAGTTATTGGTGTTTAGTGTATTTGTTGTTGTTATTGTTGTATACTGTAGTTATTGGTGTTTAGTGTATTTTTGTTGTTATTGTTGTATACTGTAGTTATTGGTGTTTAGTGTATTTGTTGTTGTTATTGTTGTACAGTGTAGTTATTGGTTTTAGTGTATTTGTTTTTTGTTATTGTTGTATACTGTAGTTATTGGTGTTTAGTGTATTTGTTGTTGTTATTGCTGTTTACTGTAGTTATTGATGTTTAGTGTATTTGTTGTTGTTATTGTTGTATACTGTAGTTATTGGTGTTTAGTGTATTTGTTGTTGTTATTGTTGTATACTGTAGTTATTGGTGTTTAGTGTATTTGTTGTTGTTATTGTTGTATACTGTAGTTATTGGTGTTTAGTGTTTTGTTGTTATTATTGTTGTATACTGTAGTTATTGGTATTTAGTGTATTTGTTGTTGTTACTTATTGTTGTTTACTGTTACGGTCAGTTGTCGGTCAGTTCCTTGACTTCTCTCTGATTTGCTGCTGGGCATTGGAATTCCTTTCACCATCGCTTGTCTCAAGAACGATGGAGTCTTCAAGGTCAGTGGATATCACAGTTATAATATGTGACCTCCCACCACGAAATCAGTCTTAACTAGCATTTTGGGCATTTTGAGATATACATATCACTGGAAAGTGTACATTCTGCTGATTATTTTGGTACTTGAATAAAACTTGTACTCTAAAAAATGTAGAAGTTATGTATGTTTAAAGTCATTAAGTTGTATGACGGCCATTTTGAGAAAAACGGCCTCTAAAGTTTTTGTGTGCTCTCCTACACATTTTCCTTAAATTTCTTTATTTGATGACTTTGACCCAGTTTGTTTCTAATTTTCGCTGTCATTATCTGAAAGGTGCACCAAAGAGCTTTCCATCAGTATATTACATGTGCGATTACTGTACAGGTTACGGTTCATAATAAGAGATAAAAATAGGTACTTTTGGTAGGAAATTGCGTTCTTTCTGCTGCGATCAGTGCATTGAAATACCATTTTAAATTGATCAATAATATTTTTTCAAGAAAAAAATTTCTGTGGGGGTAAGATTATAGTCTATAGAAATCAATTTTGAGAAAAAAGTCAAAACACCCCAGATAGACCCTCAGTCACCTTTTCAGCTCCTAGTGCTGTTCGACTGACTGCGAGTTAAGACTGATTTCGTGGTGGGAGGTCACATATAGAAAACGATGGAGTCTTCAAGGTCAATGGATATTATACTGTTATAATACTTCTTCTTCTTCTCCTTTAACTCTTTGTGTGAGCGGGGTGTGTTCATGTGTCCACAAGCTGACAGACACTGACATGATTTACAGGATGTACAATGCACATATTTGATCTGCTGTTTGTGTATATACACGTGACGTGAAGAGGGCTTAGGCCCTGGCAAGTCTACTCATGGTTGACATGGATGATAAAAAGACATTTCTATCCTTTACCCATCAAGCATGAAGCTACCAAGGTAGGATTGAACCTGGGTGTTCCATTTGGCAGGCCCATGTTTATCAACTTGACTACCGCACCTGTGAGATACAAGTAATGCTATGTTATGATCACAAGTAATGCTATGTTATGGTCACATTAATGTGTTATGGTCACAAGTAATGCTATGTTATGGTCACAAGTAATGCTATGTTATGGTCACAAGTAATGCTATGTTATGGTCACAAGTAATGCTATGTTATGGTCACATTAATATGTTATGGTCACAAGTAATGCTATGTTATGGTCACATTAATATGTTATGGTCACAAGTAATGATATGTTATGGTCACATTATGTTATGGTCACAAGTAATGCTATGTTATGGTCACATTATATGTTATGGTCACAAGTAATGCTATGTTATGGTCACAAGTAATGCTGTGTTATGGTCACAAGTAATGCTATGTTATGGTCACAAGGAATGCTATGTTATGGTCACATTAATATGTTATGGTCACAAGTAATGCTGTGTTATGGTCACATTAATATGTTATGGTCACAAGTAATGCTGTGTTATGGTCACAAGTAATGCTGTGTTATGGTCACATTAATATGTTATGGTCACATTAATATGTTATGGTCACATTAATGTTATGGTCACATTAATATGTTATGGTCACAAGTAATGCTATGTTATGGTCACAAGTAATGCTATGTTATGGTCACATTAATATGTTATGGTCACAAGGAATGCTATGTTATGGTCACAAGGAATGCTATGTTATGGTCACAACTTATGCTATGTTATGGTCACAAGGAAGGCTATGTATTGTTACAAGTAATGCTATGTTATGGCCACAAGTAATGCTATGCTATAGGTACAAGTAATGCTATGTTATGGTCACAATTAATGCTATGTTCTGCTCACAAGGAATGCTATGTTATGGTCACAAGTAATGCTATGCTACAGTCACAGGTAATGCTATGTTATGGTCACAAGTAATGCTATGTTACAGTCACAAGTAATGCTATGTTATGTCACAAGGAATGCTATGTTATAGTCACAAGTAATGCTATGTTATGGTCACAAGGAATGCTATATTATGGTTACAAGTAGTGATATGTTATGGTCACAAGTAATGCTATGGTATGGTCACAAGTAATGCTATGTTATAGGTACAAGTAATGCTATGTTATGGTCACAAGTAATGCTATGTTATGGTCACAAGGAATGCTATGTTATGGTCACAAGTAATGCTATGTTACAGTCGCAAGTAATGCTATGTTACAGTCACAAGTAATGCTATGTTACAGTCACAAGTAATGTTTATGATTGGCCACAAGTAATGCTATGTTATAGGTACAAGTAATGCTATGTTATGGTCACATTAACATTTATGGTCACAAGTAATGCTATGTTATGGTCACAAGTAATGCTGTGTTATGGTCACAAGTAATGCTATGTTATGGTCACAAGGAATGCTATGTTATGGTCACAAGGAATGCTATGTTATGGTCACAAGTAATGCTATGTTATGGTCACAAGTAATGCTATGTTATGGTCACAAGTAATGCTATGTTATGGTCACAAGTATGCTATGTTATGGTCACAAGGAATGCTGTTATGGTCTCAAGTAATGCTATGTTATGGTCGCATTAATGTTAAAATACAAGGAATGCTATGTTACAGTCACAAGTAATGTTATGCTATTGATCACAAGTAATGCTATGTTACAGTCACAAGTAATGCTATGTTAAAATCACAAGGAATGCTATATTACAGTTACAAGTAATGCTATGTTAGTCACAAGTAATGCTATGTTACAGTCACAAGTAATGCTATGCTATGATCACAAGTAATGCTATGTTACAGTTACAAGTAATGCTATGTTACAGTCACAAGTAATGCTATGTTGCGCTCACAAGTAATGCTATGTTATGGTCACAGGTAATGTTACAGTCACAAGTAATGCTATGTTACAAAGTATTGCCAGGTTACCAGTCACAAGAAGTGCTGTGTAACAGCTAACTTTTGTGTTGCAGTTACAAGTGACGCTAGAGGAGCTATTTTTAGCAGGGGGCGTGGCCGCCAGCCTGATTATCTCCCTTATCCTGGTGCCGCTGTGCAAGTTCCAGATGACGCGCGCGTACGGTCTGTTGTTGCTGGCTCTCTACGTGGCTTTCCTCGTCATCGCCCTGCTCATCGAGACCAACGTCATCCCTAACATTGAGCACTGACATCATCATTGATATCAGCCACCGACGTCATCATCAACCGCTCGCTTACTGATGTCATCACCAACATTCGTCACTGAGGCCTCTTGTTTGGCTTTTTTCATCACGTCTTGGCTTGTCAAGGCTGACATCATCAATAATATCAGTCATTGACATTTGTTGTTGTTGTTGTTGTTGTTGTTGCTGTTTTCCTCAATATGACTCAAAAGGCCCACGGGTGTTCAAGTTAAACAGAAATCAACAACATGAGAAAAGAAAAAGAAAAATTGACGAAAACGACAGACGTACAAGAACGCATTATTCATTGACATAACAAGACACACAAAAACACTTAATTGGATAACACATTTGATTGACAAAATGAGACAGAAGCATACGTTCACCCAACTGGTCATTGTCAAGCATAGATAGAATTTAAATAGAACAAATTGACAAGGTACTAGATTGATGAAGGAAAGAAAATCCAAAACAATATTGTCTTCTCAGAGTTAAGAAAAGCCAGAGCAATATTGTGTACTTTGAGAAAAGAAAAGCCAGAGAAATATTGTGTACTTTGAGAAAAGAAAAGCCAATACAATATTGTGTACTTTGAGAAAAGAAAAGCCAGAGCAATATTGTGTACTTTGAGAAAAGAAAAGCCAATACAATATTGTGTACTTTGAGAAAAGAAAAGCCAGAGCAATATTGTGTACTTTGAGAAAAGAAAAGCCAATACAATATTGTGTACTTTGAGAAAAGAAAAGCCAATACAATATTGTGTACTTTGAGAAAAGAAAAGCCAATACAATATTGTGTACTTGAAAAGAAAAGCCAAGCAATATTGTGTACTTTGAGAAAAGAAAAGCCAATACAATATTGTGTACTTTGAGAAAAGAAAAGCCAATACAATATTGTGTACTTTGAGAAAAGAAAAGCCAATACAATATTGTGTACTTTGAGAAAAGAAAAGCCAGAGAAATATTGTGTACTTTGAGAAAAGAAAAGCCAATACAATACTGTGTACTTTGAGAAAAGAAAAGCCAATACAATATTGTGTACTTTGAGAAAAGAAAAGCCAATACAATATTGTATACTTAGAGAAAAGAAAAACCAGAGCAATATTGTCTTCTTAGAGGAAATGAAAATTAGTACAACATTGTGTTCTTAGACAAAAGTGACCAGTACAATACTGCATAGTTCCCCAGCACAAACAGCCATGTTGTCCATTGCTTTGTCATAAACTTGATGATCCCGTTTCTCTGTTGTGTTTTTTGTGTGTAGTATGCTTCGCTGTCGACTAGATGGGCAGAAATGTTTGCCTGTGTTGTCGTTTCGTTCAATCCAGTGTGTTATCATTCTTTTCTCATGTCTTTTGGTTGGTTACCTCATGGCGCCACCTGGTTACCTCATGGCGCCACCTGTTGACCCCTCATCGTCACTTTCTTCTTCCAGGGCTTAAAACGTTCCGCGTCTGGGCGGAATTCCGTGATTTCAGTTTGTCAAAAAACAAAAAAACAAACAAAACAAAAAAGAAAAAACGAAAGGAGCAAGGCATCCGTGATCGGCTTGCAAGCATTCATAGCAATGACGCACAAGTTGTGGCCCCCGGACCCCCGTAGTTTCAGTGTTTTTTTCCTCCTGTTTTAAGCCCTGTTCTTCACAACCAACACTACTTATAACATTCATCCCTAAGTGAGATGTTTATTCGTAATACTCATCTTTGAATGAGAGATTTTATTGATAATGTTCATCTGTGAATGAGACGTTTATTGATAATAGTCGTCTGTTAGTGAGACGTTGATTGATGATGTTCACCTGTGAAGGAGACGTTTATTGATAATACTCATCAGTGGATGAGACAGTTATTGATAACATTCACTTCTGAATGAGGCATTTTATTGATAATATTCACCTGTGAATGAGACATTTATTGATAATACTCATCAGTGGATGAGACAGTTATTAATAACATTCACTTCTGAATGAGGCATTTTATTGATAATATTCACCTGTGAATGAGACATTTATTGATAATACTCATCAGTGGATGAGACAGTTATTGATAACATTCACTTCTGAATGAGGCATTTTATTGATAATGTTCACCTGTGAATGAGACATTTATTGATAATACTCATCAGTGGATGAGACAGTTATTAATAACATTCACTTCTGAATGAGGCATTTTATTGATAATGTTCACCTGTGAATGAGACATTTATTGGTAATATTCACTTGTTAATGAGACATGTTTTTTTGTTTGTTTTTGTTTTGTTTTGTTTTTTTGTTGATAATATTGACTTCTGAATGAGACATTTATTGAGAATATTTATCACTGAATGAAACATTTGTTGATACATTCACCTGTGAATGAGACATTTATTGATGATATTCACCTCTGAGTAAGACATTTACAGATAAAATCACTGAACTGGATATTTATTGAGAACATTAATCACTGAATGAGACATTTATTGAGAACATTAATCACTGAGTGAGACATTAGTTTTGATGTAATAACACCAGACACCAGGCACATAGCCTGCAAAATACTTACTGTCTTCTTCAGATGTGACAATGAAGAAATGAGGAGAGTATTTTAACCCCTTGACTCCCTCACCCTGTCCACCAGCATCCCGCATTGTCAACCACACTAGCGAAGCGAAAAATTAACCCTTTGACTTTCTCACCCAAGCCACTAGCTACCAAACCCTTTGACTCCCTCACCCTATCCATCAGTTTCCTGCAGGAAGGAGTTAGTGAAGGGGTTAATGTTTTGCTTTGCTGTCAGGACTGACAATGCAGGATTGTGGCGGATAGAAATATGTATTAGGAACAAATTTGTATTGGGAACAAGTATGTATTAGGAACAAATTTGTATTGGGAACAAATATGTATTAGGAACAAATTTGTATTGGGAACAAATATGTATTAGGAACAAATTTGTATTGGGAACAAACAGCTGCAATGAGAATAGAAAATGATACGAGCTCTTTCCAAAATATCAAAAGAGGAGTCATGAAAGGTTGTGTTTTGTCACCAGATCTGTTTTCACGTTACAGTGAAAACATCATGCGAAACCTAGAAGAAGACCCTGGATTAAAGGTTGGAGGAAAAATGATACTATTCGATATGCAGATGACACTGTGCTAATTGCAGAAAATGAAAGGGACCTACAAAACCTTGTGAATATACTTGAAATAGAAAGCAAAGGTAAGGGGTTGGAGCGAAACAGCAGAAATACTGAAGTCATGGTGATCAGTAAAAAACATGAAATCCCCTCATGGAAAATAACAGCAAATGACACAACCTTGAGACAGGTTGATAAGTTTAAATATCTGGTAACGATCATTTCACCAGAGAGCAGATGCACATCAGAAGTAGCCGGCAGAATCGGCCAAGCCAAAACGGCGTTCAGGAAGATGAAAAGCATTCTTGCCAACAAATGCCTATCAGTTAACATCAGGAAGAAAGTTCTTGAATGTTATGTAGAACTGACAATGTTAAACTGTTGTGAGGCATGGACAGTCAACAAGCAAAGCCAGAACTAGATTGAGGCAGCCAAAATGTGGTTTCTAAGAAGAATGTTGAGAGTTCCATGGACAGCAAAGAAAACAAACGAGACAGTCTTGATGGAGGCAGACACAAGTAGATCATTCATAAGGAAGATCAGGAAAAGACAGGCAACATTTATAGGCCATTTTATGAGGAAAGGGGAATTGGAGCACCTGGTCACAACAGGAAAGCTGGAGGGAAAGAGAGCACCAGGTAGACCCAGGGAAAAAATATTGGACAGACTTGCAGAGTGGCTGAGGACAAAGAGGGTGGAAGATGTGCTTGCGGCAACAGGGGATAGATACATATGGAGGGCCATGATGGCCAACGCCATGTGGCAGGGCACTTGATGATGATGATGAGGGTGAGGAAGTCAAAGGATTAAGTAACCAGAGAGAACCTGACATCTCGCCACGTGCTGAAAGTGTCCGTCATATGATAAGACTGTAACCATGGCAGACAGAAAGACGAAAGACATGTCGCCACGTGCTGAAAGTGTCCGTCATATTATAAGACTGTAACCATGGCAGACAGAAAGAGGAAAGACATGTCGCCACGCGATGAAAGTGTCCGTCATATTATAAGACTGTAACCATGGCAGACAGAAAGAGGAAAGACATGTCGCCACGCGATGAAAGTGTCCGTCATATTATAAGACTGTAACCATGGCTAGGACAGAAAGAGGAAAGACGTCTGGCCACGTGATGAAAGTGTCCGTCATATTATTGACTGTAACCATGGCAGACAGAAAGAGGAAAGACATGTCGCCGCGCGATGAAAGTGTCCGTCATATTATTGACTGTAACCATGGCAGACAGAAAGAGGAAAGACATGTCGCCACGCGATGAAAGTGTCCGTCATATTATTGACTGTAACCATGGCAGACAGAAAGAGGAAAGACATGTCGCCACGCGATGAAAGTGTCCGTCATATTCACTGCTGTTCCAACCCTTCCCTTTAGTTGCTGAGCCGAGCGCGCTGACCTATGCGTGACCCGACCATGATGCCTGCCTTCCCTGGGCAGATTGTTTATATATCGCCTGTCAGCAGCCATAGCTGACATCTGGCGTTTAACTGGGGGAAATGGGTATGACTTTAAATGCTACATTTTTTAAAGCGCTTTGGCCAAACTAGAGTGTATTGTAGATAGCTGGATGGCCAGAACCACGAGCTTTAAAATGACACCAAACACGAATGTGTTTGACTGGCAAAGCAGACTGCAGTGTTAGTTCAAATACATGCACAACCACAAGTACGGAGACGGATAATTTCCGATTTCACAAAATTTTGCTGTTTTAAACCGCCGTTAATGCAGTCCTGACAGTTTCCATGCACACAGAACAACATGCCACACAAACTACAGCATGCCAGCGTGCACCTCCACTTACTTGAAAGTTTTCGACCTGAACCTGAGAGGAGAGGTGCGCGTTTTAATTACTCCACTGAATTGGGGTCAAGAGGTTGGTCATCACACACTGCCGGGTGCGTGTTGAATGCAGGTTGAAGTTTTAACACAGTAATGAATAGTGTACACTGAACTGCATCAAAGTTAACCCACATTGGTGCCGCCTTCTCCACATCAGACAGACTGGTTTTCATTATTGTTTTCGATGGAACAGACGACATCTTCAGTTTTCTCAGCCATGCATAGCACTTTGAGTACATACTGACAGAGAATGGGAGCCCTGGGCTTTGTTTGTTTTTTGTTGTTGTTTTTTTTTTTTTTGCTGGAACGCCCACCACATGCTCGACACAAAGACTGAAGTCTCTCATTGTGCAAAATTGCAGTGTGTTCATAAACAACAGCCATTGTTCAATTATACACACAACACTTAACACTAATACGTAAGGAAAGAACTACGATCAAAACAATAAAACTGTTCAGTTCTCTCACAACAGTGCTCTGAGTACAAGACTGAATGATGTGATGTTCAAAGCAGATTATAGTGAGTAACTTATCCTTAGACTTTCACTTAACTTCATATACATCAATACTTCAGCATCACATATATATTTGGAAACCAGTCTCCAAGTCAACGACAAAAAACCCCCCAAAAAATGGATGAAATAAAACGAGAACAAAAGGATGAGAAAACGATAAAAAAAAAAAAAAAAGGGGGGGGGGGGGGGGAACAAAAAATCAGCATCAGTGGAATTAGAAGTTTTAACACGTGAACAATAGATCTACACGTTTTAACAAAAAAGCACAGCAGCTGAACACATAGTCACTGCAAAAGTTTGTAGATTACAAACTTCAGCCAACGGTACAAATTCTAATTCTTAGACGTAACGCGGGCACTTAGAACAAACTTGTAAATCACAAAAAATCAACATCCAGATATTTTAGGTTCCGTGTCTACAGACAGGAGAAGATCGGGTAAAATGATCAAGTTTTAATACAGACAAAGAAGGGATTCGTCCGCAGCTACTGTCGTGACCCCGTCTCGACCCTGCATCCCACCCCCTTCCCCCACTCTGGAATGCCAGGCTTTGCAGGCCTACAGCTGCCGTCCGCAGTAAACTAAAGAGAACGATTTGGCCAGTTTTGCACAGCCGTGTATTATAAGACTGTAACCATGGCAGACAGAAAGACGAAAGACATGTCGCCACGTGCTGAAAGTGTCCGTCATATTATAAGACTGTAACCATGGCAGACAGAAAGACGAAAGACATGTCGCCACGTGCTGAAAGTGTCCGTCATATTATAAGACTGTAACCATGGCTAGGACAGAAAGACGAAAGACATGTCGCCACACGCTGAAAGTGTCCGTCATATTATAAGACTGTAACCATGGCAGACAGAAAGAGGAAACGGCCGTTGTTGTTTTTTTCTCTCTGTCTCTTCCCTTCTCTTCACGCCCCTGCCCACCACCTGCATTCCTCAGGACCTCCTCTCTCTTTTCTCCATCTGCCCTCTACTCCCCTTCAGGCCGGCGCCATCAGTTAGGATCGTACTCAAGACTTTCCAATTATTCATATATTATTCAGATTCAGATTCATGTTCATATTCATATTCATATTTTTTTTTTTTTGTCACAGCGGATTTAGTGTACGAAACTCAGGTTACTCTTCCCTTTGAGAGTGTCACCTTGTAGTGCAGCACCATCCAGGTTTTTTGGTTTTGTTTTGTTTTGTTTTTTGGACTAGAAGTGTGATGCCCAAGTCATTTTGGCCAATGTGTTTCTCGGGTAGATAACGTGTATTGTACATAACCTCACAGCAGTTGATCTGTTACCATGGTGACCCAGGCCACATAAAGTTTATGACAAAGACGTGTAGTACAAGCTTTAACCTTTTGACTCCCGCTCCCTGTCCACCAGATCCTGCATTGTCAACCATACCTGCAAAGCAAAAACTTAATCCTTTGACTCCCTCACCCTATCCACCAGTTTCCTTCAACTGGTGGATAGGGTGAGGAGTTGAGTCAAGTTTTTGCAGTTAGTGGTTAGGATGCGGGAGTCAAAGGGTTAAGCATTCAATTTATGCTCTGTTGCCATCACAACGTGCCTTTTTTAATTGGAGGCTATATTTTATACACACTTCACTTTAAAAATTCACTTTAAAACTGACTATTCTGTTGTGATGGTGATAATGCATGTTGTGTTTTACTGATGCAGGATGTTAGTTTCATCAGATCACCTTTCTTGGCAACGTAGACTGCATATGTGACCTCCCACCACGAAATCAGTCTTAACTAGCATTTGGGGCATTTTGAGATATACATATCACTGGAAAGTGTACATTCTGCTGATTATTTTGGTACTTGAATAAAGCTTGTACTAAAAAAAAAATGTAGAATCATATATGTTTAAAGTCATTAAGTTGTATGACGGCCATTTTGAGAGAAAACGGCCTCTAAAGTTTTTGTGTGCTCTCCAACACATTTTCCTAAAATTTCTTTATTTGGTGGCCTTGACCCAGTTTGTTTCGAATTTTCGCTGTCATTATCTGAAAAGTGCACCAAAGAGCTTTCCGTCAGTATATTACATGTGCGGGTACTGTACAAGTTACGGTTCATAATATGAGACAAAAATAGGTACTTTTGGTAGGAAATTGCATTCTTTCTGCTGCGATCAGTGCATTGAAATACCATTTTAAATTGATTAATAATATTTTTTCAAGAAAAAAATTTCTGTGGGAGATACATTATAATTTACAGAAATCAATTTTGAGAAAAAGTCAAAACACCCCAGATAGACCCTCAGTCACCTCTTCAGCTCCTAGTGCTGTTCGACTGACTGCGAGTTAAGACTGATTTCGTGGTGGGATGTCACATTTGTCATATGCATGATGCCATCAAGAACAAAATGGTTAACTGTGCTAAAGGATTTTATGCATTTGTTGTCACTTGTGCCTTCTTGTTTTGTTTTGTTAGTAGTTTTTGACACAAAATGGTTAACTGTACTAATTGATTTTTATGCATTTGTTGTAACTTGCACTTTCTTTCTTTTTCTTTTTCTTTTTTTTAATCTTTGACACAAAATGGTTAATTTTGCTAAAGGCCTTTTATGTATTTGTTGTAATTTGTACATTTCTTTTCTTAATCTTTGACCATAGCGGTACTAAGAATACATAATGGCTGTTTCACAAATTTGTCCAATGACATGTTTGTGATCCGTGAGGATGCCGGGGGCTCTTTCAGTGTAAATAGTATCCCCACCTTCTGGAAATTGTGTGCTAGAAATTTCCTCTTTTCTGTCACTCTCTTTGTTTCTGCCTTGTTCCTTTGCTTTCTGTCCATTTCTTGCTATCATTTTCTGCCTTGCTGGTCCATTCACCGGTATGTGTTTGATAAAGTCTTACATACTTTTTCTTAGGATTGCTGATTGGGTAGCTGTGATAGCTGTTTGACATATGGCTTCTATTCTTTGTCAGTATCACTGTCTATTCTTTGTCAGTATCACTGTCTATTCTTTGTCAGTATCACTGTCTATTCTTTGTCAGTATCACTGCCTATTCTTTGTCAGTATCACTGTCTATTCTTTGTCAGTATCACTGTCTATTCTTTGTCAGTATCACTGTCTATTCTTTGTCAGTATCACTGTCTATTCTTTGTCAGTATCACTGTCGTCAGTATCACTGTCGTCAGTATCACTGTCGTCATATCACTGTATTTTTGTCAAAGTCACTTCTATTCTTTTTCATAATCACTGTCTGATTGTCTTATAGCAGTATTCACTAGTCTATTTTTTTGTCAGTATCACTGTCTATTCTTTGTCAGTATCACTGTCTATTCTTTGTCAGTATCACTGTCTATTTCTTTGTCAGTATCACTGTCTATTCTTTGTCAGTATCACTGTCTCAGTATCACTGTCTATTCTTTGTCAGTATCACTGTCTATTCTTTGTCAGTATCACTGTACGTCAGTATCACTGTCTATTCTTTGTCAGTATCACTGTCTATTATCACTGTCAACTGTCTTCTTGTCAGTATCACTGTCTATTCTTTGTCAGTATCACTGTCTATTCTTTGTCAGTATCACTGTCTATTCTTTGTCAGTATCACTGTCTATTCTTTGTCAGCATAACTGTCTATTCTTTGTCAGTATCACTGTCTATTCTTTGTCAGTATCACTGTCTATTCTTTGTCAGTATCACTGTCTATTCTTTGTCAGTATCACTGTCTATTCTTTGTCAGTATCACTGTCTATTCTTTGTCAGTATCACTGTCTATTCTTTGTCAGTATCACTGTCTATTCTTTGTCATATCACTGTCTATTCTTTGTCAGTATCACTGTCTATTCTTTGTCACATAACTGTCTTTTGTCATATCACTGTCTATTCTTTGTCAGTATCACTGTCTATTCTTTGTCATATCACTGTCTATTCTTTGTCAGTATCACTGTCTATTCTTTGTCATATCACTGTCTATTCTTTGTCAATATCACTGTCTATTCTTTGTCAGTATCACTGTCTATTCTTTGTCAATATCACTGTCTATTCTTTGTCATATCACTGTCTATTCTTTGTCATATCACTGTCTATTCTTGTCAATATCACTGTCTATTCTTTGTCAATATCACTGTCTATTCTTTGTCAGTATCACTGTCTATTCTTTGTCAATATCACTGTCTATTCTTTGTCAATATCACTGTCTATTTTTCATATCACCTATCTTTCATTGCAATATCCTGTTATCTTTGTCAGTATCACTTGTCTATTCTTTGTCAGTTTCACTGTAATTGGAGCACCTGATCGCAACAGAAAGCTGGAGGGAAAGAGAGCACCAGGTAGACCCAGGGAGATTATTAGACGGACTTGCAAAGTGGCTGAATGACAAAGAGGGTGGAAGAGGGCTTGAGGCAACAAGAGGTAGAAACAGATGGAAGGCCATGATCGCCAACGCCATGTGGCAAGGCACTCGATGATGATGATGATGATGATGATGATGATGATGATGATGAGACAAACTGTACCATGACCTCACCTGTATTGGCACACTCGTCTACTGCAAGCTGCCTTGGCCTTACGCGTTTTGATATTTGCAAATATTTTTTGTAGCAATTGTAATCAAACAGTTATCATCATCACTGATTAACCCTTCGACTCCCTCACCCTGTCTGTGAGCATTCTGCACTGTCAGCCATGACAGCAAAGCAAAAACTTAACCCTTTCGCTCCCTCACCCTATCCACCAGCTTCCTGCAGGAAGCTGGTGGATAGGGTGAGGGAGTGAAAGGGTTAAGTTTTTGCAGCTTATGGACATGCTATGGGAGTGAGAGGGTTAACCTCAGTGGATTTCAGGTTATTTATACAAGTTTGTGCCATGTGTGTTTTGCATTGAAGCTACGGCAAAAGCGGACGATTTATACATAATGATCTCTCCTCTCTTTTTAGTCTTTCTTAGTCTGAAATTTTTAATTTTTTTTATTGTTTTTCTGAAACTTTTTTTTTTTTTTGGTGCCATTTTCTTAGCTGGCCTTTATTTTTACATAAATTTATTCGTTATACCGTGACATACTACCAAAAAAAAAGTGTGTGGTGTGGGTGTGGGGTGGTGTGGGTGGGTGTGGGTGGGTGTGTGTGTAAGAAAGTTGTGTGTGTGTGTATAAGAAATGTGTGTGTGTTGTGTGTGTGTGTGTAAGAAAGTTGTGTGTGTGTGTAAAAAAGTTGTGTGTGTGTCTGTGTGTGTGTGTGTGTAAGAAAGTTTGTGTGTGTGAGTGTATGTGTGTGTGTGTGTGTGTAAGAAAGTTGTGTGTTGTGTGTTGTGTGTGAGTATGTATGTGAAGTCTGTGAAAAAGTTGTGAATTAATGAAGTGTGTGATAAAGATTGGTGTGATAGGAAATATAATGAAAATGTCTTTGTTAACGGTTAGTGAAATAATAAAAGTATTGATTGATGTAGTGTTAAAAAATTCAATGCATTGTTATATAGTATGCTAACATAATATCAGTTTTATATGATATGCCACTATTCAAAATATTTCATAAATATGTCATTTGCTATACATGTAGTGTTACAACATAAATACAGATGGTCATTTTTTATACAGATGTATAGTGTTTAACATAAATTCAAAATATCATTTGTTCATATGTGAGTAAGTGTTACAAACATTACAAAATTCATTTGTTAATTCGGATAGTAGTGTCATTCATATTCAAAATACATTTTGTTAACGGATTGTGTAATACATATGTCAACAAGTCATGTTTTACGAATTTTGTGTCTAGATATAAAATGTCATTTGTGTAATGATGATGTAATGTCTCACTTATTACAAAACACATTTTGTGTGAATGGTTGTGGATACATAGATAGATGTAATGTCTCATTACAAAATACATTTTGTGTGACAGGATT
>JAPXFY010000025.1:2796172-2806172 GCA_030674185.1 Monoplex corrugatus | reverse complement strand
GGGGTGACTTTAAATAAACTGAAAAATTAACTTGACAAAGAAATAAATAAGTAAATAAATAAATAAATAAAAAAACACGATAATAATTACTTTATACTGATAAAGGCAGCAATAAACACATAAATACACAATCTCCTCGAGACAAAATTTTTCAGCTGTACAATGCATTCCCATCTGTTAGGATGTCGTTATTGCTGTTGCTGTTGTTGACAATTTCTTGTCTCACAATCGTCCATCATCAGGTACCCTCCGCATGACGTTGGCGGTCATGGACTTCCATCTGTTCTATCTCTCGTTGCCCCTAGCATCTCCCCCACCCTCCTCGTCCCCAGCCACTCTGCAAGTCCGTCTAGCATTTTCTCCTGGGTCTACCGTGCTCTCTTTCCCTCCAGCTTTCCCGTTGTGACCAGGTGCTCCAAATCCCCCTTCCTCATAAAATGGCCTATAAATGTTGCCTTTTCTTTTCCTAATCTTCCTTATAAGTGATCTACTTGTGTCTGCCTCCATCAAGACTGTCTCGTTTGTTTTCTTTGCTGTCCATCAAGCATCCTATAAATGCTGTTTGTCTTTTCCTTCACATAAAAACAAACTATAACAACAACACCACAAACCAGACTAAGACAACGATAACAACAACATTACGTTGTTATCAGCAGCAACAAGAACAGCAGTGGCAGTAATTAAAGTTTTTCACAAAATAGATCGTGAGAGCAACACCATCAAAACCCACCACTGTCATTATCATCATCATCAACCACCATCTCCACCACCACCACCACCAACAGCAGCAACAACAATAAAAATAAGAAGAACAACAACAAGGTAAGTAATTCAAGCATTCCACAACACATACAATAGCAACACCAAAAACATCATCATCATCATCATCATCATCATCATCATCATCATCATCATCATCATCATCAACAACAAAACAACAACAACAACAACAACAACAGCAACAACAACAACAACAACGTCGACGACAACAAGAACAACAACAACAACAACAACAACAAGAACAACAACAACAAGAACAACAACAAGAACAAGAACAACAACAACAACAACAACAACAACAACAACCAACAACGACAACAGCAACACCAACATCAACAACACCAGTGACACAAAACAGGCTATAGCAACACCAACATCACAACAATGTCATAACAACAAAACAACAACAACAACAACAACAACAACAACAACAACGACAACAGCAACACCAACATCAACAACACCAGTGACACAAAACAGGCTATAGCAACACCAACATCACAACAATGTCATTAACAACAAGAACAAGAACGACAACAACAACAACAGCAACAACAAAAGCAACAACAACAGCAACAACAACAATACCAACAGCAACATCAACAATCAAAACATTTCACACTTGAACTATATCAAAACACTGATGTGAAAAGTGTGACAGGGTGATGCCACAAATAGTTTTGTTTTGGGGATAAATACAGAGTTATGTCTCTTTAGTGCTGGTACTGTTGATATAATGGTCAATATCCGTCAACAGATAAATATCACTTATGTTTTATTCAGAGACTTAATATATTCAGCCGGCTTGACAGACCCTCTGTTTCTGCAAGACTTTAATCATGTCTTTGGGGTCTTATTTTAGTTTTGTTCTGATTATATTTGCTGAAAGGACTTTTGTTTCAGTTCCTGGCATCATCATCATCAGGTGCCCTGCCGCATGGCGTTGGGGATCATGGACTTCCATCTGCCTCTATCTCTCGTTGCCCCTAGCATCTCCCCCACCCTCCTCGTCCCCAGCCACTCTGCAAGTCCGTCCACCATTTTCTCCCTGGGTCTACCCGGTGCTCTCTTTCCCTCCAGCTTTCCCGTTGTGACCACGTGCTCCAAATCCCCCTTCCTCATTAAATGGCCTATAAATGTTGCCTGTCTTTTCCTAGTCTTCCTTATGAGTGATCTACTTGTGTCTGCCTCCATCAAGACTGTCTCGTTTGTTTTCTTTGCTGCCCATGGAATTCTCAACATTCTTCTGAGAAACCACATCTCGGCTGCCTCAATCTTGTTCTGGCTTTGTTTGTTGACTGTCCACGCCTCACATCCATACAACAGTATTGGTTCTATATAACATTCAAGAACTCTCCTCCTGATGTTAATTGATAGGCATTTGTTGGTAAGAATGCCTGTCATCTTCCCGAATGCTGTTTTGGCTTGGCCGATTCTGCCGGCTATTTCTGATGTGCATCTTTTTCTTTCAAAACATTAGCGGCACAAAATACACACGTTTCCATCAGCTCTCTCTCTCTCTCTCTCTCTCTCTCTCTCTCTTCTCTTTCTCTCTGTCTGTCTCTCTCTCTCTCTGTCTGTCTCTCTGTCTCTCTCTCTCTCAGTTTCTGTTTCTCTCTTTCTGTATCCGACTGTCTGTCTGTCTGTCTCTCTCTCTCAGTTTCTATTTCTCTCTCTCTGTCTCCGACTGTCAGTTTATCTGTCTGTCTGTCTGCCTCCCCCCCCCCCTCTCTCTTTCTCTCTCTCTCTCTGCTTTCTGTTTTTCTCTCTGTGTCTCCGACTGTCAGTCTGTCTGTCTGCCTGCCTGCCTCTCTCTCTCTCTCTCTCCCTTTCTCTCGCACAGTCATTCACAAGTTGAGTTATGAGTGTCTGTTGTGTCAGAGAATGATGATTCTGAGAGGAGTGCCAGTGAGCCTTTCTAACAGTCTTTGATAAAGATCAGGTATGGTAAAACCTTAGTTCTTTGATGGCAAAATATTCAGAAAATATTGGATATGGTACAGCGCTTAATTGTACAACGCAAGACTGTTGTGCAGAAACGATTAGTTAAGGTAAAACCTTAGTTTTCGAGTCTAAGGTTGAGAAAAGTTCAGGTATGGTCAAACTTTAGTTTTATTACTTAAGATTCATCATCATCATCATCAGGTGCCCTGCCGCATGGCGTTGGCGACCATGGACTTCCGACCATCTCTATCTCTCGTTGCCCCTAGCATCTCCCCCACCCTCCTCATCCCCAGCCACTCTGCAAGTCCGTCCAGCATTCTCTCCCTGGGTCTACCCGGTGCTCTCTTTCCCTCCAGCTTTCCCATTGTGACCAGGTGCTCCAAATCCCCCTTCCTCATAAAATGGCCTATAAATGTTGCCTGTCTTTTCCTAATCTTCCTTATTAGTGATCTACTTGTGTCTGCCTCTTAAAATTGCAGAAACCCCCCCCCCCCCCCCCCAGGTATAATAAAACCTTAGTTTTCCGATAAAAGTTTAAGAAAAGATCAGCTATGGTAAAACCTTAGTTTTATAAGATTAAGAAAACTTCAGGTATGGCAAAACCTTAGTTTCCTAATACAGGCTTGAATTTATGATGTAACATTACAAAAGAATCATGTATGATAAACCCTTAGTTTTAAGATTAAGAAAAAATCAGGATAGCTAGAACCTTAGTTTTATAATAATAGATAAAGAAAAAAATCAGGTAAGATAAAAACCTTAGTTTATTATGTAAGGCTACAGAAACGGTGAGGTATGGTAAACCATTAGTTTTATAGCTGAAGTAGAAGAGTTTAGAAGCACGTTTGAAGTGAATGTTGAGTACTGTATGTAGGTATGGTAAACCTTTAGTTTTATAGTTCAAGTAGAAGAGTTTAGAAGAACGTTTGAAGTGAATGTTGAGTAATTTATGTATCTGTCTTTCTGACTGAGATTCAGGTTTCATGAACTAATGTGCATTCTTGGATAGAGGAATGGACCCCCTCCCCCCCCGTAGGCACCACTAAGTCCCCCCCCCCCACCGCCTTGTTATTAACAGGTAACCCACAGATATCACTACGCCCCCACCCACCCCCACCCCCCCTGTGATAAATAAATAAGTTACGCTGCAATTGTCGACTTTTATCCCCTGACCACCCCCCCCCCCCCCCGCCTCTTTGTTCTCGGGATCGTAAAGCAAGCAGACAACAAGAAAAGGCAGGATAGTGTAGTGACTAACACATATCGACAATCATTATTCACATAGCAATAAAGCTCAGCGATTATATACACAGCGATTTGCACAAACGATCAACACATACCTGCAAACATTATTTACACAGCCAGAAAGCACAGCGATCATATGCACAGCGACTGCGCAAACGGTCAACTTAGACCTAAAAATCATTATGTACATGGTGAGAAAGCGCAGTGATTATATACACAGTGGCTGCACAAAACTATCAACACATTCCTAAAAATCATTATTTACACAGCCACAAAGCACAGTGATTATACGCACAGTGACTGACTCAACATGGCCACCAACAATGGCGGTGTTAATCAAAACTGGACACAGCTGACACAAACGACTGCCGGTCTGAGAGGCGCCAAGTGACGTCACATTTCAAGCTATCATCATCTTCATCTGCGACAGGTCACGTGGTTTGATGACGTCATAAAGGTCTCCAACGATAGCGACTGTGACATTCTGTCTGTATTTGCGTCACACCATCGTCGTCACTCACGACATTGCGTCACTAAACTGACCTCTATGACGTCATGTTTATAACGTCATCAGGTAGCTTTGAATCCAGTGTTCAGTCCATTCAGTTACGATTTTTGCGTGCACTCCCTCTCTCTCTCTCTCTCAATCTTACACACACACACACACACACACCTCCCACACCCCCAACTCTTTCTTTCACTTCCACATACCCACAAGCACACTTCATCCGACACTGACGTAGCAGAGAGCACTTCAGCTGTTGACATTAGCAGGTTTCTGAGCACTTCAGGTACCGTTTTCAGCAGTGACAGACTGTTCACTTCTACCAGCGTTGATGGCTTTGTGAGATCTCAGTCTTTCCAATTCTATTTCTTTTTTTCACTTTCTGTTGCACGCTTAGTGTTGCACTTCCTCTAACAGTGTGCACACTTCTTTTTAAGTGTGACACTTTCCCAGGCAGTTTAGGTTACAGTGTTACGCTTTATGTCACAGTGTTACACATGTTACACTCTGCACTGAATTTCCTGGCTTTTTCGTCTCACTGTATATCACATGTTACATTTTTCTGTCACAGTGTTACATCGTTACACTTTGCACCGAAGTTCTTGGTTTTCCATCTCAGTGTGTATCAAATGTTACACTTTCTGTTACAGTGTGATATTGTGACGCTTCACAACGAAATTCCTGCCTTTCCGTCTCACTGTTTGTCAAATGTTACACTTTTGTTACAGTGTGATATTGTAACGCTTCACAGCGAAATTCCTGCCTTTCCGTCTCACTGTTTGTCAAATGTTACATTTTACGTCACGGTGTTACATTGTCACAGTATACACTGAAGTTTCTGGCTTTCTCTCTCACTGTGTATCAAATGTTACATTTTCTGTAACACAGTGACTTGTTACACTGAAGCTTCTCTCTCACTGTGTATCAAATGTTACATTTTCTGTAACACAGTGACTTGTTACACTGAAGCTTCTCTCTCAACTGTATATCAAATGTTACAATTTTCTGTAACACAGTGACTTGTTTACACTGAAGCTTCTCTCTCAACTGTATTATATCAAATGTTACATTTTCCCTCGCTCTCTCCTGGCGCCCCCTCTCCTCCATTTTCCCCTTTCCCTCCTTCCCCCCTCTCGGCTGGGAGTAGCCTTGACCTTCTCGGGGTCAGGGGGTCAGTGGGTGAGGGTGAGGGCGAGGGGTGGAGGTTGTGAGCAGGCTTGAGCATCATGTGGACGGCTCTGAGCGAGGAGTACATGTGGATGGTGTTCCACTGGATGCCGTCGCGCTGGAAGTAGTTCTTGTGGAAGCCCTTGTGGTAGTACTTGCCGTTCAGGTGGCTGTCGAAGCAGTTGTTGAACCACCAAGCGCCGTGGAAGTGCTCGGCGCAGTTGTCAGTAGTAACGCCCGTCGTTGTCGCGGTCCTTGGTGCTGAAGACACACAGACACAGACGAGGCGACGGTCAGTGATGAGGGTGGTGGTGGTGGTGGTGGTGACGGTGGTGGTGATGGTGGTGGGGTGGTGATGGTGGTGGTGGTGGTAGTGATGATGGTGGTGGTGGTGGTGGTGGTGATGGTGGTGGTGATGGTGGTGATGATGGTGGTGTGATGGTGGTGGCTGATTGTGGTGGTGACGTGGTGGTGGTGATGGTGGTGTGATGGGTTGTGTGGTGGTGGTGGTGTGGTGATGGTGGTGGATGGTGGTAGTGATGGTGGTCATGATGGTGGTGGTGTGTGTGGTGGTGGTGGTGAGTGGTGGTGTGATGATGGTGGTGGTGGTGGTGGTCATGATGGTGGTGGTGGTGGTGATGATGGTGGTGGTGGTGGTGGTGAGGTGGTGGTGGTGTGGTGGTGGTGGTGATGAGTGGTGGTGATGGTGGTGTGGTGTGGTGGATGGTGGTGATGGTGATGGTGGTGGTGATGGTAGTGATGGTGGTGGTGGTGATGATGATGACGGTGGTGGTGGTGGTGGTAGTGGTGGTGATGGTGGTAGTGGTGGTGATGATGATGATGGTGGTGGTGGTGGTGGTGATGGTGGTGGTGGTAGTGATGGTGGTGGTGGTAGTGATGGTGGTGGTGTGTGGTGGTGGTGATGGTGAAGGTGGTGATGGTGGTGGTGGTGGTGGTAGTGGTGGTGATGGTGGTGGTGGTGATGGTGGCGGTGGTAGTGATGGTGGTGGTGGTGGTGGTGATGATGATGACGGTGGTGTTGGTGGTGTGGTGGTGGTGGTGGTGATGGAGACGGATAACGGACAATGATGATGATGATGATGATGGTGGTGATGATGATGATGGTGATGGTCGTGATGAAGACAGATAATGATCAATGTTGATGATGGTGGTGATCGTCGTAGTGATCGTCGTGGTGATGGTGGTGGTGATGATGACGGTGTGGTGTGTGGTGGTGGTGATGGTGATGATGGTGATGGTGATGGTGATGGTGGTAGTGGCGGTGGTGAAGATGATAGTAACGATGGTGATAATGATGGTGTAGATTATGATGATGAAGTGTACAAGAGTGTATGCTAAGAGGGCACGATGTACAGGGGGGTGCAAAAGTAGGTATACAGTTATGAAAAAAGAAAACACGTACAATACTCATTGCATTTATTATACAAACAAATAAATATAGCATATACATGTTATAACAAGCACAGCCTTAATCCCTCAGATACTCAAACTGCTTGCAGTCGGTATTCACACACTCCTCTAATCGAGAGCAGAATTAAGCATTATAATAATGATGTGATACTTACTGTATACCTACTTTTGCACCCCCCCCCCCCCCCCTGTATATACCAAAAACAAAAAACAAAACAAAAAAGAGAACACTTTCCTAAGTCGCCCCCCCTCCTCTCTCTCTCTCTCTCCCTCCCCCCTCTCTCTCACACACACACCGATCACAGAGATAACAAGCAGATAACCAATCACTGAGAACCATAGATAACCATCAACTGACCAGGAAGTGGTACAGACAGACGAGAGAAGAAGCTGGTAGGCCAGAAAGGAGAGCTAGACAAAACAAAACAAGAAATGTAACCAGCTTAGATGCAGCCTCAGTTATAGGCCATTTTATGAGGAAGGGGGATTTGGAGCACCTGGTCACAACGGGAAAAGCTGGAGGGAAAGAGAGCACCGGGTAGACCCAGGGAGAAAATGCTGGACGGACTTGCAGAGTGGCTGGGGACGAGGGGTGTGGGAGAGATGCTAGGGGCAACGAGAGATAGAGACAGATGGAAGTCCATGACGCCAACGCCATGCGGCAGGGCACCTGATGATGATGAGGAGGAGGACGATACAATCCCTTATGCATTTGTGGAAACTCGATGCATTCAAAACAAAATAGATCAAGAATATTGTGTGTCCTTGTGGACAGAAAGTAACTAGTAGTCATCTACTTTCTTGCATTCGAATAAAACAACACATTTCTTTACTTTCTAGGAACACTGTTTCCGAAATATTTGATTCAGCGTCATTACTGTACGAAACTTTTTGTCAGCATGTCAAAACTGTCCAGTAGTTTAATTATTTACAGTTTGTTCTAAATGATGTTCATTGTTACATTTAGCAAGTTTATTGTTTATATTGTGGTTATGGTAACTTAACTCATTTGTGAAACGTTCCTTCCTCTCTTCCAACTGCCTTTCTCTCCACCTACCCCCTTGAAACCTCCCCCCCCCCCCCCACCATTTTTTTCTTTTCTTATTTTTTTCCTCTTTTTTGTCTAAAATCACTTAAGTAAATAGACACTAACTCTTTGATCCCGAACCTGTCCACCAGCTTCCTGCATTGTCAGCCATGCCAGCAAAGCAAAAACTTAACCCTTTGACTCCCTCACCCTATCCACCAGCTTGCCTGTCTGTCTGTCTCTCTCTCTCTGTCTCTCTGCTTGCCTGTCTGTCTGTCTGTCTGTCTCTCTGCCTGTCTATCTGTCTGTCTGTCTGTCTCTCTCTGCCTGTCTGTCTGTCTGTCTGTCTATCTCTAACTCTGTCTCTCTGCCTGTCTGTCTGTCTGTCTGTCTGTCTGTCTCTCTCTCTGTCTCTCTGCCTTTCTATGTGTCTGTCTGTCTATCTCTCTCTGCCTGTCTGTCTGTCTCTCTGTGTGTGTCTCTCTGCCTGTCTGTCTCTGTCTCTCTCTATCTCTCTGCTTGCCTGTCTGTCTGTCTGTCTGTCTGTCTCTCTGCCTGCCTGTCTGTCTGTCTGTCTGTCTGTCTCTCTCTGTCTCTCAGCAGGAAGCTGGTGGATAGGGTGAGGGAGTCAAAGGGTTAAGTTTTTGCAGTTGGTACTAGGGTGCAAGAGTCAAAGGATTAATTTTTTTGCAGTTGGAGTCAAAGGGTTCAGTTTTTGCAGTTGGTGAAAGGGTGCAGGAGGCAAAGAGTTAAAACCAATGACCACCACCACCACCACCACCAGTAGCAGCAGACCTACCTGAAAGGCATGCCATCATGGTTCTCCCAGTGTGAACGGAGGGAATCCCCGGCGTTGCCCTGGTACTGAGCGATGTGCAGTCTGTACAGGCCATCTTCGTCATCAATACGGAAACTGTCGTAGTTGGCTTCGTAGTCTCTTTCCTCCCAGTCCTTCAACTCGATACGTAACATTGTAGGTTCTGTAAAACACACATAAAATACACGTGCACACACATACACACACGCACGGACGCACGCAACGGACGCACGCACGCACATGCGCACACGCACGCACGCACACACGCATACATATACATACCATATTCATTGCTTTGAAAATAACAATGTTTCTGTCATCATCATCATCATCATCACCATCATCATCATCATCATCATCATCATCATCATCACAAACCATTAAATTATTGTCATGTTAACATAAAAGTTGTATCGACAATCTCGCTATCTGCCTGTCTGTGTCCCTCTGTCTGCCTGCCTCTCTCTGTCTCTCTGTCTCTCTGCCTGCCTGCCTGCCTGCCTGTCTGTCTGTCTGCCTGTTTGTCTGTCTGTCTGTCTATTTTGTCTCTCTCTTTGTCTCTGCCTGCCTGTCTGTCTGTTTGTCTGTCTGTCTGTCTCTGTCTCTCTGCCTGCCTGTCTGTCTGTCTGTCTCTCTGTCTCCTCTGCCTGTCTGTCTGTGTGTCTGCCTCTCTCTCTTTCTCTCTGCCTGTCTGTCTGTCTGTCTGTCTCTCTTTGTGTCTCTACCTGTCTGTCTGCCTCTCTCTCTCTCTGTCTCTCTCTGTCTCTCTGCCTGTCTGTATGTCTGTCTGTCTTCTCTCTCTGTCTCTCTGCCTGCCTGTCTGTCTGTCTGCCTGTATGTCCTGTCTGTCTCTGTCTATCTGTCTGTCTGTCTCTCTCTCTCTGTCTCTCTGCCTGCCTGTCTGTCTGTCTGTCTCTGTCATCTGTCTGTCTGTCTGTCTGTTTCTGTCTCTGTCTCTCTGCCTTCGTCTTCTGTTCTCTCTTGCTGTGTGTGTCTGTCTGTCTCCTGCCTGTCTGCCTGTCTGGTCGTGTTGTCTACCTCCCTCCTGCCTGTCTGTCTGTCTGTCTGTCCTGCCTTGCTGTCT
>JAPXFY010000025.1:2786172-2793672 GCA_030674185.1 Monoplex corrugatus | reverse complement strand
ATCTGGCGACAGTCACGCCATACTGAATATCTTGCTGTCGACAAAGAAGCCCACACTGAGGTGAAAACCAAACCTATACTGAAGTAAGGTCCAAGCCTTTTACTGAAGAAGTAAAATCCAAGTTTATACTGAAGCAAAGTCCAAACCTTCACTGAAGCTAATTTCAAGCCTAATTAAAATGAACATCAAGGATAAATTGAGGCAAAATCCAAGCCTATATTGAGGTAAACATCAAAGCTAAATTGAGGTAAAGTCCACATAAACATCAAAAGCTAAATTGAGATCAATTCCAAGCCTCTATTGAGGTTAACGTCCAGGCTAAATTGAGGTACAGCTCAAGTCTATATATGACGTGAACGTCAAGGCTAAACTGAGGTAAAACAAAGTCAATATTGAGGTAAGCATCAAAGCTATTTTGAGGTAAAGCCCAAGCCTTTATTGATATAAACGTCAAGCTAAATTGAGGTAAAGCTCAAGCCAATATTGAGGTAAACATCAAAGCCAGTTAGAGTTAAAGCCCAAGCCTATATTGAGGTAAAACGCAAGCTGAATTGAGAAAACTCAAGCACATATTGAGGTAAACATCAAGCTAATTTGAGGTAAATCTCAAGTTTGTATTGACGTCAACATCAAAGCTAAATTGAGGTAAAGCCCAAGCCTATATGGAAGTACACGTCAAAGCCAAATTAAGGTCAGCCCAAGACTATGTTGAAGTTAACATAAAAGCTAAATTGAGGTACAGCCCAAGCCTATAACGAGGTACACGCGAAGTCATATTGGGATAAACAAACTCTGTGTCAAGGTAAGCACTAAATCTAGATGGATGTGAATTTCCAGCCTATACTGAGGTAAAGTCAAAGGTCATATCGAGGTCAACACCACGCCTTTATTAAGACACAATCCAAACCTATACTGAAGTAAACACCAAGCCTTAAAGGTTGAGGTAAATACCACACCCATGATGAGATAAACATTAAGCCTGTATTGAGGCAAATGCCAAGCCTATATTGAGGCAAGCTCCAAGCCTACATTGAGGTAAACACCAAGCCTTATTGAGGTAAACACCAAGCCTGTATTGAGGCAAACACCAAGCCTTATTGAGGTAAACACCAAGCCTATATTGAGGTAAACACCAAGCCTATATTGAGGTAAACACCAAGCCTGTATTGAGGCAAGCACCAAGCCTATATTGAGGCAAGCACCAAGCCTATATTGAGATAAACACCAAGCCTGTGTTGAGGCAAAAACCAAGCCTATATTGAGGCATACACCAAGCCTGCATTGATGAAAACACCAAACTTGTATTGAGGCATACACCAAGCCTGTGTTGAGGCAAACATCAAGCCTGTGTTGAGGCTTACACCAAGCCTGTGTTGAGCAAACATGAAGCCTGTGTTGAGGCAAACATGAAGCCTGTGTAGAGGCAGACACCAAGCCTATGTTGAGGCAAACACCAAGCCTGTATTGAGGCAAACACCAAACCTGTATTGAGGCATACACCAAGCCTGTATTGAGGCATACACCAAACCTGTATTGAGGCAAACACCAAGCCTGTATTGAGCAAACACCAAGCCAGTATTGAGCAAACACCAAGTCTGTATTGAGGCAAACACCAAGCCTATATTGAGGTAAACACTAAGCCTGTATTGAGATAAACACCAAGCCTGTGTTGAGGCATACACCAAGCATGTATTGAGCAAACACCAAGCATGTATTGAGGCATACACCAAACCTGTATTGAGGTAAACACCGAGCATGTGTCGAGGCAAACACCAAGCCTATATTGAGGCAAACTCCAAGCCTATATTGAGGCAAACTCTAAGCCTGTATTGGGGCATACGCCAAGCCTTTGTTTAGGCATACGCCAATTGTACTAAGGCAAACACAAATCCTGTATTGAAGTTATCTTCAAACTTGCCCAAATATTGAAACAATAAAGGAACCATGTGGCTTGTACCAAGGCCACACAGACACACAGAAGCCGCCAGAGAACGACACTGTTCCAGCTGGAAGACTACACGGGTGGGAGGGGGGGAGGGGGTTCCATCCGACACCCCCATCACCCATCCACCCCGGTTCAGAGCTTTGATACAGTAACAGAATGCGTGTGAATGGCGCTTTTTTGCTATGACATCAACTATTCGCTCACGCACGCACGCACGCACGCAAACACAGACACAGATACAGACACACACACACACACACACACACACAGACACAGACACACAGACAGACACACACACACACACACACACACACACACACACACACACACACACACACACACACACACACACACACACACACACACTGGCACAGAGGCGAGGGGATATTTTGGTCGTTTCCCGGCAGTGCTGAGCAAACTGAGCGACAGCTGTGGACGACACGACATAACACTTCAATATTATTTCTTCCTAATGGAAATATTTCTGTACAAAATGTGAGTATGCGGTTTGTATTGACATAGCGTACATTGTGTCATGTATATTGTACTCTGAGCAGTGTGTACTGTGAAGTGTGTCACGTAAACTGTACAATGTGTGCTGTGTAGTGCATGTATACTGTACAATGTGTACTGTGCAGTGTGACATGTATATTGTACAGTGTGTACTGTTTACTGTGTTATGTATACTGTACAGTGTGTACTGTATAGATTGTCATGTAAACTGTACAGTGTGTACTGTGTAGTGTGTCATGTATACTGTACAGTGTGTACTGTGTAGTGTGTCATGTATACTGTACAGTGTGTATTGTGTAGTGTGTCATGTATACTGTACAGTGTGTACTGTGTAGTGTATCATGTATATTGTACAGTGTGTACTGTGTAGTGTGTCATGTATACTGTACAGTGTAGTGTGTCATGTATACTGTACAGTGTGTATTGTGTACTGTGTCATGTATACTGTACAGTGTGTACTGTGTAGTGTGTCATGTATATTGTACAGTCTGTACTGTGTAGTGTGTCATGTATACTGTACAGTGTGTACTGCGTAATGTGTCATGTATACTGTACAATGAGTACTGTGTAATGTGTCATGTATACTGTACAATGTGTACTGTGCAGTGTCACGTATACTGTACAGTCTATTGTGTAGTGTGTCATGATACTGTATAGTGAGTACTGTGTAGTGTGTCATGTATACTGTACAGTGTGTAATGTGTAGTGTGTCATGCATACTGTACAGTGTGTACTGTGTAATGTGTCATGTATACTGTTCAGTGTGTACTGTGTACTGTGTGATGTATACTGTACAGTGTGTACTGTGTAGTGTGTCATGTATACTGTACAGTGTGTACTGTGTAGTGTGTCATGTATACTGTACAGTGTGTACTATGTAGTGTGTCATGTATACTGTACAGTGAGTACTGTGTCATGTATACTGTACAGTGTGTACTGTGTAGTGTGTCATGTATACTGTACAGTGTGTACTGTGTAGTGTGTCATGTATACTGTTCAGTGTGTACTGTGTACTGTGTGATGTATACTGTACAGTGTGTACTGTGTAGTGTGTCATGTATACTGTACAGTGTGTACTGTGTAGTGTGTCATGTATACTGTACAGTGTGTACTATGTAGTGTGTCATGTATACTGTACAGTGAGTACTGTGTCATGTATACTGTACAGTGTTGTACTTGTGTAGTGTGTCATGTATACTGTACAGTGTGTACTGTGTAGTGTGTCATGTATAATGTACAGTGTGTACTGTGTAGTGTGTCATGTATACTGTACAGTGTGTACTGTGTAGTGTGTCATGTATACTGTACAGTGTGTACTATGTAGTGTGTCATGTACACTGTACAGTGTGTACTGTGTAGTGTGTCATGTATATTGTACAGTGTGTACTGTGTAGTGTGTCATGCATACTGTACAGTGTGTGCTGTGTAGTGTGTCATGTATACTGTACAGTATGTACTGTGTAGTGTGTTATTTATACTGTACAGTGTGTAGTGTGTAGTGTGTCATGTATACTGTACAGTGTGTAGTGTGTAGTGTGTCATGTATACTGTACAGTGTGTACTGTGTAATGTGTTATGTATACTGTACAGTGTGTACTGTGTAGTGTGACATGTATATTGTACAGTGTGTACTGTTTACTGTGTTATGTATACTGTACAGTGTGTACTGTATAGTGTGTCATGTATACTGTAGAGTGTGTACTGTGTAGTGTGTCTTGTATACTGTACAGTGTGTACTGTGTAGTGTGTCATGTATACTGTACAGTGTGTACTGTGTAGTGTGTCATGTATACTGTACAGTGTGTAGTGTGTAGTGTGTCATGTATACTGTACAGTGTGTAGTGTGTAGTGTGTCATGTATACTGTACAGTGTGTACTGTGTAGTGTGTCTTGTATACTGTACAGTGTGTACTGTGTAGTGTGTTATGTATACATATAACGTGCAGTGTGTATTGTAGAGTGTATAATGTACACTAGATAATACATGTGTAGTTTATGCCGTGTACAGCAATATTCATTGCTGACACTTGAAGTTCATGTAACATTCATCATCATCATCATCATCATCATCATCATCATCATCATCATCATCATCATCATCATCAGGTGCTCTGCCGCATGGCGTTAGTGATCATGGACTTCCAACCATCTCTATCTCTCGTTGCCCCCAGCATCTCCCCCACACTCCTCATCCCCAGCCACTCTGCAAGTCCGTCCAGCATTCTCTCCCATGGTCTACCCGGTGCTCTCTTTCCCTCCAGCTTTCCCGTTGTGACCAGGTGCTCCAAATCCCCCTTCCTCATAAAATGGCCTATAAATGTTGTCTGTCTTTTCCTAATCTTCCTTATGAGTGATTTACTTGTATCTGCCTCCATCAAGACTGTCTCCTTTGTTTTCTTTGCATGTAACATTACTAACGAGAAGCACTCTTCATTAAACTTCCCCCGTTTTTTTTTTTTTTTTTTCTTTTTTCTTTTTCATCATTTAACAAATAGTTACTGAACACATTTTCAAAATATGATTCAGTTATCTATTCTCCAAATATGAAATGACGAAACTGACACTATTACAATTCCCTCTGACGTTTTTTGCAGCAGCCAAGTCAGGGCCTGACGTCACAATGTCACCTTCCTACCGTGGTGACGTCAGCTCGGGGAATGACCGGTTCCCAGTGCCCAAGTTGGAGCTGGACGTCATCCAAACGCCACGCGACTATGATGTCACGTACACGTCACGGCCACATGACGTCACGGGAAGAGGCGGACGATGGGTCAGTCAGTACAGCGAGCGGTCAACGCGGGCCACGCGTTGCTGTCCCTGTCGCTATGACGGGCGCTGCACGTGCAGGCTACCGCACACGGGTCGAGGCTCTGACCTTTCTGACCCCTTCGATCCCGACCACGGCGCCGCTCGCGCGCGCATCTTCTCTCACGCCAGCGTGGAGCGATGCCCCGTGCACGCCTGCACGTGCTTCCCGACTGTAAGCGACAACACCATTCCCTCCATGATCTATGAACGACTGCACTGCTCCAGGCATCCACACCGTAGACGTCCACAGGTCAGTAATGCGATGTCCTTTGTTTTTGGGTGGGGGTGGGTGAATAGGGTCACCGAATTTGGGGGGGGTGGGAGGTGTGGGGGTGAGAGGGGGCAGAGGTCTGGTGCTGTACGGCAAAATTTTTTGGAATGTTTTCTTCGAGTATGGCAAGTTTTGTGAACCTGAATCATACTCCAGACAGTATTATCTGTAGGTGTCATCCATGGAGTGTTGTGTTTTCAGAACGTAGCTATAATTTGACACACTGAGTGACCTGGTCATCTGGCCATGTTGATGTCAGTCAATCAATAGGTTGATAATCAATTGTGATGTATGACATGCGAATAGTTTATAATTTGTGAGGTAATTTTGATTGTCAAGGTGTTAATACTGTAGTACTGAAGTTATAATGTTTTTCCTGTATATGAATTAGAATTTTTCTGTTTTTATCTTCATTCAAAATATTGATTATAATTTTATGTACAACTATTACATGCACAAACACACACACACGCATGCAAACATAGCACACACACACACACACACCACACACACACACACACACACACACACACACACACACACACACACACACACCACACATTCTTACATACACACACACGCACGCACACACACACGTACACACACGCACACACACACGTACACACACACGTACACACACACACACACACACGTACGCAAGCACACACACGCAGCAATATATAAACACAGTATGCCTCTTTATTCATATGAAAAATCTGTTAATCTTTTTTTCATTACATAAGTCAGTGTTTTGATTTTAATATTCTGTGGTTTCTTATGTGTCTTCTTACTTGTATAGCTTTAATGTTTGTTGTTATCTTATTGTGTATGTAATTGTGAACATTTTTTATCACCTTTTGCCTTTCTTGCGAAATGTAAAGCGCTGGTGAGCATGTTTTTATATGGAATATGCGCTATACAAATAAACATTATTTTCTTCTTCTTCTTCTTATTATTATTAATCATCCCCTTTCTCTGTCCACAGCTGAGACCAGACAACTTCGCCTACCCCTGGACAGTGCAGACGTACCGACCGACACAACAGGTGCAGTATGGGTACAAGCGGGGTCAGGTCAAGCCGCCCTCTGCCCTCACAGCGCCCCCTTTCGTCCAGTACACCAGCAAAGCGCCACACCCACACCAGGACCCCCATCCACCCCCCTACTCCGCCCCCATCCACCCTCTTCCCGCTTCTTTTCTCTCCACCCCGCTCACAGATCGCCGACTACGGCGAGCGGACCGACGACGGCCCAGGGAGTTCTCTCCCCTGGCGCCGCTGGAGGAGGACATCTCTCCATGGGACTCGGTCAGCCAGGTGGCGCTGGCGCCTAGGGACGGTATTTCCCCCTGGGACAGCGTCAGCCAGGTGGCACTGGCGCCTGAGGACGGTATTTCCCCCTGGGACAGCATCAGCCAGGTGGCGCCACTTGCCATCTTCCGGCCCGTCTCTCCGCGCCTGCGTGCGCTGGCCAAGCGACAGAGAGCCCAATCGGAGCGCAGATGGCGCTTGGCCAAGGGCGGTAACTACGTCATACCAGACACCCCTCGCCCTCCACAGCATGACGTTCTACCACTCACCTCGTCCAAGATCTTCAAAGGCGACTACAAGCAATTCAGTCAGTGACACGCTAGCACAGAAAACTACTAGTAGTAGTAGTAGTGGTAGTAGTAGTAGTAGTGGTGGTGGTGGTGGTGGTAGTAGTAGTAATAGTAGTAGTGGTGGTAGTTGTAGTAGTAGTAGTCGTAGTAGTAGTCGTTGTGGTGGTGGTGGTGGTGATGATGGTGGTGGTGGTGTGGTGGTGATGGTGGTGGTGGTGGTAGTGGTAGTGGTAGTGGTAGCAGCAGTGGTGGTGGTGGTGGTAGTGGTAGTGGTGGTGGTGGTGGTGGTAGTGGTGGTGGTAGTAGTAGTAGTAGTAGTAGCAGTAGTGGTGGTGATGGTGGTGGTGGTGGTGGTGGTGGTAGT
>JAPXFY010000025.1:2763672-2778672 GCA_030674185.1 Monoplex corrugatus | reverse complement strand
TTGTAGTTTGCTGTTTGTTGTTTGCTTGTTAGTTGCTTGTTTGTTTATGATTTGTATTGTTGGGCTTGATTTGTTGCTTGTTGTTTGCTGATTGTTTGTTTGTTGCTTGTTTGTTTAATGTTTGTTGCTTGCATGTTTGTTGCTTGTTTGGTTAGACTTGTATGCTTGTTTGTTTGCATGTTGTTTCTTTTTTTTTTTTTTTGCTTGTGTTGGTGCTGTCCACAAAGCCCATGTCGGTTTGACACGAGAGAGAGAGAGACGAGAAGAGACAGAGAGAAGAAAGAGAGAGAGAGAGAGACAGAGAACAGAGACAGAGAGACGAGAGAGAGACAAAACCAGACAGACAGCGAGACAGAGACAGAGAGAGACACAAAGACAAGAAGAGAGAGAGAAGAGACAGAGACAGAGACAGAGAGACAGAGACAGACAGAGAAAGTTAAATTAATTAGTCTCGAGTCTCTCCCCTAAGCCATCTCCTGCGTGAACTACATTCCGTCAAGACCATTCACGCCATGACGTCAGCTGACAGCACCAGACTACATGTCTATCTGACCGTTACTCAATGCAGGTCCCGAGGGGAGGGGGAGGGGGGAGGGGGAGGGGGGAGGGGAGGGGAGGGGAGGAGGGGGAGGAAGGGAGAGAGGGGGGTTATGTTGATTGGACAAGGAGTCTCAGGGGGGAGGTAACGTTGTGTAACGGTCTACCATCCCCTGCAAGACAGCTGCTACTGCCCACCTCTTCCGGCAGTTCGCAGCTGACGAGGTCAAAGAAAGCTAATTACCTCAAACGTAACCGTGTTTGACTGGTCAGTGGAAGAGAAGACACAACATGATGAACAGACTGTAACCATCGTGAAATGGGTGTTGCGCTGTTCACCAGTTTCAGTTTCAGTTTCAGTTGCTCAAGATGACATCTCCGCGCTCGGAACGAATTCCATATGCACTAACGTCACAGGTGTCACGTGTACGGCGACCATGGCACAAACCTTAAGCCTGCACATAAACCTGAGGCCCTACCTAGACTATGTTTTACCTAGTCTATATTTTACAATCAAAGGACACAACTCTTGAGAATTATCTCCCATGTTGTATAGAACTTCTGAAATCTAACACAGCTTACGCCACCCATTCAGCTAGCATAGAAGCAGACACAAAGTACAAAAACAGCAAGCTCAGAACACTCCTCAAAAAAGGAGCGCCCAAGCCTACCCTTATACTCTGCAACTACCCTACACACAACTATGAGAGAGGAGAGAAATACATACAATATATTGGTCTTATGTTCAAGATTGACATAGTCTTTTATTTTTGAACTGACCAAATACTTGTATTTTATCACCCTACCACTGGAATAATCTTCGTTACATGTAAATGACATGTGTATGCGTGTGTCTTACCTTCAAAAAAGGAACATATATATAAAGTAAAATAAAGAAATCATTAAAAGTCTGAGTCACAACACAACTAGCCATATTCTGCACAAACTCGTCTCGCATGACGGAAACCCCCCCCCCCCCCCTCATGCTAGCTGAATGGGTAGCGCAAACTGTGTTGGGTTTGAGAAATTCTACATGGGAGATAACTCCCTCACTCTCAAGAGTTATGTTACTTAGTCGATATTTAAAATTCTCCCTGCTTCCCTCTTATTTCCTTTGGTAAAACAAACAAAGAAACAAAGAAACAAACAAGCAAACAAACAAACAAATAATAGATAGAAGTAAGAAGATAAATAAAATACAAATAAATAAATAAAAAAACCAAATAAATAAATAATAAAAGAAAGCTGTTACCAGCAAATGAATTTTGCACAACTCATTAATACTAGGACGCCGCTGAGCAATGTTTTTCATTTTCAATTGTGCTGTGATTTTTTTTTCATTTTTAACTATATTGAGTGACATTTTGTTGATTATTACGAAAAAAATACCCGAGAAATAGCAATTTCTCCCAGATTCAAACGTTTTCGACGGAAGATAAACTGTTTGAGACCTGCATCATCACATCAAACAAAGGGCTTTACCGTTTTCTTCATGTTGTAAATAAAATAGCTGACAACATTTTGCTACATAGGCCCAGTTTATTTTTATGAGTCACAGAACGCGATAAGAAATATGAGAGAGAGAGAGAGAGAAAGAGAGCTTTCTCAGAGAAGAGACAGAGAGAGACACACACAGACAGACACACAGATACAGACAGACAGACAGAGAGAAACACACAACACACACACACAACACAGAGAGAAAAGAGGACAGAGACAAGAGAGAGACAGGACAGAGAGACAGACAGAGAGAAAGAGAGAGAGAGAAGAGAAGAGACGAGAGACAGACAGACAAGAAGAAGAGAGAACAGAGAGAAGAGAGAGAGAGAGAGACAGAGGAGAGACAGAGAGAAAACAGAAGAGACAGAGAGAACAGAGAGAGAGAAAACAGAGAGAGAGAGAGAGAGAGGAGAGAGGATGAGGAGCAGAGAAGAGACAGACAGACAGACAGACAGACAGACACAGACACACAGACACACAAACAGACAGAACTTATGAGATTGTAATTTCGCCTGCATATCAAGATACTGATTCTGGAAATAACTGTAATAACCGTCTCTCAACATTAACAGCACCAGCAAATTTACCCTGTAGTTCCCAAAACACGATATCTGACAGGGGATCTACTTATCTACTACCTGTACCCACCTACCCCTGTATACATATATATACACTGCACCCTGAGACAGGCTACTTGTGAAGCAGCTCTCATCTATCTCCATTCCTCCAGCACGTTGGAACTAAGTCTTACTCTTTTCATCTATTATTTATGTTTGTAGTAACATTTGATATCAATTGTGGGTGTTTTTGCCTGCTTTGTTGGTTTTTTTCCCTTAGTTTGCTTTGGTTAATTTTTGTTGTTATTGTTTTCTTTCACCTAATGTGCTAAAGGATATGATCGTAGTGCTTTTAGCTTTTTTTTCCATTTCTTTCTAGTTTCTTGTTGGTTTAAATTTCACAAGTTGCCCGCATTTGAGCCAATAGTGTGTCATAAACCATTGCCATAAGCTAACATAAGCCATTGCTTGATGCCCTGCCCATGCTTTGCTGTATTTATGACTCTTCTTTTCTTGAATAAAATTCTGTTTAAACCGAGGTGAAACACAGTCAGGTACACACGCACACACACACACTCACAAACCATCACTTTCCAGCCTCATCAACACTCCCACCCTCCTGACCTCCCCCCCACACCCCGCCCATCCTAACCCCCTCACCCCCCCCACCCCTATGACCATGACCAGGGAGAGTGTGTGGGAACGATAGTACGATAGCGTTATCGGCCTGTGGCGACGTGTGGCCATCATTACGAGGTTGGGGATAGCGATAAAAAAAAAAGCTTGGTTAAGTCCGCGAGGGTAGTCCCCCTTTAAGAGATAAACAGGTAGGATGGTAGGCAGCTAGCCCCCATTACCGTAGAAAGGTGGCCTGCTCTTGCTCCCTGAGAGACGAGGACCGTTAAGATAGCCTGCCCTGCGATACAGGCAAGGTTTTTACCTGGTAGGTCAGAACCCGTCTTTCACCATACAAAAAATAGCTTCCAACACCATACGACGGTAGCCTTCTGGGCCATACACACGTTGATTTTAGCATTATACCAAAGGTAGCCTTTAGCACCATACAAAGGTAGTCTCCTTCACCATATAAAGGTGAAATTTAGCACCATACAAAGGTGGTCTCCTTCACCATATAAAGGTGAACTTTAGCACCATACAAAGGTAAACTTTAGCACCATACAAAGGTGGTCTTTAGCACCATACAAAGGTAACCTTTAGCACCATACAAAGGTGGTCTCCTTCACCATATAAAGGTGAACTTTAGCACCATACAAAGGTAAACTTTAGCACCATACAAAGGTGGTCTTTAGCACCATACAAAGGTGGTCTCCTTCACCATATAAAGGTGAACTTTAGCACCATACAAAGGTGGTCTCCTTCACCATATAAAGGTGAACTTTAGCACCATACAAAGGTAGTCTCCTTCACCATATAAAGGTGAACTTTAGCACCATACAAAGGTAGTCTCCTTCACCATATAAAGGTGAACTTTAGCACCATACAAAGGTAGCATTTAGCATCATACAAAAGTAGCATTTAGCATTATACAAAGGTAACCTTTAGCACCATACAAAGGTAGTCTCCTTCACCATATAAAGGTGAACTTTAGCACCATACAAAGGTGGTCTCCTTCATCATATAAAGGTGAACTTTAGCACCATACAAAGGTAGCCTTCAGCACTATATAAAGGTAACCTTTAGCACCATACAAAGGTTGTCTTTAGCACCATACAAAGGTACTATTCAGCACCATACAAAGGTAATATTTAGCACTATACAAAGGTAACATTTAGCACCATACAAAGGTAGCCTTTAGCACCATACAAAGGTAGCATTTAGCATTATACAAAGGTAGTCTTTAGCACCATACAAAGATAGTCTTTAGCACCATACAAAGGTAGCCTTTAGCACCATACAAAGGTAGTCTTTAGCACCATACAAAGGTAGTCTTTAGCACCATACAAAGGTAGCCTTTAGCACCATACAAAGATAGTCTTTAGCACCATACAAAGGTAGCATTTAGCATCATACAAAGGTAGTCTTTAGCACCATACAAAGGTAGTCTTTAGCACCATACAAAGGTAGCCTTTAGCACCATACAAAGGTAGTCTTTAGCACCATACAAAGGTAGCATTTAGCATCATACAAAAGTAGCATTTAGCATTATACAAAGGTAACCTTTAGCACCGTACAAAGGTAGCCTTTAGCACCATACAAAGGTGGTCTCCATCACCATATAAAGGTGAACTTTTAGCACCATACAAAGGTGGTCTCCTTCACCATATAAAGGTGAACTTTAGCACCATACAAAGGTAGCCTTCACCATATAAACGGTAGCCTTTAGCACCATACAAAGGTGGTCTCCTTCACCATAAAAGGTGAACTTTAGCACCATACAAAGGTAGCCTTCAGCACTATATAAAGGTAACCTTTAGCATCATACAAAGGTTGTCTTTAGCACCATACAAAGGTACTATTCAGCTCCATACAAAGGTAATATTTAGCACTATACAAAGGTAACCTTCAGCACCATACAAATGTAGCCTTTAGTACCATACAAAGGTAACCTTCAGCACCATATAAAGGTGAACTTTAGCACCATACAAAGGTAGTCTCCTTCATCATATAAAGGTGAACTTTAGCACCATACAAGCGGCCCGTCTCAAATGAATGTCCTCATTCCCTTCCTTGCGAACCATTGTGGATAAAGGTAGAAGGGTCAGGGAGGAAAGAAAAAGGTAAAAAAAGAACGAAGAAAGGGAGAGGGAGGTGGGAAGAGTCTTAGGGGAATAAAATAGGAATTTTAAAATGAATGAAAGGTAGAAGTAAATGAATTATTATATAAATTCCTACCAAAGGTTACATTTTTACATTACAAATACGGTGAGTTTAAGACATGAGCAAAGAGTAGAGAGACAGAACAAAGGAGATTTTAGAACGAGAGAGAAGTAAACTTAGACAGACCAGACAAAGATAGTACTTAGACACAAGAAAGTAGCAGCAGTCACGACAGCAGAAATAAGTAATGTAATAGATGATACTAATAGATAGAGGATACTAACAGATAGTGGATAATAGATATTATTAGATTACATCCCAGTGCATAGACAGTAAACTTCCACGGCAAAATACCATTCAACACAAAACAACCACAACGACAACAGAAAACAAACAAAAAACAAACAAACAACAATTCCAACACAATAACACAAGTGCGACCATACCCTGTCAATAGCAAACAGGGATCAGAAAAAATACAACATGAAAATATGAATCAGAACCGTATTATCATACACCGAACAAAACAGAACTCTGAAGCAAGCAAGCAAGCAAGCATAGCAACTAACCAAAACCAGCCAACCAACACCAGCCAGCAACCAACAACCAACATACAACCAACCAACCAGCCAGCCAACCAACTAACAAAACAACCAACTTACCAACCAACAGCCAACCAGCCAACAACCAACCAGCCAGCCAACCAACAATCCATGCAGAAAAACCAACAACCAAGCAATCAGCAACACCCAACCCACCCAACCAACCTATTCACCAGCCAGCCAAGCAACCACCAAGCAATGACCAACCAACAAGCAAGCAAGCAACACCCGCCAGCACAACCAAGCAACCAACCAACAAGCAACAAAACCAACTTTCAACAAGCAACAAGCAAACAAGAACAAAGGCACCACCAACCAACTATCAAGCAACCAACGCAACCAACTAACCGTCTAACCAAGCCAAAAACAACCTACAACAATCAACAACAACAGCCAACAACCGAACAACAACCAACAACAACAACAAAACCAACCAACAACCAACGCGAACTGCGAACCAACCGTCCCAAAACCAGCCACCACCACCAACCAACCAATCACCACCACCACCATCCCACCCACCCACCCACCCACAACCAACAGACACACCACCCACCAGAACCAACCAACCAACAACAACAACCAGCAGCAAGCAACCAGCCAATCAACCATCTACCAATCAACCATCCAACCAACAACAACCAACCAGCCAACCAACAACCAACCAACAACCAATTTCCAACCAAAAAACCAACCAACTAACAACAACATCCAACCACCAACCAAGCAACCAATACACCAACACAACCAACAACAACCAACCAACCAACCAAAACCAACCCACCACAAGCCACCACCACCAACCAACCACAACCAACCAAACCAACCAACCAACCAACCACCCAACCCAACCAACCAACCAACCAACCAACCAACCAACCAACCAACCACACCACCCAACCCACCACCAACCAACCAACCAACCAACCAACCAACCAACCAACCAACCAAAATCCAAGACGATTTGGCCATTCTTACGTCGCCCATTTTATCCAAGACCTTGCCAGCGTAGAGGGTTTTGTGCAGGCTCAGGAAGTCTGCCAGACAGTTGCAGGCAAATTTGGGTGGAGCACTTATGGAGTTGTCCGAGAGCGGTGAATACCTATTGAAATAACTCCCAGTAACTCCCAATCATCATCATCATCAGGTGCCCTGCCGCATGGCGTTGGCGATTATGGACTTACATCTGACTCGCACCACTGAGTGTTACTCGGACATCAAAAATTGGATGACATACAACAAACTTCAGCTAAATGATGACAAGACAGAAGCTATCCTCATTGGCACCCGTCAGAAACTTTCTCAGCTGCCTCCTCTTTCTCTCCCATTATGTAACACATCAGTCCCAATTTCTGATTCAGCTAAAAACCTTGGTGTCTGCATTGACTCTACCCTCTCCATGAACAACTTTGTTTCTCAAACTGCCAGATCTTGCTACTATCACCTCCATCGTATAAGCTGATCAGGAAGTATCTCTCTGTGGAAACAACTGCAAAACTCGTTCTCTCCTTCATAATGTCTCGCATTGGCTATTGCAATTCACTCCTGTCCGGTCTTCCTTGCCTCCACCACTCACATCCTACAGCGCATTCAAAACAATGCTGCACGCCTTGTACTCAAAAGAAAAAAAGCTGACCACATATCTCCTCTCCTTGCACAACTTCACTGGCTCCCTGTATCAAAGCGCATACAGTACAAACTAGACACCATGTGCTACAAAAGCCTCAATAACGCAGCCCCCGATTACCTGTCAAGCCTACTTGAGATCTATGTTCCCTCACGTACCCTCCGCTCTGCCTCCGATCCTCTGACTTTTCGCTTTCCACGCACTAAGCTCAATACCTATGGTCCACGAGCCTTCTCTGTTTCTGGTCCGCTCTCCTGGAACAAACTTCCTCTCTCAGTCCGTCAGCAACCTACTTTTGTCTCCTTCAAGTCTCTCAAAACTCACCTTTTCTCCTCTGCATAAAATCTGACCTCACTCAATCCCCTCTGCAGCCTGTCTCCACTCGGAGGGGAATCACATTGTAATTATAATTGTATATAATATGCTCTCTATAATTTTCCATTGTTTTTATTCTTTCTCCCCATTTATAGCCGTGTGTGTGTGTGTGTGTGTGTGTGTTGTGTGTGTGTGTGTGTGTGTGGTGTGTGTGTGCGTGCGTGCGTGCGTGTGCGTGGTGCGTGCGTGTGTGTGCGTGCGTGCGTGGTGTGTCTTTCAGCGCTTAGATTTGATTTTATCAATACTTTGCGCTTATAAATATGTAATTATTATTATATTATATTATTATTATTATTATTATTATATTATTATTATTATCTGTCTCTATCTCTTGTTGCCCCAAGCATCTCCCCCACCCTCCTCGTCCCCAGCCTCTCTGCAAGTCCGTCCAGCATTTTCTCCCTGGGTCTACCCGGTGCTCTCTTTCCCTCCAGCTTTCCCGTTCGACCAGGTGCTCCAAATCCCCCCTTCCTCATAAAATGGCCTATAAATGTTGCCTGTCTTTTCCTAATCTTCCTTATGAATGATCTACTTGTGTCTGTCTCCATCAAGACTGTCTCGTTTGTTTTCTTTGCTGTCCATGGAACCCTCAACATTCTTCTTAGAAACCACATCTCGGCTGCCTCAATCTTGCTCTGGCTTTGTTGACTGTCCACGCCTCGCATCCGTACAACAGTATTGGTTCTATATAACATTCAAGAACTCTCTTCCTGATGTTAATTGATAGCATTTGTTGGTAAGAATGCTTGTCATCTTCTTGAATGCTGTTTTGGCTTGGCCGATTTGCCGGCTATTTCTGATGTGCATCTGCCGTCTGATGAAATGATCGTTCCCAGGTATTTAAATTTATCAACCTTATTGTATACAACAAAAATGTATGAGTGAGTGTACAATGTGTGACCCGTATGTAACCAACATAACATTGTCTATTTCCTTCAATTCCCTGCAGCAGACTGGAGAGTCTGTTTGAGGACAGAGCGGATTTGGAGAAAGGTTTGTCTGTCTGCTTTTGTTCCAGTCCTCCTGCCAGAGATTTGGTCTGTGGGATCTTGACCTGGACCTTGGCGTCATAAATTGTAAACTTCTGCCTTCGCGATAGTTTAAATGGTCCACATCCATGACACACATCTGGTCAAGATACTGCAGATCACCGTGGTGAGAACATCTTGCTGATGCATCTCTCTCTCTCTTTCTCTCTGTCTGTCTCTATCTATCTCATACACACACACACACACACACACACACACACACACACACACACACACACACCACACACACACACACCACACACACTCACACACACACACACGCACGCACAATCTCCGGTCGATATGAAAGAATCTCTTCTCCCCTAACCTCTCTCTATCTCTCTATCACACACACACCACACACACACACACACACACCACACACACACACACACACACACACACACACACACACACACCCATACATACACACAGTATAACACACCTACACACAACACAAATACACGACGCGACCACGAACGCACGCACGCACGCACAATCTCCGGTCTGATATGAAAACAATTCTCTTCTTCCCCCTAACCTCTCTCTCTCTACTCTGTCTCTTGTCTCTCTCTTCTCACACACACATACGCACGGACAATCTCCTGTTGATATGAAACATTTCTTCCCTCCTCCCCAACCTTCTCTCATCTCTCTCCTCATCTCACACACACACACACACACACACACACACACACACACACACACATACGCACGACAATCTCCGTTGATATGAAACAAATTTCTATCCCTCCTCCCCAACCTCTCTCTCTCTCTCTTCGCTCTCCTCTCTCTCTCCTCTCTCTCCTCCACACACACACACACACACACACATACGCACGGACAATCTCCTGTTGATATGAAACAATTTCTTCCCTGCTCCCCAACCCTCTCTCTCTCTCTCTCGCTCTCTCTCTCTCTCTCTCTCTCTCTCTCTCTCTCTCCACACACACACACACACACACACACACACACACACACATACGCACGGACAATCTCCTGTTGATATGAAACAATTTCTTCCCTCCTCCCCAACCTCTCTCTCTCTCTCTCGCTCTCTCTCTCTCTCTCTCTCTCTCTCTCTCTCTCTCACACACACACACACACTACGCACGGACAATCTCCTGTTGATATGAAACAATTTCTTCCCTGCTCCCCAACCTCTCTCTCTCTCTCTCTCTCGCTCTCTCCTCTCTCTCTCTCCTTTTTTCTATTTATTTATTGTTCTTATTTTCTTTTTAAAGACAGACTGTAAACCTTTTGACTCCACCACCCTACTCACAGGAGGTTGATGGCAGCTGATGGACGAGCAGAGGGAGCCAAAGGGTTAAGTTAGCGAGCTTCCTCCGCGACGGAGAAGACCACTGAATGAAGGTAAATTCTGCCGATAGGGAAACAACTCGATGAAGGCAGCGGGCTGAGTGATAAGGGAGGCAATTTGCTCACCACATCAAGCAAACCCACAGATAGCAAACGTCAAGAGTACGGGAAGGAGGGTGGGGATAGGGGAGAGAGGGAGGGGGGGAGATAGGCAGGGTTTAGGGAATGTGGGGGATGACAGTTTTTGAGGGTTTTGAGGGAGGTGTTGATTCATTAAGATATTAATATTCATTGTTTTTCTTTTGTCTTGTGCATTTACCGTGGGGAAACCCGGGCTGCTCTCCCCTTTGAAAGCATTCGTTACAGTGCATCTCTACCCAGTCTTTCTTTCTTTGTTTTTTTTGTTTTTTGTTGTTTTTGTTGTTGTTTTTGTCTGATCAAGACTAAGAAAGGCAAGAAGGCCAATTAGCCTTCAATGGGAAGGATCTGGGAAATCAACCTATTCTCTGAAATGGAGTTTCGCTGCACTCAGGCAACTGCTTACGCGCTCTACCCAAAGGTAACTGACAAACAGTGGAACACGGTGAGCTGAAGTAAATATTTCATGCCCTGTGAAAAATCTTGAAATGGGGAGTAAGACGGAAGAACAGGACCGTCAGAATGACAGGAGCTTTGTGTTTCAACTGGAACTATCAGTCACGGAGGTGATAGGCAGGGTTCATGGAGTGATAGACAGGGTTCATGGGGTGATAGACAGGGTTCATGGATAGACAGGGTTCATGGTGATAGACAGGGTTCATGGTGATAGACAGGGTTCATGGAGAGTGATAGACAGGGTTCATGGGTATAGACAGGGTTCTATGGTATAGACAGGTTCATGGTGATAGACAGGGTTCATGGTGATAACAGGTTCATGGTGATAGACAGGGTTCATGGAGAGTGATATACAGGTTCATGGAGAGTGATAGACAGGGTTCATGGTGATAGACAGGATTCATGGTGATAGACAGGGTTCATGAGGGTGATAGACAGGGTTCATGAGGGTGATAGACAGGGTTCATGGTGATAGACAGGGTTCATGGTGATAGACAGGGTTCATGGTGATAGACAGGGTTCATGGGAGTGATAGACAGGGTTCATGGAGGTGATAGACAGGGTTCATGGAGGTGATAGACAGGGTTCATGGTGATAGACAGGGTTCATGAGGTGATAGACAGGGTTCATGGAGAGTGATAGACAGGGTTCATGGTGATAGACAGGGTTCATGGAGGTGATAGACAGGGTTCATGGTGATAGACAGGGTTTCATGGTGATAGACAGGGTTCATGAGGTGATAGACAGGGTTCATGGAGAGTGATAGACAGGGTTCATGGAGAGTGATAGACAGGGTTCATGGTAGGGGTGATAGACAGGGTTCATGGAGAGTGATAGACAGGGTTCATGGAGAGTGATAGACAGGGTTCATGGAGGTGATAGACAGGGTTCATGGAGGGTGATAGACAGGGGTTCATGGAGGGTGATAGACAGGGTTCATGGTGATAGACAGGGTTCATGGAGGTGATAGACAGGGTTCATGGTGAAGACAGGGTTGGGTGATAGACAGGGTTCATGGGGGTGATAGACAGGGTTCATGGAGAGTGATAGACAGGTTCATGGAGAGTGATAGACAGGGTTCATGGTGATAGACAGGGTTCATGGAGGTGATAGACAGGGTTCATGGAGAGTGATAGACAGGGTTCATGGAGGTGATAGACAGGGTTCATGGTGATAGACAGGGTTCATGGAGGTGATAGACAGGGTTCATGGGTGATAGACAGGGTTCATGGTGATAGACAGGGTTCATGGAGAGTGATAGACAGGGTTCATGGAGGGTGATAGACAGGGTTCATGGGGGTGATAGACAGGGTTCATGGAGGTGATAGACAGGGTTCATGGAGGGTGATAGACAGGGTTCATGGAGGGTGATAGACAGGGTTCATGAGGTGATAGACAGGGTTCATGGAGAGTGATAGACAGGGTTCATGGAGGTGATAGACAGGGTTCATGAGGTGATAGACAGGGTTCATGGAGAGTGATAGACAGGGTTCATGTGATAGGGTTCATGGAGGTGATAGACAGGGTTCATGGAGGGTGATAGACAGGGTTCATGGAGAGTGATAGACAGGGTTCATGGAGTGATAGACAGGGTTCATGGAGAGGTGATAGACAGGGTTCATGGTGATAGACAGGGTTCATGAGGTGATAGACAGGGTTCATGGAGGGTGATAGACAGGGTTCATGGAGGGTGATAGACAGGGTTCATGGAGGGTGATAGACAGGGTTCATGGAGGGTGATAGACAGGGTTAAGAGAAAGAGGCTGATAGGCAAAATTCACGGAGAGGGAGGGAGAATCATGTTAGGGAGGGAGAGCTATAAGTGTAGATTACAAGAGAGGATTGAATATACTATGTTTTTTATTCGTGAACCGCTGTCTTGTTCCATTTCACTTCAAACGATCCACTTTCCACAGAAACAGCTCTTATCTCCCCGTGGTGCCGCAGCAGGGCCCATAAAGTGAATTGCAGGATGGAGAAACAAGTGGGGAACAGATTACACAAAGACAAGGTAAATGGAAGAAAGACAAAAACACACAACAGCACAAAGTGTGACAGATACACAGGAGGTGAAGAGCAGACAATGTACAACAAGAAGAGGAGAGAAAGAGATGATGGCGAGACAAAAAGAATCAGAAGGAGAGGAAGAGGAGAGGAGGAGGAGAGAAGGAGTAGAGGTAGGAAAAGAGGAGGAGGAGGAGAGAAGGAGGGAGGAGAGAGAGGAGGAGGAGGAGGGAGGAGGAAGAGTAGATGAGAGGAGAAGGAGAGAGGAGGAGAAGAGGAGAGGAAGGAAGGGAGAAGAGAGGAAAGGAAGAGGAAGGAGAGGAGAAGGAGGGAGAGGAGAGGAAGAGGGGAAAGGGGAGGAGAGAGAAGAGGAAAGAGAAGAGGAGAGGAAGAGGAGAAGAAGAGAGAGAAGGGAAAGGGAGAGAGGAAAGGGAGAGAGAGGAGAGAGAGGGAGAGAGAGGGAGAGAGAAAGAGAGGAAAGGAGAAGAAAGAGAAGGAAGAGGAGAAGGAGAGAGAGGAGGAGGAGGAGAGAGAAGGAGGAGAGAAGAGGAAAGGAAGAAGGAGATGGAAGGAGAGGAGAGAAGAGGAGGAGAACACAAGAGAACAGAAAGGGAAGAAAGGAGGTGGAAGAGCAGAAAAAGAAGAGAGAAGGAAGAAGGAGAAGGAAGAGAGAGGGGAAGAGAAAAGGAAGAAGAAGGAGAGGAAAGGAAGGAGGAAGGAAGAGGAGAGGAGGAGGAGGAGAAGGAAAGGAGGAGAAGGGGAGGAGAAGGAGGAGGAGAGGAAGAGAAGGAAGAGGAAGAAGGAAGAGGAGAAGAGGAGAGGAGAGAGAAGAAGAGGAGAAGGAGGAGAAGAGGAGAAGAAGAGAAGGAGGAGAGGAAGGAGGAGGAGAAGGAGGAGGAAAAGGAAGAGGAGAAAGGAAGAGGAAGAAGAGAGAAGAAGAGGAGAGGAGAGGAGGGAGGAGAGGAAGAGGAGAAGGAAGAGAGAGAGAGGAGGAGAAGGAAGAGGAGAAGGAAGAGGAAAGGAGAGGAGAAGGAAGGAGAAGGAGAGTAGAAGGAAGAGGAGAAGAGAGGAGAAAGGGGAGAGAAGGAGGAGAAGGAAGAGGAGAGGAGAGAAGAAGAGGAAGAGAGGAAGAGGAGGAGAAGAGGAAGAAGGAGAGGAGGAGAGAGGAAAGGAGAGAGAGGAAGAGGAGGAAGAAGGAGAGGAAGGAGGAAAGAGGAGAGAGAGAGAGAAGGAGAGAAGGAGGAGGAGAAGGAGGAGGAGAAGGGAAGGAGGGAAGGAGAGGAGAAGGAGGAGAGAGAAGGAGAAGGAGGAGAGAGGGAGAGAAGGAAAGAGGAGAAGGAAGAGGGAGAAGGAGAGAGAAAGAAGGAGAGAGAAGGAGAAGAGAGGAAGAAGGAGAAGAGAGAAGGAGAAGAAAGAGGAGGAGAAGGAGGAGGAGAAGGAAGAGGAGGAAAAGGAGGAGAAGAGGAAGGAGGAGAAGGAGAGAGAAGGAGAAAGGAAGAGGAAGAGGAAGAGGAGAAGGAAAGGAGGAGAAGGAGGAGGACGGGAAAAGAGGAGGAAAAAGAGAAGACAGTAAGATACAAGATGAGAACAAACACACAAAACACACACACACACACACACACAACACACACACACACACACAAAACAAAAAACAAAAACAAGAGGCACACACACACACATACACATACACAACACACACACACACAGATTCACAGACACACACACAGAGGCACAGCACACACAGACACACACAGAGGCACACACAAGAGGCACACAACAAGAGGCACACACACACACAGCACACACACAGAGGCACACACACACACACACACACACACACACAGAGCACACACACACACACACACACACACACACATATATATAATATATAATATATATACTATAAAAACAAAGGAAAGAAGGAAAGAAAAAGAAAAGGAAAAAAGAAAAAAGAAAGAAAGAAAAAGAAAGAAAGAAACAAACAAACAACATACAAATAAAATAAAAACAATGAAGAAGAAGACGATGATAATGCGCAACGAAGAAGAAGAAAAAAAACGATAAAAAACTGACAAAGA
>JAPXFY010000025.1:2741172-2751172 GCA_030674185.1 Monoplex corrugatus | reverse complement strand
ACGCCAGCGACCAAGACAGCTGCGATCTGCGATGGGGGGAAAAACCACACGAGGAAAAACCAACACAATTATTATATGCCACTGGCCAAACCACCGAGAGAAACTTTTATTTCATTGTCATTGGCCAGGGCCCGCTATTAGGCTTGGACAGGGGGACACAAGCAAACTGATGATGATAACCTAACCCAATTTGTTGCCAATGACTCAAGGGGGTGGGGTGGGTGGGGGGTGGAACCGCTGCTAACTGATTTAACTGTTGCCTGCCTGCGCTGCCGCCGTTGCTGGCTTCTGAAGGAAGGTTTCCCCCACCAGATTGGGTTATCTGCCCCTCTGTAGCGGCTGTTTGTTGTCTATGGATAAGATACACACCCTTCTGGTGGGTCACTGTAGTTAAGAACAGACGGAGGGAGAGAGGGAGGAGACAGACAGACAGACAGACAGACAGAAAGACAGAAGGACAGAAGGACAGACAGACAGACTGACTGACTGACTGACAGAGAGACAGAGAGAGAGACAGAGAGATAGAGAGACAGAGGCATAGACACAGAAAGAGCAAGAGACAGACATAAACACGCACAGGGAGAGAGCGAGAGTGAGCAAGAAAGAAAGAGAGAGAGAGAGAGAGAAATAGAGACAGACAGAGACAGAGAGAGACAGACAGACAGAATGTGTGTGTGATGGAGAGTGAGGGAGAGAGAGAGAGAGAGAGAAGACAGACAGACAGACAGAAAGACAGAAAGACAGACAGAAGGACAGATAGACAGAGAGACAGGCAGGCAGGTAGGCAGGCAGGCAGACAGAGACAGAGGCAAAGATAAGAAAAAGAGAGACAGACAGAAAGAGACAACGAGAGAGAGAGAGACAGAGAGAGAGCAGAGAGAGACAGAGGCAAAGATAAGAGAGAGACAGACAGAAAGAGACAACAAGAGAGAGAGAGAGACAGAGAGAGAGACAGAGAGAGAGCAGAGAGAGACAGAGGCAAAGATAAGAGAGAGACAGACAGAAAGAGACAACAAGAGAGAGAGAGAGACAGAGAAAGAGCAGAGAGAGACAGAGGCAAAGATAAGAGAGAGACAGACAGAAAGAGACAACAAGAGAGAGAGAGAGAGAGAGAGAGAGAGGAGAGAGAGGAGAGAGAGAACAGAGACAGAGGCAAAGATAAGAAAAAGAGAGACAGATAGAAAGAGACGAGAGAGAGAGAGAGAGAGAGAGAGGAGAGAGAGAGAGAGAGAGAGAGAACAGAGACAGAGGCAAAGATAAGAAAAAGAGAGAGACGAGAAGAGACAAACGAGAGAGAGAGAGAGAGAGAGAGAGAGAGAGAGAGACAGACAGAGACAGAGGCAAAGATAAGAAAAAGAGAGAGAGACAGAAAGAGACAACGAGGAGAGAGAGAGAAGAAGAGCAGAGGCAAGATAGAAAAGAGAGAGAGAAGAAGAGACACGAGGAGAGAGAAGAGAGAAGAGAGAGAGAGAGCAGAGAGCAGAGACAGAGGAAGATAAGAGAGAGAGAGAGAAGAGAGAGAGAGAGAGAGAGAGAGAGAGAGAGAGAGAGAGAGAGAGAGAGAGAGAGAGCAGGCAGACAGACAGACAGAGACAGAGGCAAAGACAGAAATAGACGGACAGACATGCAGACAGAGTGAGAGAGACAGAGAGTAAAGTCAGAATAACAGCCACACAAGAACACCCAAAGGGAGATCACTGCACTCACAACAACAACGACACAAGCCAGAAGCCACCAGCAGCCATTTCAACAGACACACACAGAGAACCAGTAAGTAACACAGACAGCACCACAGACAGAACAGAAAACTCTACCGACAATCAAACTGTCACGACTGCTTATTCTGATTCTGGAGGAGGCTCGTACCACTAGTTTCACCCTCCAACAACACAGCCATCTCTACACGAGACCCGTACCACTAATTTCACCCACCAACAACACAATCATCTCTATCATCATCATCATCATCATCAGGTGCCCTGCCGCATGGCGTTGGCGACCATGGACTTCCAACCATCTCTATCTCTCGTTGCCCCCAGCATCTCCCCCACCCTCCTTATCCCCAGCCACCCTGCAAGTCCGTCCAGCATTCTCTTCCTGGGTCTACCTAATGCTCTCTTTCCCTCCAGCTTTCCCGTTGTGACCAGGTTCTCCAAATCCCCCTTCCTCATAAAATGGCCTATAAATGTTGCCTGTCTTTTCCTAATCTTCCTTATGAGTGATCTGCTTGTGTCTGCCTCCATCAGGACTGTCTCGTTTGTTTTCTTTGCTGTCCATGGAACTCTCAACATTCTTCTGAGAAACCACATCTCGGCTGCCTCGATCCTGCTCTGGCTTTGCTTGCTGACTGTCCACGCCTCGCATCCGTACAAAAGTATTGGTTCTATATAACATTCAAGGACTCAAGTCATCTCTATACGACACTCGAACCACTAATTTCACCCACCAACAACACAGCCATTTCTCTTCAAGACTCACATCGCTAATTTCGAGACTCACGCCACTACATCACCTTTCAAGGACCACGATCCCCGAATCCTCCATGATCCTAGGTTTCCATGGTCCCAGTCACCCATAATACCAATCCTCCATGATTTACAAAGTCCTCTATGATCTCAGTCCTCCAAGAGAGAAGTCCTCCATAATTCCATAATCCCAGTCCTCCTTGAGAAGTCCTTCATGATCCTGGTCCTCTATGTTCCGACTCCTCCATAGTCCCAGTACTCCATCAAAGAATTCCTTCATGATCCCGGTCCACGATAGAGGTCCTCCATGTTCCCAGTCCTCCGTGTTTCCTGTCCTCCATGAGAGAAGTCATTCATGATCTAAGTGCTCCAATAAAGAAGTCTTTCGTGATCCTAGTCCTCTATGATATAAGCCATCCATTTGATCCCAGTCCTCCGTGATCCCAGTCCTCCATGATCCCAGTCCTCCATGATCCCAGTCCTCCATGATCCCAGTCCATCATGATGGAAGCAATCTATGATCCCAGTCCATCACGATAGAAGTTATCCATGATCCCAGTCTTCCATGATCCTAGTCCTCCATGATAAAAATCCTTCATGATCCCATTCATCTTTGATATCCACTGTTCACATTCCATAATCCCACAGTCTGGCTACACCCTTATGATCCACAGTTTGTCTATAATCCCACAGTCTGTCTATAATCCCACAGTCTGTCTAAACTCTATAATCCCACAGTCTGTCTATAATCCCACAGTCTGTCTATAATCCCACAGTCTGTCTATAATCCCACAGTCTGTCTATAATCCCACAGTCTGTCTATAATCCCACAGTCTGTCTATAATCCCACAGTCTGTCTACACTATATAATCCCACAGTCTGTCTACACTATATAATCCCACAGTCTGTCTATAATCCCACAGTCTGTCTACACTATATAATCCCTCAGTCTGTCTATAATCCCACAGTCTGTCTACACTCTATAATCCCACAGTCTGTCTACACTATATAATCCCACAGTCTGTCTACACTCTATAATCCCACAGTCTGTCTACACTATATAATCCCACAGTCTGTCTACACTATATAATCCCTCAGTCTGTCTACATTCTATAATCCCACAGTCTGTCTATAATCCCACAGTCTGTCTACACTCTATAATCCCACAGTCTGTCTACACTCTATAATCCCACAGTCTGTCTACACTATATAATCCCACAGTCTGTCTACACTCTATAATCCCTCAGTCTGTCTACATTCTATAATCCCACAGTCTGTCTATAATCCCACAGTCTGTCTACATTCTATAATCCCACAGTCTGTCTACACTCTATAATCCCACAGTCTGTCTACACTCTATAATCCCACAGTCTGTCTACACTCTATAATCCCACAGTCTGTCTACACTCTATAATCCCACAGTCTGTCTACACTCTATAATCCTACAGTCTGTCTACACTATATAATCCCACAGTCTGTCTACACTCTATAATCCCACAGTCTGTCTACACTCTATAATCCCACAGTCTGTCTACACTATATAATCCCACAGTCTGTCTATAATCCCACAGTCTTCTATAATCCCACAGTCTGTCTATAATCCCACAGTCTTCTATAATCCCACAGTCTGTCTATAATCCCACAGTCTTCTATAATCCCACAGTCTGTCTATAATCCCACAGTCTTCTATAATCCCACAGTCTGTCTATAATCCCACAGTCTACTATAATCCCACAGTCTGTCTATAATCCCACAGTCTATAATCCCACAGTCTGTCTAGATCTACATGTACACTCTACGATCCCTCAGTCTGTCTACACCCTTATGATCCCACAATGCATGACGCCAGTCCTCCATCAGCATTCCGGTTTACATTGCAACGTCTAAATCCGGGTCTTTCTCTCCTCAATGCACCAGGCCCTTCCCATCAGCCCCTAATTGTTTGTGCTAAAAATAGCCACACGGATCCGTTTGTGGCGATGAGGTAAACAAGCGGTGGCGCAGCTTGGCTACAAAATGGGCAGGTGTCGCTCTGATAGTTTGGGCGTAATGGTAGAAACATCAACACAGGTGTCTCTGGTGTTTAATTTGGTTCTGGAACTCTGCCACTTCCTTGTCATGGTCTTGCTCAACAACCAGATGCTCTCCAACCCCCCCCCCTCACTCATCCAATTCTCTAAAATCTCTCTCTCTCTCTCTCTCCCCTTCTCTCTCTCTCTCTCTCTAACACTGAAGTCTGTTAGCAATTAGATTCTATTTATTTGTTCCTATTGTATTACTGAAGTTTGACTGTGAGTCCTATATTGTAATACTTTCAAAATATTTGAAGGACGCATTATCCAAGAACGACTGTGTATTATATTCTGTATTTGTATGTTTATAATGTGTTCACACCCCCTTTAAATGGGGCTTTGGCCTTAGTGAATACATTTCTTATTATCTCTCTCTCTCCCCTCTCTCCTCTCTCTCTCTCCCTCTCTCTGTCTGTCTGTCTGTCTGTCTCTCTCTCTCTCTCTCACACACACACGCACACACACACACACACACACACACACACACACACACACATTGTTTTGTAAAGCGCATGATCCATTTGCATATGTTACGTAAAAATCAATATTTTATCACAACTCATTTTATAACATGTTTCACAATTTATGTTTTTTTATGTCCTTTTTATGCTTATAAATTGTGTGTAGAGCAACAAGGACTAACTGTTAGACAGGTCCAACGGGAAGTAATGCTATTATTCTTGAGTAATAAAGTGTTCTGAAATCTTAAATATATCTATGTGCCTTCTCTCTATCTCCACACAACTCAAAACAGCTTCCAAGACCAGTTCAGTGGAATGCTGATGACTACATATCCACCAATAATTGTCTGAGTGTTCTGCTGACACAAATATGAATTCACTTTCCCTTTTTTCATATGGTATACATTATACAAACTGAGAACACATTCCTGACGTTTAAAACCATCTGTTGTGTGTTTCTATAAAAACCTGCCAACATTGTTTCAATGTCGTTTACGACACGACAAGATGTAACTGTGTATAGTTTAAAAAGCCAGGGCTTCGCTGTATAAGTCTCTTAAATTATACTGGAACTATATAATCAAAGGACATAACTCTTGAGAATTATCTCCCATGTTGTATAGAACTTCTCAAATCTAACACAGTTTGCGCTACCCATTCAGCTAGCATAGAAGCAGATACAAAGTACAAAAACAGCAAGCTCACAACGCTCCTCAAACTGAAACTAATTTCTTTACAAGTCAGACTGTTAAAGTATCCTGGAACTAATTCCTTTACACCTTTCGTTTTAAATTATCCTGAAACAATTTCCTTTACAAGTCAGACTTAAATTATCCTGAAACTAATTCTTTTTACTTACTTTACAAGCCTTACTGTTGAATTATCCTGAAATTAACCCCTTTCCTTCCTTTATACACCTTTGTTTAATTATCTTGAAATATATCAATTCCTTTACTTCCTTTACAAGCGTTACTCTTTAACTATCCTGAAACTAATTCTTTTAATTCCTTTACAAACCTTATTGTTTAATTATCCTGAAACTTATATAATTCCTGCACAAGCCTGTTTAATCATCCTGAAACTACACCCCTTTAAATCCTTTACAAACCTTACTGTTTGATTATCCTGAAATAATAATTCCCGTACAAGCATTTCTGTTTAATTATCCTGAAACTTACATAATTCTTTACAATCCTTACTGTTTAATTACCCTGAAACTCGTTCCTTTACGATTCAGACTTTTAAACGACCCCGAAACTAGAACCAGAAGAACAAGAAAACCAATGTAAGCGCGTATCTAAAAAAAACAAGACAAAACAAGCGCAAATTTTCGGCCAACCGGCCTTTGTTAAGCGGGAACGCACGGTCACAAACAGACCACAAACACCAAACAACGGATAATAAAAACAGGACTAAAAACTTCCCTGTCCAGTGGATAAAAAGGGACCAAACTAGGTCCTTTAATTCATTTACAAGTCTGAATTTCCGTATCCTGAAACTAATTCCTTTACAAGTCAGACAGTTAAATTATCCTCGACCAATTCCTTCTTACAAAAATGAGTATAATCATATTTAAGCCATACGTCTGTAGAGTTCCGACATCGTGTTTAAAACAACCCATTGCACAAACCCAGCTGTCAAGTAACGCTTAACACCAAAGTCAAACCCAAACACGAAACACTTGCCAAAGTCGCTCACACACCACACATGTCATGTCACTGTCAATGTGTCAGTGTCAGTGTCAAGCGGGGTTGGCAGGGTAACGAGGAAAGTCAACACGCTTTAAAGCCTATTGCCATTAATTGCGACACCCGACACGGCACTGCTCGTCTGTTTAGAACAAGTCAGCTACCATGTAACGATGATTACTGCTCGTCACTCACGCATCTTCACAACACATCTGACATACACTACAAAACCAAAGCGTGTTTTTCTCCCCCTGTTTTTCTGGAAGTAAAGAGCCCAGCTGCCTGCAAGCGGAAGACGTTCTGTTTCCTGCCTGTTGCAGCCAGTGGTAATGATGGACAGTTAATCCCCCCACTGATGACTTCCCCTTTTTCTCTTGTTTCAGGGAAATGGTTGTTTTCGTTGAAACTGTTGTTCCTGGATGTTGTTAGCCTTGGCAGACAGTGGGGTGATGTTTTTATAACAAGATTCCTATCACACACATACACACACACGCGCGCGCGCGCGCACGCACGCACGCACACACGCACGCACGCACGCACACACATACACACACACTTGGCAGACAGTTGGTGAAATTTGATAACAGGCTTCATCACACACACACACACACACACACACACACACACACACACACACACACACACACAACACACACACACACACACACACACACACACACACATAAACTACACACACACACACGCACACACACACATACACGCACACACACGTGCACACGCACACACACAACAACGCACGCACACACGACAACACACAGACACAACATACATGCACTGTGCGCGACTGTACAGAGATACAGAAACAGAGAGAAAGAAAGTGACAGCTAGACAGATAAATGCACAGACAGACAATTAAACAGACAGGCAAACAGAGGACAGACAGACAAAACAGAAGACAAAACACATCGATAGGCAGACAGATAAGAACTGACAGGCAGAAAGACAGTCAGATGGAAATTGACATAAACCATTGTTAAAGCTCTACAAATAAAGCTTTCAGAATACCTGTTGTGTTAAAGACAAATTAATAAAGCTTTCAGAATACCTGTTGTGTTAAAGACAAATTAATAAAGCTTTCAGAATACCTGTTGTGTTAAAGATCAATTGATAAATCTTTCAGAACACCTGTTGTGTTAAAGACAAATTAATAAAGCTTTCAGAAACCTGTTGTGTTAAAGACAAATTAATAAAGCTTTCAGAATACCTGTTGTGTTAAAGACAAATTAATAAAGCTTTCAGAATACCTGTTGTGTTAAAGATCAATTGATAAATCTTTCAGAATACCTGTTGTGTTAAAGACAAATTAATAAAGCTTTCAAATACCAGTGGCGTTAAATATTAACCAATAAAGCTTTCTGAATACCTGTGGTGTTAATGATAAATGAATAAAGCTTTCTAATACCTGTGGTGTTTAACGATTAATTAATAAAGTTTTGAGATACCCGTGACGCTTAAAATCAATGCGTAAAGTTTTCAGAATACATGTAGCGTTAAAGTTCAATGAATAAAGCTTTCATGATACATGTGGTGTTAAGGTTAAGAGAAACACCTTTAAAATAAAGAAATTCAACAAAGCAGTCATTGACAATATCTCTCTGTGATGCTAAACTGTAATGAAGCAGAGGAAGAGAAAAAAACACACGAAAAAAGAATAAGAAAGCGGTGGATAGGATGCGGAGTCAAAGAGTTAACACCACAGAGCTTTAGTCCTGATCGATTGAAGTTAAACTTCACAGAGTTATAATCCACATTGGTTGAGGTTTAACGCAGCAGGGTTAAAGACCTGCTTTACTACAGAATCCAAAACAAGTATCACTGCCCGAGTTCAAGCAAACAGGAACCAGAAAAAAAACACGAAAAAAAACACGAAAAAAAAAAAAAAAAAAAAAGAATCAGAACGCGTCTTGTCTTGTCATGTTTTTTTGTTTGTTTTTTGTTTGTTTTTGTTTGTTTGTTCGTATTTTTCTGGTTCCTGCTTCATTACAATTCAGCTTTACAAAGAGGAATTGTGAAGGACTGCTTTATTGTGGGTTTTTAAAAAAAATTCCTAACGTCTGTTTCTCTTAACCTTGTCTTGTCTTGTCTTGTATCAAATACGCGTTCGTATTCTGTATTCGTGTTTTTTCTGGTTCCTGTTTGCTTGAACGCGGGCAGTCACACTTGTTTCGGATTTTCACTCCCGCATCTTATCCACCAACTGCAAAAACTTAAACCTTTGTCTCCTTAAGAAGCTGGTGGAGAGGGTTGGGGAGTCAATGGGTTACGTTTTTGCTTTGCTAGCATGGTTGACAATGCAGGATGCTGGTGGACAGGGTGCAGGAGTCAAAGGGTTAAGTTTTTGCTTTGCTAGCATGGTTGGCAATGCAGGATGCTGGTGGACAGGGTGAGGGAGTCAAAGGGTTAAGTTTTTGCTTTGCTAGCATGGCTGCAATGCAGGATGCTGATGGACAGGGTGAGGGAGTCAAAGGTAAACCTCAATCAACCAGCACTGTAACTCTGTGTGGTATAAAACCTCAATCAACCAGCACTGTAACTCTGTGGTGTTAAACCTCAATTAACCAGCACTGTAACTCTGTGCTGTAAAACTCATCAACCAGCACTGTAATGTGTGTGTAAAAACCTCAATCAACCAGCACTGTAACTGTGTGGTGTTAAACCTCAATTAACCAGCAAGGGCTGTAACTCTGTGGTGTAAAACCTCAATCAACCAGCACTGTAACTCTGTGTGTGCTGTAAAACCTCAATCAACCAGCACTGTAACTGTGTGTGGTGTAAAACCTCAATCAACCAGCACTGTAACTCTGTGAGGTGTAAACCTCAATCAACCAGCAAGGGCTGTAACTCTGTGGTGTAAAACTCAATCAGCAAGGGCTGTAACTCTGTGGTTAAAACCTCAATCAACAAGGGCTGTAACTCTGTGGTGTAAAACCTCAATCAGCAAGGGCTGTAACTGTGTGTGTGTAAAACTCAATCAGCAAGGCTGTAACTCTGTGTGGTGTAAAACCTCAATCAACCAGCAAGGGCTGTAACTCTGTGGTGTAAAACCTCAATCAGCAAGGGCTGTAACTCTGTGCTGTAAAACCTCAATCAACAAGGGCTGTAACTCTGTGCTGTAAAACCTCAATCAACCAGCACTGTAACTCTGTGAGGTGTAAAACCTCAATCAGCAAGGGCTGTAACTCTGTGTGGTGTAAAACCTCAATCAGACAGCCACTTACCTGCGTTTAACTTTTCAGCGGAAATAGAGAGCTGGCAAGGGACACTGACAAAAATAACTCTTAGCTCAATACCAC
>JAPXFY010000025.1:2731172-2736172 GCA_030674185.1 Monoplex corrugatus | reverse complement strand
ATTCAGCGGCGGGGGACCATCCCCACCCAGGCGGGTCACAGGTGGCGGATAGTGAAGCCAGTGACAATGCTTGCTAAGGAGGGAGCCGGAGAAGAACAACCTAACAACAGCGTCAGCTACAGTGAGAAGAGGAGCATCATCAGGGCGCTTTCCATGCCGAGACGACACAGGGATGACTGCCACCTGTTGTCTAGAGAGCAGCAAGTTGCCCTGGTGAGGTTGCGCACTGGTCACAATAGGCTGAACAGCCACATGTACCGCAAACTGAAGCTGGCGCCCTCCCCAACCTGTCCATGCGGTCAAGAAGACCAAACCACGGAGCATATACTCCAAAGATGTCCCCTTCACCAGGTGGCAAGACAGGACGTGTGGCCGACAGACACTCCGCAGACAACCAAACTCCATGGCTGCAGACAGGAGCTGGAAAAGACGGCTGCATTCATCGCCCGGACTCAGATGATTGTGTAGCAGCGTACGCCAAGAAGAAGAAGAAGAAGAAAAGTGTCTTGAACTGGAGTTATCCCCATATGGCGAGGTCCTCCTGTCCTGATCATCAAACAGTCTGTAAATGGTTGGCTGAAGCAAACCTGGAAACTTAATGATGTTGTTTTGATTTGCACACCAAGAGAAATTAAATTAAAGCACCTGGTCACAACAGGAAAACTAGAGGGAAAAACAGTACCAGGTAGACCCAGGGAGAAAAAATATTGGAAGGACTTGCTTGAGTGGCTGAGGACAGAGAGAGTGGGGAATGTACTTGCAGCGACAAGGGATAGATTCGTATGGAGGGCTATGATCGCCAACGCCATGCGGCAAGGCACATGATGATGATGGTGATGATGATGATGATGATGATGATGATGATGATGAAATGATGATGATGATGATGACTCTCTGTAAATAGTTTGGTTGACGTCAGATCTGTAAACACTGTAAGCATATTGATGCTGTCCTGACGTACATTGTAAAGCTCTGTAAATAGTTTGGTTGACGTCACATCTGTAAACACTGTAAGCATATTGATGCTGTCCTGACGTACATTGTAAAGCTCTATAAATAATTTGGTTGACGTCAGATCTGTAAACACTGTAAACATATTGATATTGTCCTGACGTACATTGTAAAGCTCTGTAAATGGTTTGGTTGACGTCACATCTGTAAACACTGTAAACATACTGATGTCCTGACGTACATTGTAAATCTCTGTAAACAGTTTGGTTGACGTCAGATCTGTAAACATTGTAAACAAAGTGATGTTGTCTCACTCGTACATTATAAAGCTCTGTAAATAGTTTGGTTGATGGCAGATCTGTAAACGTGTGGATATTATATTGCGAGGGTTGACAGCCAGAACCCAGTATCTAACTTTTTTTGTCAATTTTAACTTTTTATACTAAAATGTTGCTTTTGATGTGATCTTTCACTTGGTGGACTTTGTTTTTGCCATGATATTGGTTTTTGATCGGTCAACAATAAAACTAAAAACCAGTATCTCAAAATGTAGATGTAGCCTCTCCCTGAAAACCCAGTTAAGATCAGAAACTATCAGAAAATCGAGATACTTGGTTCTGGTTGTCAACCCTCAATATTTGGCTTGTTTTACATTACAAAAGTCTGCAAATACTTTGTTCGACAATATATATTTAAACATGTTCAAGCTGCCATGGCGTGTTGTACACGATAAAGCCCTCTCTGCAAGCAGTTAGCTGAAGTAGACCTAAAAACCTGATGCTGTCTCGATTCATTATAATACATCCAACATCTCTCCACTCACTTCACCCCTCTTCTTCTTCTTTGGCACCGCCGTAACTTTGGATATGAACTAAAATGACGATGATATCAGGAGACATTCACTGCGCTCCGTTAGTTCCATTTGTTCTCCATCAAGCACTGCCAGCGATAAGATATATCGCAGAATTATGGAGCTTGATTTAAGCAAAAACATTCCTGCTGTTGGAGTGATCTTGGAATGGACTTGAAGAGCAAAAGAGAATGGTGGGGGAGGGGGGGGGGGAGGGGGGAGGACTGGGGGTTGGAACGGAATACAAATCATATGGACAAAAAAACAAACAAAAAACCCCCAAAAAACAAAACCTGAACAAAAATGGTCGACCCATTTTAACAATCTCTCATACAAACAAACACAAAATTGTCAAACCATCCTATTGATCTTCCATACAAACCAAAAAAATGGTAAAACCATTGTAACAATCTCCCATACAAACAAACAAAAGACAGTCAAATCATTGTAACAATCTCCCATACAAACACACAAAAATGGTCAAAACGTAACAATCTCCCATACAAACAAACAAAAGACAGTCAAATCATTGTAACAATCTCCCATACAAACAAACAAAAAATGGTCAAAACGTAACAATCTTCCATACAAACACAAAAAATGGTCAAAACGTAACAATCTCCCATACAAAAACAAAAAATGGTCAAAACGTAACAATCTCCCATACAAACAACAAAAAATGGTCAAAACGTAACAATCTCCCATACAAACAAACAAAAAATGGTCAAATATTGTAACAATCTTCCATACAAACAAACAAAAAATGGTCAAAACATTGTAACAATCTTCCATACAAACAACAAAAAATGGTTAAAACATTGTAACAATCTTCCATACAAACAACAAAAAATGGTTAAAACATTGTAACAATCTTCCATACAAACAAACAAAAAATGGTCAAAATATTGTAACAATCTTCCATACAAACAAACAAAAAATGGTCAAAACATTGTAACAATCTTCCATACAAACAACAAAAAATGGTTAAAACATTGTAACAATCTTCCATACAAACAAACAAAAATGGTCAAAACATTGTAACAATCTTCCATACAAACACACAAAAAATGGTCAAAACATTGTAACAATCTTCCATACAAACAACAAAAAATGGTCAAAACATTGTAACAATCTTCCATACAAACAACAAAAAATGGTTAAAACATTGTAACAATCTCCCATACAAACAACAAAAATGGTCAAAACATTGTAACAACTCCCATACAACAACAACAAAAAATGGTCAAAACGTAACAATCTTCCATACAAACAAACAAAAATGGTCAAAACATTGTAACAATCTTCCATACAAACAACAACAAATGGTTAAAACATTGTAACAATCTTCCATACAAACAAACAAAAAATGGTCAAAACATTGTAACAATCTTCCATACAAACAACAAAAAATGGTCAAAACATTGTAACAATCTCCCATACAAACAAACAAAAAATGGTCAAAACATTGTAACAATCTCCCATACAAACAACAAAAAATGGTCAAAACATTGTAACAATCTCCCATACAAACAACAAAAATGGTTAAAACATTGTAACAATCTCCCATACAAACACACAAAAAATGGTCAAAACATTGTAACAATCTTCCATACAAACAACAAAAAATGGTCAAACCGTTGTAACAATCTCCCATACAAACAACAAAAAATGGTCAAAACATTGTAACAATCTTCCATACAAACAACAAAAATGGTCAAAACATTGTAACAATCTTCCATACAAACAACAAAAAATGGTCAAAACATTGTAACAATCTTCCATACAAACAAACAAAAAATGGTCAAAACATTGTAACAATCTTCCATACAAACAACAAAAAATGGTCAAAACATTGTAACAATCTTCCATACAAACAAACAAAAAATGGTCAAAACATTGTAACAATCTTCCATACAAACAAACAAAAAATGGTCAAAACATTGTAACAATCTTCCATACAAACAAACAAAAAATGGTCAAACCGTTGTAACAATCTTCCATACAAACAAACAAAATGGTTAAACCATCCCAACAATCTCCCATACAAACAAACAAAAAATGATCAAACCATCCAAACAATCTCCCATACAAACGAATAAAAAATGGTGAAACCATTCTCACATTCTCCCGTACACACAAACCAAAAATGGTCAAACGACTGTAAAAATCTCCCATTTTCTACAAACAACAAAAGAGAAAATGGAGATATTGTGCACCTCAAGGTTACTGTGACCTTGACAAAGCTTCAGATGAATTGAAACAAGATGGCCGTTGAGGACAACGGTAAAGTGTCACTACAATGAAAACAGAAATCAAAGATGAGTGTTCCAGGTGTGTTCCAACACAACACACACACCACACAACACACAACACACACACACACACACACACACACACACACACACACACACACAACACACACACACACACACACACACACACACACACATACATAATACATACACATACACACACCATCACACATACACACACAACACACACACACACCACATCACCACACATCACACACACACACACCACTCACTCACTCACACACACACAACACACACACACACACACTACACACACCATACAACAACACAATACACACACACACGCATACACACATACACACCACCACATCACACACACACACACACACATACACACACATCACACATCACACACACACACACTACACACACTACACACATACACACTCACCACTCACACACACACACACACACACATACACACACACCATACACACACACACACACACACACACACACATACATCACACACCACCAACATACACACATACACACACTACACACACAACACACACACACATACACACACATACACACAACACACACACGCAGTACACACAACACACACATCACACACACACACACACACACAACCACACACACACACACGCACGTACACACACACACACACACACACAACGCACAAACACACACGCACACACACACACACACACACACAAACACACACGCACACACACATACACACACACACACACACACACACCTTCCTTGAAAAGTGATAAATATTGGCACAGCTTGGCTTTAATACGTATGTTGTTTTTTTTAACCTTACAAACTGACGTCTGCGTGTGTGTCTTCAACAGTTCACAGTTTTGATAAAAAGTTGGTAAAAATCCATCCGTTAA
>JAPXFY010000025.1:2718672-2721172 GCA_030674185.1 Monoplex corrugatus | reverse complement strand
ATGTGAATCCCACGCTCAAACCAACTACTGGGGCCTGCTAGGTTGAAGTTCAGGTTCATATTGCTTATACATATATAGCCCAGCCGACTACTAGACCCATATCAGGGTTAACACCACGTCAAAAATGACAACAAGGTAAAAGATAAAAGACAACAGTTAAAAACCACGTTCACCGTCACAGCGAAAGGTAAGCTAGGGAACAGGTGGCAGAATGGTTCAGACGTTCGCCTGCCAATAACTAAACTCCCGGTTCCAGGGTTCGTTTCCCGTTGAGGCCTTGACTTTTCTCCTCAGTTTGACCTGAAAATCGAGCTGAACGTCTAGTTCTTTGGAGTGGGACAAAAAACGATTTGGACTCGTATGCCTTTTGGCCTGCGCGCATTAAAAGATCCCACGACAGTTGAAAATCGTGAAGAGCAGGGCATTCCATCGGTTGCCCTGACATGAAATATTGGAAAGAGATATAGGTCATTAAATTGATGTTACAGGACGACAACAGCCTTCAGCGGCACACCAACCTGCCAGTGGAACACATTTGTGAAATGCTATCCTGCTGCCTCAACACCACCTACTTCACCTTTGAAGGACAGTTCTACCAACAGACCGAGGGTGCAGCCATGGGGTCCCCCGTGAGTCCCATTGTCGCCAACCTCTTTATGGAAAATTTCGAGGAGAAAGCTTTGGCGTCGTTCCACACTCCTCCACGCTACTGGGGCCGCTACATGGACGACACTATGACTGTGCTGAAAAGATCGGTGGTCGAAGACTTCACAAACCATCTCAACAACCAACACCCTGCCATCAATCTCATCTATGAGGTAGAAGAGAACGGCAGCATCGTGATGTTGGATACCGACAGGCCTCGCCTTCTCCGTCTACAGAAAGCCGACCCACGCAGACCAGTACTTACAATTCAACAGTCACCAGCCACTGGAACACAAACTTGGAGTTAACCGCACCCCCACCCACCAAGCAAAGACCATCTGCTCTATCGACACTGCTAGGGAAGAAGAGATGCAGTACATTAAGAAAGTACTCAGTGTGTCGGGATCCAGAAGTGGGCCTGGGATATTCCGGGGGGCAAGAAAACCATACCCCAACCCTCCACTGAACGGCAAACCCCTTCGAGAGGGCACGTTTCCATGCCATATGTCAGCGGCGTCATTGAGGCTCTCAGCAGGAAGATCAGGAAGTTGGGAGTCAGTGTCCACGCCAAGCCCACTAACATCATCAGAAGCCAATTAGTCCACTCCAAAGACAAATCAGACAAATTGAACAAATCAGGGATGATATACGAGATAGACTGCCAGGACTGTGACCATAGTTACATTGGTGAAACTGAGCGCAACTTGCACAAAAGATTAAAACAACACAAACGTGAGTCCTCTCCAGTGGGGGAACATCTGACCCACACCCAAGATCACTTTGAAAAGGACAGTGTGCAAGTTCTCGACAAAGAAGCAAGATGGTTCCAGAGGGAGTAAAGGAGGCAGTTTACATCGCTGCAAGGAACTCCACCCTCAACCGTGACCGGGGCTGACACAATCTGCCAACCTGCCATCGGTGTACTCCTCACTCATTCAGTCACGCTGTCGTGAGTTCGCTCACGGCGGTGCGCACTGAAGCCAGTTCTCAACCCAGCAGTTGCGCTGAAGAAGTCGGCCGGATCGCTGATGAAAGCTACGCAAGTGAGTAGCTATTTTACTGAGAGATGCGTTTAGTACGGTAGTCATTATAGATATAGGTTCATTTCACAGGTCCCGGCCCTTGAAGGCCAATTAGCTTTCTTGCCTTTCTGAAGTCTTGGTTTAAAAAAAAACATGGGTGGCATTGTACCGCGGCGACGCGCTGTCAGCGGGGAGAACAGCGCGGGTTTCACATGGTAAAAAATCCATTGTGACTAAAAGATAATGAACATGAACATGAATACGTATGTGTATATGAATATTTGATCCTCCACCACAAAATGAGTCTTCATGTGCCACTTGATGATATTTAGATTTAAACACTTCCTAAAAGTACTTTTTCTGCTCTTTCTAATGGTACAAACTGTTTTTGGATGCAAGGAAAAATAGACCGGGTTCATTTTAGGGAACAAGGGAGGGCAGGCATGGAAAATTGGGTAATTTTCCGATTGTTTTAGTCAAATTGCTAGGGGTAGATGGCTTGAAATGCATTTTTTTGTATCAAAGAGGTAAAACATTACAATAAAACTTTGCGTATGTGCACATTAAAGGTTTTACTGCAAGATAATGCCAAAAGCTGAAAACTGATGCTTACACCCCTTCTGTCATATTTTGGGCCGTAGCCGAAAACGGGGTTTGGCACAAGACGACTCATTTCGTGCTGGAGCGTCACATATGGATATGGATATGAATATGAACAGGAACAGGAACGTGAATGTGAATGAATGTGAATGAATGTGAATGTGAATATGAATATGGATATGGATATGAATATGAACAAGAACAGGAACGTGAATGTAAATGTGAATGTGAAT
>JAPXFY010000025.1:2701172-2706172 GCA_030674185.1 Monoplex corrugatus | reverse complement strand
AGATAAATAGATAGATAAATAAATAGATAGATAGTAGAGACAGACAGATACAGAGAGAGAGGAGAGGAGAGAGAGAGAGAGAGAGAGACACATAGACAGACAGACACACACACAGACAGACACAGACACACAGACACACAGACAAACAAGGTATGACTGACTACTCACGCCTGGGGTACGTGTGTACGGTGGGGGGTACAGTGACGTCACAGCCCTCAGGAGGACAGACAGTGGTGACGCCTGGCAGCAAGTTCTCCATGCCCCTCACTAAACGGGAAACGTTGTGCAACGCCACGTCCAACTGCCGGAAAGACGCGTTGAGAGCCGTGACGTCACCGGTGACGTGATACATCTCCTGACGTAACTGCTGCAGCGAGCTCTGCATGACGCTCAGCGCCTCCCGCGTGTGCGTGACGTCAGCGCTCATCTTGTGCAGGCGGCGCTCCAGCTTGTCCAGGCGGCCGCTCGCCGTCTTCCGGGACAGGCCGGAGTCCCGGTCTTCCTGCAGGTGGCGCAGGTAGCGGACCTCAAAGTCGTGCAGACGGTCCTCCACCAGTTTGTTCATCTCTTTCGTCAGTCGTCGTCCACATTTACATCGACGACCGCGACGTCGTGGGCGTTTGACTTCAGCCGGTGTGGTGGTGGTGGGGGTGAGGGTGGGGGTGGTGTGGCTGGGGGTGGGGGTGGTGGCGGTGGTGGGGAGTGTAGTGGGGATAGGAGGTCGTGGGGTAGGGATGTGGTTGGAGCGGGAGGTGGTAGCGGTGGTGAGGCAGAGACACGAGGTCACGGCCAGCAGTCCCACAATGCTCCACAACGACGCCGCCATCTTAATGACGTCACGAAAGATCACACAAAGAGACGCAGACAGACAGACAGACAGACACAAACCAACAGATAGTTCGACACAATGAGCGAAATGTATTCACACTAGGGTTTTGTTTAGTTTCCTTTTTTGATTGTACATGTGTTCGTTTTGTTTTGTTTCGTTTTGTTTATTGTTTTGTTTTGACTCTTTTTAATGTACCGCTGTTCCTCTGATCAAATACGGCGGAAAACAGGAAGTGCTCGTCAACGGTTAAAACACAAACCAAACTATCGGCAAACTAGATAATCCTTTGATTATTTCAGTTGATCCCCAGGCAATCCTTTGATCATTTCAGTTGATCTCCAGGCAAATCCTTTGATTATTTCAGTTGATCTCCAGACACCTCAAGCTGTTTCCCCCTACTGTCACACATCAACAACGCAGACGACATGAAACACTGGGTGGAGACCGCTTCAACCCACACGCACTCACAGGCACTGGGGTGTGGTTTTGTCGTGTCTGATTATGTTTTGTCTTGTTTCGTTGTGTTGTCGATTAGTTTCGTTCAGTTCCAGAGGTATGCCGCTGTTTCGTATGACGGGAGAAAAACAGATTGCTTGACGACAGTTTTTCAATTGAATCACACAGGAAAGAGTATTAGCTTCAGCTGTGTTTTTCTGTCAACTCTACGGGAGGTACAGAAGGGTTTTTCCACACCCACGTTCACAAAATGAACACAGACAGACTAAGACACAGTGAAAGCCTTGTGAGATGCACACACACTGACAGGTTAAGTTGTATGAGGATGTCAGCCGACTGTTTCAAGCTGTAAGTATCCACTGAGCACTCACGGCTCCAGATGACTCACAATGCAACAGTGTGCTCTGAACTAATTCACAACACTGTGCTCTGAAGTCACTCACAACACAACACTATGCTCTGTACTAACAAGTGTGCTCTGAAATCATTCACAAAATAACACTGTAGTCTGAAGTAACTCTCAACAAAACCCTGTGTTCTAAGCTAACTCACAACACAAGCGGATCTCAACAGTGCAAAATATAATGGTTTTCTGTGACCAAACAGTATCTGGACTAAATAACAACACACAGAAATCTTTGCGCTGTTCCAACACGTGGTAAAGACAGGCAGCTGACTGGTTCTCAAAGATTCAGTGTGGCAAGAACTAATTTCCTTGTTGAGGTCTGACTGTTCTGTTGACCTGTGTCACCTGTGGTCAGCTCTCATCCTGGTCTGTCACTGTCTGAAGATGACCATCACTGCCACTGTCTGTGATTCGTTATGTCCATCACTGTGGCCTTGACCTTTACGTCAGTGTGTGCAGATGTCTTCTGAGGCACACGACTTCTCTGACGCCTACAGCTCAGCACTGACGACCAGCCAGGCAGACAGGATACAGCAGGATGTCTGCAGGTGTCAACGACAGGATGCCTGCAGGTGTCAACAGCAGGATGTCTTCAGGAGACCAACCAGGCAGACAGGATACAGCAGGATTCAGGATGTCTGCAGAAGTTGGAAGATCTTCAGGATGCCAAGGACAGATCAGACAACAGGAATTTGCCTGTCAATGTTGTTTATCTCACGTACTGTTCTGACACCTTTTCTGTCAATGGTATTTATACATATGATCTACCACAACTACTGTTCACAACCGATCCAGCTCACGATCGTCGCCTAGTGATAAGGATAACCTCAACCACCACAGAACAATGTTAAAGTAGAGGAACAGACTGGGCACAGCCCTTGGTCAAGTTGGTCACAGGGACACGCTGGTTAGAGAGCAACTCGTGAAGTCTGAAGACGGCTGTTGACAGTTTCAGAATAACTCAAGTTTCTCCACGCTCTTTGTGCGCTAATCCAGTAAAGTCCCTTAACTCCACTCGCTGGCTGTTGTGGGCTGTTGAAGCTTCCGCCACCTGAAAAGAGGCACAGAAATTACACAGCCTGTTTATATTACTGATGTTGTTTAAATTAACCCACACTTTGTTCATTCAGAATTCAGAACCTACACTTTGTTCATTCAGAACCCACACTTTGTTCATTCAGAATCTACACTTTGTTCATCAGAACCACAGTTTGTTCATCAGATACTATACTTTGTTCATTCGAACCCACACAGACCCACGATTTGTTCATTCAAACCACACTTGTTCATTCAGAACCTACACTTGTTCATCAGAACCCACACTTTGTTCATTCAGAACCACACAAGAACCACGCTTGTTCATTCAGAACCCACACTTGTTCATCAGACCTACACTTTGTTCATTCAGAACCTACACTTTGTTCATTCACCTTGAGACGTTAGTCAGACAGAGACTCAAATCTGTTTAATTTGAAATCAAAGTCGTCGGTACATAAGACTCGTTGTGTGAAATTGGAGCAGAGTGGCTGGACGAACTGAAAACACAGAAATCTCTGCAGTGTTTCTCTCACGAGGTCGTTATTACATTAGAATCTGGTTAAACCGGAGAAATCGTCAGTCACAGCGACTGAGACAACTTTATCCAACGGCCACACCACAGTTATATGTTTACAGTGATTTGTTTGCCTGCTCTCTCTCGTTGTGGGACAACGAGGATAACTGCAGCCCCTTCCACACACACACACACACACACACACGCGCGCGCGCGCACACAACACCACACACACACACACACACACGCACACACACGCACACACACACACACACACAAATACACAACACACCCACAACACACACACACACACACACACACACACACACACACACACACACACACAACACACACACACACACACACACCACACACACACACACAACACAACACACACACACAACACACACACACACACACACACACACACACAACACACACACACACACAACACACACACACACACACAACACACACACACACACAACACACCACAACAACACACACACACACACACACACCACACACACACACAACACACACACACCACAAACACACACACACACACACACACACACACACACACACACACACACACAACACACACACACACACACACACACACACACACACACAACACAACACACACACACACACACACACACACACACACACAACACACACACACACACACACACACACACACACAACACACAACACACACAACACACACACAACACACACACACACACACCACACACACACACACAACACACACACACACACACACACAAAACACAACCAAAAAAGAGAATAAATATGGGAAGGTGAGAGGAAGGACAATTTTTGACGCCAATAGTCGCTATTGTTGATGCGGAAAGCCAGGAATATTGTGGCCCATTGCTCGCACACAATACACCGACTTATCCACACACAAGGCCCACTGACACAATAATACACTCCCCCCCCCCCTTCACCCTCTCTCATACACAAACACTCCCACACACACACACACACGTACACACAGGCAGCTGGGTCTCACGATGTTACAGAAAGGTGTCGGGCCTCACAATGGCTCACTCCTCCAAGCTCCTTTATGGGCAGTGACGTCACCGTGAGTTCCGGTGAGCGGTGAGTGTTTCCTGTATTCACACCGTCGGCTCTGAAACAGGAAGCGGAACTATGTGACAACATGGCCGCCAAACAGATATAGCGACTCGCCTCATACACACACACGCGGATGCGCGCGCGCACAAACAAACACACACACAAACTCAAACACACAAACACACACATACACACATGCATGTATATATATATATATATATATATATATATATATATATGCATACACATACACATACTATACACAGACATACACATGAGTATACACACACATATACATACACGTACATAAACAAAAACAAACACACATACGTACAAACACACACATACACATATACAAACACATACTATACGTACACATATACATACATAGAGACAAAAACACATACACACACACAAACACACACAACACACAAACACACAATCACACACACATACATACACAGACACACAGACACACACACACACACAATCACATACACACAACACACACACACACACACACACACAACACACACACACACACAATCATACACAGACACGCACACAAACACACAATCACACACACATACATACACAGACACGCACACACATACACATATACACACACATACACATACACACATCTAGAG
>JAPXFY010000025.1:2678672-2683672 GCA_030674185.1 Monoplex corrugatus | reverse complement strand
TCACTTCTTGAATGCTGTTTTGGCTTGGCCGATTCTGCTGGCTATTTCTGATGCGCATCTGCCCCCTGGCGAAATGATCGTTCCCAGATATTTAAACTTATCAACCTGTCTCAAGGTTGTGTCATTTGCTGTTATTTTGCATGAGGGGATTTCATGTTTTGTACTGATCACCATGACTTCAGTCTTCTTGCTGTTTAGCTCCAACCCCTTACCTTTGAATGCACTCAATACATGTACCCAATTATCAATCCTAAGAGCAAGAACGCAAGGCTTTATCGAACACATACACGCGAATGGCCCAGCAAGGCAATAAACAACAACAAACAAACAACATAAACACCAAAAAAAAACAACAACAACAACAACAAAAACAAAATGATAGGAACAGACGACAGAAGGCAAAAGAACAAGGCCAGAGCGACAAGAAAGAGGAAACGTCTCGCGCAGAATTTCCAGAAGGCGTGTGGAGGTTTGAAATGCCGATCTAGATCTGTTTCCTCTGGAAAACTGTGAAGTTGTGAAGTGCTTGCCTGTCCTGCGTGGTAAAGAGCGTGTGAAGTGTTAGTGTTGGCAGTGCTGTCTTGCTGAAAGCAGCCAGAGTCAGACCCTGCCCATGGTTTGATGTTAAACCCTCCCCCCCCCTCTCTCCCTCCCCTCTCTCTCTCTCTCCCCTTCCCTCCTCTTCTTCTCTCACTTCAAAGACAGCACGCGCTAATTCCGGACAGCGTGTCACCTGGCGGCCAAGTGATGAAGCCCCAACAAGGTCAGCATGTGTGACCTTGCCTGCCACAGGATTAGGTTCAAATCCTTGTTTGTATAAGCGGACACAAAGCGTTTGAGTTAGGAAGTGACGGACACTGGTCGTGTGTACGTAATGATGGTAACTTGGTGTTATATTATAGGCCACGATAAAACTCTGTGTGTGTGTGTGTGTGTGTGTGTTGTGTGTGTGTGTGGTGTGTGTGTGTGTGTGTGTGTGTGTGTGTGTGTGTGTGATTGTAGATCTAGCACGCTGTTGTATATGTGAAAGAGAGAGAAACAGAGGAAGCGGGAGAGAGAGAGAGAGAGAGGGAGAGAGAGAGAGAGAGCGGGGCAGAGACAGAGAGCGAGAAACAAAGACAGACAGACAAGGATAGGTGTGTGTGTTTGTGTGTGTGTGTGTTTGTGTGTGTGTGTGTTTGTGTGTGTGTGAGTGTGTGTGTTTGTGTGTGTGTTTGTGTGTGTGTGTGTTGAGTGTGTGTGTGTGTGTATGTTTGTGTGTGTGTGTGTGTGTATGTGTGTGTATGTGTGTGTGTTTGTTTGTTCTTTGATTTTGACGTCTTTTCACTATGAGTGATATTAGACGGATGTGTGTGTGTGTGTATGTGTGTGTGTGTGTGTGTGTGTGTGTGTGTGTGTGAGAGAGAGAGAGAGAGAGAGAGAGAGAGAGAGAGAGACTGTAGGGAGCTCGCACGCACACACACACACACACACACACACACACACACACACACACACACACAAACACACACACACACAAACACACACATACACACACACACACACACACACACAAACACACACACACACAAACACACACACACACAAAACACACACATACACACACACACACACACACACACACACACACACACACACGGAGCTGAGAGTACGGAATGGTGAGCATGGATAACGAGCAGCATTACATTGACAGAAATAACTGACACCAGACAAGACATGTTCTACATACGAGCCTGTATACACCGCCTAAATAAACAGGTATCTTAAAATAACAGTAAACTAAAATTGATAGTAACAATGAATCATACACGAGACAAGAAACACCCTACATACGTGTTAATATTGCCTTAACATGTGTCTTACAACCACAGTAAACTATGATAAGTTGTAATGAATTACTTCATCATCATCATCATCATCATCATCATCAAGTCCCTTGCCGCATGGCGTTGCCGATTATGGACTTCCATCTGTCTCTATCACTTGTTGCCTCAAGCATCTCTTCCACCTCTTTGTCCCTAGCCATTCTGCAAGTCCTTCTAGTATCTTCTCCCTGGGTCTACCCGGTGCTCTCTTTCCCTCCAGCTTTCCCGTTGTCACCAGGTGCTCCAATTCCCCCTTCCTCATAAAATGGCCTATAAACGTTGCCTGTCTTTTCCAAATCTTCCTTATGAATGATCTACTTGTGTCTGCCTCCATCAAGACTGTCTCGTTTGTTTTCTTTGCTGTCCATGGAACTCTCAACATTCTTCTTAGAAACCACATCTCGACTGCTTCAATCTTGTTCTGGCTTTGTTTGTTGACTGTCCACGCCTCGCAGCCGTACAACAGTATTGGTTCTATATAACATTCAAAAACTCTCTTCCTGATGCTAATTGATAGGCATTTGTTTGTAGGAATGCTTGTCATCTTCTTGAATGCTGTTTCGGCTTGGCCGAATTACTTCAATTCGCAATAAACTGTGACTAATTGTAATAAATTTAACACAACCACACAGCTTTAGCACCAACACCAATGGTACTAAACTCAAATAAAGTCAATGAATTGAAATGTCTCGCCGGAATTTTCACAGAAGACGAAAGACTGAACAGATTGAAACTAGACTCCAAAAAGCAAACGATATCAGCTACCAACTTGTTCAACACTTAAAACACCACAATATCCCTACTGAAACACAAGCTAGGCTCGTCACTTCCATTTCCATCCATATCCCCACACCCCCACCCCATCCATTTCTCTGACACACCGGTGCCAGAACTGGACCCTGACCAAAGTCACCACCTATGAGATGTGTTGTCTGAGAAGAGCTGTCAACAAGACCAGACGTGACAATATCGAAACACCAAGATCAGAGACATGGTGGGAACAACACCAGTCCACTATCATAGTCATCAGTTGAGAATTGAATGTTCTGAGCTTACAACTTTATGCTTTGTGGCTGCGTCTATGCTAGCTGAATGGGATGTGCTGGATTTGAGAAATTCTACATGGGAGATAACTTCGTGACTCTCAAGAGTTATGTTGCTTAGTTAATATTTAAAATTCTTCCTGCTTTCCTCTTATTTCCTTTGGTGAGAATTGAATGTTATTTTTTTGTCATCTGACCAGAATGAAAACCCACCACAGGCTAAAACAATCAACACCACAGATGTCTGGATTTACAGCCAGCGAGAGGCAGACCAAGGAAGACCTTGACCTCAACTGCCGCCGGGTCAAATGGAGTTTAACAGTGCTGTAAACTGGATCAGAACAAACAATGTTAAACTCCATTTAACCCTTTGACTCCAGTACACTGCCCACTAGCATCTCGCATTGTCAACCATGCTAGCAAAGCAAAAACTTAACCCTTTGACTCCAGCACCCTGCCCACTAGCATCTTGCATTGTCAACCATGCTTGCAAGCAAAAACTTAACCCTTTGACTCCCGCACCCTGTCCACTAGCATCTTACATTGTCAACCATGCTAGCAAAGCAAAACCATAACCCCTTGAGTCCCTCACTCTATCCACCAACTTCCTGTGCAAACCTGGTGGATAGGGTGAGGGAATCAAAGGGTTAGGTTTTTGCTATTGGTAGATAGGGTGTGGGAGTCAAAGGGTTAGGTTTTTGCTATTGGTAGATAGGGTGTGGGAGTCAAAGGGTTACATTTTAGATATCGTGGATATTGTTGTTTTCATCAGACGGCAGATGCACATCGGAAATAGCCGGCAGAATCGGCCAAGCCAAAACAGCATTCAAGAAGATGACAAGCATTCTTACCAACAAATGCCTATCAATTAACATCAGAAAGAGAATCCTTGTATGTTATATAGAACCAATACTGTTGTACGGATGCGAGGCGTGGACAGTCAACAAGCAAAGCCAGAGCAAGATTGAAGCAGCCGAGATGTGGTTTCTTAGAAGAATGTTGAGAGTTCCATGGACAGCACAGAAAACAAACGAGACAGTCTTGATGGAGGCAGACACAAGTAGATCACTCATAAGGAAGATCAGGAAAAGACAGGCAACATTTATAGGCCATTTTATGAGGAAGGGGTATTTGGAGCACCTGGTCACAACGGGAAAGCTGGAGGGAAAGAGAGCACCGGGTAGACCTAGGGAGAGAATGCTGGACGGACTTGCAGAGTGGCTGGGGACGAGAAGGGTGGGGGAGATGCTGGGGGCAACGAGAGATAGAGATGGTTGGAAGTCCATGGTCGCCAACGCCATGCGGTAGGGCACCTGATGATGATGATGATGAGATATTGTTGTACATACTCATCATCATTATCATGTGCCTCGCCGCATGGCACTGACGATCATGGCCGGCCCTCCATACGAATCTATCCTTTATCGCTGCAAACATCTACCACCCTCTCTGTCTTCATCCACTGTGCAAGTCTGTTCAATAGTTTCTCTCTGAGTCTACCTGGTGCTCTTTTGCCCCAACTTTCCTGTTGTTACAAGGTGCTCTAATTTCTCTTAATGGCTACGTGGTTAAACCTGGCTCTCAGTTACAAAAAAGGCTACTTACTGCTTAACTTTCATCGGCGATCCAGCCGACTTCTTCAGCGCAACTGCTGGGTTCTCTTGCCTCCTATAAATGTTGTTTGTCTTTTCCTAGTCTTCTTCGTTAATGTCCATTTTGTGTCTGCCTCCCTTAAGACTGTCTCGTTTGTTTTCTTTGCTGTCCGTGGAATTCTTAACATTGTTCTCAGAAACCACATTTCAGCTGCCTCAATCTTGTTCTGATTTTGCGTGTTGACTGTCCACGCTTCACACCCGTACAACAATATCGGTTCTATATAACGCTGAAGAAGTTTCTTTTTGATGTTAATTGATAGGCATTTGTTGGAAAGAACGCTGTTCATATTCTTGAATGCTGGTTTAGCCTGGTCGATTCTGTTGGCTATTTCTGATGTGTATCTACCGTCTGGTGAAATGACTTGTATATGCTGTTTTCAACGAAATGTATCCATACGGCTAAGTATACCAATAAAACCAGTGGCCGTGGTATAGTG
>JAPXFY010000025.1:2638672-2668672 GCA_030674185.1 Monoplex corrugatus | reverse complement strand
TCTCACTCTCTTTCTCTCTCTCACTCACCCTGTCTCTTCTCTCTCTCTCTCTCTCTCTCTCCCTCTCTCTCTCCCTCTCACTCACCCTGTCTCTCTCTCTCTTCTCTCTTCTCTCTCTATCTCTCCTCCAACGGGTAAAGTACAAAGCACGATGTCTAGTTGTAGGACATTGACTATCACAGGTAAAGTACAAAGCACGGTGTCTAGCTGTGGGACATTCACTATCACAGGTAAAGTACAAAGCACGGTGTCTAGCTGTGGGACATTCACTATCACAGGTAAAGTACAAAGCACTGTGTTTAGCTGTGGGACATTGACTATCACAGGTAAAGTACAAAGCACGGTGTTTAGCTGTGGGACATTGACTATCACAGGTAAAGTACAAAGCACGGTGTCTAGCTGTGGGACATTGACTATCACAGGTAAAGTACAAAGCACGGTGTCTAGCTGTGGGACATTGACTATCACAGGTAAAGTACAAAGCACGGTGTTTAGCTGTGGGACATTGACTATCACAGGTAAAGTACAAAGCACGGTGTTTAGCTGTGGGACATTCACTATCACAGGTAAAGTACATATCTATCTATCTATCTATCTATCTATCTATCTATCTATCTATCTATCTATCTATCTATCTATCTATCTATCTATCTATCTTTCTTTCTTTCTTTCTTTCTATATTTCTCTCTCTCTCTCTATCTATCTATCTATCTATCTGTCTGTCTATCTATCTATCTTTCTTTCTTTCTTTCTTTCTTTCCTTCTGTATCTCTCTCTCTCTCTCTGTGGTCTGTCTGTCTGTCTGTCTGTGTGTCTGTCTCTCTCTCTCTCTCTCTTTCTCTCTCTCTCTCTCGCTCTCTCTCTCGCTCTCTCTCTCACTCACCCTGTCTCTCTCTCTCTTCTCTCTCTCTCTCTCTCCCTCTCTCTCTCTCTCATTCACCCTGTCTCTCTCTCTTCTCTCTATTCTCTCTCTTCTCTCTCTCTCTCATCCTGTTTCTCTCTCTCTTCTCTCTCTCTCTCTCCCTCTCTCTCTCTCCCTCTCTCTCTCTCCCTCTCTCTCTCTCCCTCATCCTGTTTCTCTCTCTCTTCCCTCTCTCTCTCCCTCTCTCTCTCCTCCAACAGGTAAAGTACAAAGCACGATGTTTAGCTGTGGGATGTTGACTATCACAGGTAAAGTATAAAGCACGGTGTCTAGTTGTACGACATTCACTATCACAGGTAAACAACCAGTCAGCATTCCTTCGAGACTGTGATTTCAAACTTTGCCGGAAACCGAAGGCCGACCACTCGCATGGGCAAACTGGACGGCTGATGTCCCCTTTGAAAAGGGGAGGTAATCCTGAGCGGACAGGTGAACATGAAAAGTTACCATCATCAATCAATTTGTAACGAGAGGTGGGGGGGGGAGGAGGGGGGAGGGGGAGAGGAAGGGTGGAGGGTGTTACTCTTGAAACTTTGAATTAATATGTCGTGGTTATGGAGGGAGAGGGTGGGTGGAACTGTATTTAGACTTCTGACCGTCAACGATAGCGTCTTAGCGGTGTTGGTTATGCGAGGAAGGGGGAGGGGGGGGGGGGGGGGGCGGGCAGGGGGGTGGGAGGGCCTCGGGCTTCAGTAGCTCAGTTGGTTGAGCGTCGGATTCACATGCTAATGATTGTGGGTTCGAATCCCCGGGGTGCGCTACATTAAAACTGGCCTTCTCACTGTCCCATCTTAACATCTTGTTGTTCTGGTGGGTGGTTCCCCCAACAGCTTCAGTACGTTGGTGGTGTGCATATAGATTAGATGGTCTCCCTCCCTTACCATTAAAACTGGCCTTTCACTGTCCCATCTTAACATCATTGTTGTTCTGGTGGTGTCAGTGTAGATTAGATAAGTCCCCTTCCCCACTTCCCTGGGATGTTATCCCGTCGGCCATATCACCTGAGGTGGGTGTCGACGTAAAAACTGAACCATATCAATAAAAAAAAAAAAAAAACCCAGGAGGGGGTGCGGGTGGGGGTGGGGGAGGGGTGGGGGTGGGGAGTGAGGAATGTGGAGTGGCAGAATGGTTCAGACGTTCACTTGGCCAATAACTAAACTCGAGGTTCCAGGGTTCGTTCCCCGTACAGGCCTCGACTTTTCTCCTCAGTTTGACAGGAAAATCGAACTGAACGTTTAGTTCTTCGGATGGGGACGAAAAACGAGTCAGACCCCTGTGCCATCTGGCCTGCGCACACTAAAGATTCCACGGCAGTTGAAAATCGTGAAGACAGCGTCAAGCTGGATTGATGTTGTTAACCGGTCACTCTCTGTGTAAAAACAAACAGAAGACGAGACTGATAACAAAGCAACCACAACACCAACAGACAACGACAGATTTAACAGAAGTCAAACAAAAACAGAGCAGACACACAGCGCAAGACAAACAGACAGACAGACAGCAAACAGTAGACAAACAGCACAGACAAAAAGACAAAAAGAGAGACAAAAGACAAACGACAGACAAACTTACTAAGACAGATCAGACAGATCAACGACAAACTGACAATGACAAACTACAAACAGACATAACAGACAAACAGACAAAAGATAAACAGGCAGCATGGCAGACAGAGACAGACAGAAAACCAAACAGACAAACAGGACAAAGAAACGGGATCAACCGAAGAAAACAGACAAACAAACAGACAAACAGACAAAAGACAGACAAACAAACAACAAACAACAACAACAAACAGACAAACAACAGACAAACAGACAGATAAACAGACAAACAGACAAACAAACAGACAACAGACAACAGACAAACAGACAGATAAACAAACAAACAAACAGACAAACAGACAAACAACGACAAACAGACACAAACGACAAACAGACAAAAACAGACAAACAGACAACAAACAGACAAACAGACAAACAGACAAACAGACAGACAAACAGACAAACAGACAGACAAACAGACAAACAGACAGATAAACAGACAAACAGACAAACAGACAGACAAACAGACAAACAGACATTCAGTGTGAGAGAATTAGACCCCCCCCACCCCCCACCACCCACACACACACACGGGTCCTGGACATTCAGTGTGAGAGAATTAGAACCCCCCCCCCCACACACACACACATATACACACACACCCACAGATCTTGGCGTGACGGGCCCAAGGACGCCAGAGTCACGTGTTTCAAATCATTTCTCGTCCATCACTGGAATGGGGTTTGGGCAGACAGAATTATGACCACTTAACCATTCATGGACTGAGGGTTCGTTCGTAACGTTATCAGCGCCAGGTGTCTGGCAAGGTCACAGTCTGGCGTTTGACAAGGTCACTCAGTTGTCCTCCCTATGATGTAGTGAGAAACTTCCAGCTCCTCACAAATACCACGTGTTCCTCCCCCGTGGGGCTTTGGGCACGAGATATTATTAATAATGAAACGTGTCTCTATTAATTAACCCTTTGGACTCCCGCACCCTGTCCTGTCCACCAGTATCCTGAATTGTCAACCATGCTAGCAAAGCAAAAGCTTAACCCTTTGACTCCCACACCCTGTCCCACCAGTATCCGCATTGTCAACCATGCTAGCAAAGCAAAACTTAACCTTTTGACTCCTCTCACCCTGTCCACCAGCTTCCTGCTGGAAGCATGGTGGATAGGGTGACTGGAAGTCAAAAGGTTAATTTTTTTTTTGCAGTTAGTGATGGGGTGCGAGATTCAAAGGTTAATGTGTCTGATTTGTGCAAGGATACGCGATTTAAAGCTTAAGCATAATGAGCATTAACACCCGAAATAGTCCTGTTCAGTGGTGAGCGGGTGAGTGAGTAGAAGAAAGTGAGTATAAGAGGGAAATGAAAGAGAAGAGAGAATTTTGTGGTACGGTTGTGCGTAGTGTGTGTGTGCATTGTGTCTGTGTGTGCGTGCGTGGTGGTGTGTATGTGAGAGTGTGTATGTGTGTGGATGAGACAGAGAGGAGTGTGTGTGTGTGTGAGTATGTGTGTGGTGGTGTGTGTGTGTGTATGTGGTGTGTGTGTGTGTGTGAGGAGAGAGAGAGATGTGTGTGTGTGTGTGTGTATGTGTGTGTGTTGTGTGTGTGTGTGTGGAGTGTGTGTGTGAGAGAGAGAGAGAGTGTTGTGTGTGTGTGTGTGTTGTGTGTGTGTGTGGTTGTGTGTGTGTGGTGTGTGTGTGTGTTTGTGTGTGTGTGGGTGTTGTGTGTTATATGTTTATATATATATATATATATATTATATAGTATATATATATACATGTATATATGGTGTGTGTGTGTGTGAGAGTGTGTGTGTGTGTGTGCGTGTGTGTGTGAGTGTGCGTACGTGCGTGTGTGTGTGTGTGTGTGTGAGTGTGTTTGTGTATATGTGTGTGTTTGTGTATATGTGTGTGTGCGTGTGTGTGTGCTGTGCGTGTGTTGTGTTTGTGTGTGTGTGTTGTGTGCGTGCGTGCGTCGTGTGTGTGTGTGTGTGTGTGTGGGGTTTTTATGTGTGTGTTGTGTGTATGTGGTGTGTGACAGAGAGGATGACAACTTTGGTCAAGAATCGCTTGCCGAAAATCCACAAGCTGACAACAGATGACAACTACGACACATAGTGAAAGAGTTTCCAGACTGTTTTGGTTAGAAGGACACCACAGAATGAAATGTACTTCATCTTCTGCCCAACTTTTGCACAATGGACAAATGGAGTGTGTGTATACGTGCGTGCGTGCGTGTGTGTGTGTGTGTGTGTGTGTGTGTTGTGGAGAGAGAGAGAGAGAGAGAGAGAGAGAGAGAGAGAGATAGACAGACAGACAGGCAGGCAGACATACAGAGACAGAGACAGAGACAGATAGACAGACAGAGACAGTGTGTGTATGCGTGAGTATGTGTGTGTGTGTGTGTGTGTGTGTGTGTGTGAGAGAGAGAGAGAGAGAGAGAGAGAGAGAGAGAGAGACAGACAGACAGACAGAGACAAAGACAGAAACAGAGACAGCGACAGAGAGACAGAGAGACAGAAAGAAAGAAAGAAAGAGAGAGAGAGAGAGACAGACAGACAGACAGACAGACAGACATACAGAGAGACAGATAGAGACAGAGAGAATTTATGAGTGTATGTTAGTGTGTGTGTGTGTGTGTGTCTGTGTGTATGTGCATATGCGTGCTTGTGTGTGTGCGTGCTTGCGTGCTTGTGTGTTTGTTAGAATATGTGTGTGTATGCGTGCTAGTGTGTATGCATGTGTATGTGTGTGTGTGTGTGTGTGTATGCGTGTGTATGTGTGTGTGTGTGTGCGTGTGTGTGTGTGCGTGTGTGTGTGTGTGTGTGTGTGTGTGTGCGTGTACCCGCGCATGTGCACAAAATATCCATTTAGAGCAGAGATGGTATCCAAAATATGATTATGATCGAATGAATGGCTTCAGACTGTAGAGGAGTTGTGTGTCGAGTTGTATCATCAGCACTATCTGTGAGAGTGAGGACAACGCCACTATAGTTCACACACACAGCTCCACAAACACGTCTTCCAGTTTCTCAAGATTGTTTTTGTTATTTCTGTTTAAAGCGTAGCCAACTGCGTAAAGCCATATCAGGGACATCTGTGGCCTTTTTCGTCGATGGCGACGGTCGGCAGCGGAAAATTAGTTCATCATCATCATCATCATCATCATCATCATCATCATCATCATCATCATCATCATCATCATCATCATCATCATCATCATCATCATCATCATCAGGTGCCCTGCCGCATGGCGTTGGCGGTCATGACTTCCATCTGCCTCTATCTCTCGTTGCCCCTAGCATCTCCCCCACCCTCCTCGTCCCCAGCCACTCTGCAAGTCCGTCCAGCATTTTCTCCCTGGGTCTACCTGGTGCTCTCTTTCCCTCCAGCTTTCCCGTTGTGACCAGGTGCTCCAAATCCCCTTTCCTCATAAAATGGTCTATAAATGTTGCCTGTCTTTTCCTGATCTTCCTTATGAGTGATCTACTTGTGTCTACCTCCATCAAGACTGTCTCGTTTGTTTTCTTTGCTGTCCATGGAACCCTCAACATTCTTCTTAGAAACCACATCTCGGCTGCCTCAATCTTGTTCTGGCTTTGTTTGTTGACTGTCCACGCCTCGCATCCGTACAACAGTATTGGTTCTATATAACATTCAAGGACTCTCTTTCTGATGTTAATTGATAGGCATTTGTTGGTAAGAATGCTTGTCATCTTCTTGAATGCTGTTTTGGCTTGGCCGATTCTGCCGGCTATTTCTGATGTGCATCTGCATTCTGATGAAATGATCGTTCCCAGGTATTTGAATTTATCAACCTGTGTCAAGGTTGTGCCATTTGCTGTTATTAGTTAGTTATCTTATTGAAACACAGCGACGCTCATGGCTAAAACAACCAATGCGTGATCGGCACGGTTTCTGACAACGACTACAGTAGTAGTATACTGTGGAGTCATCCACCGTGGGGCATTTGTGTCCATGTCTAGCCTCTATAGCGCGCTCGACTCTATCCTCTTCATAGCTCTTTGCTTCCGCGAAAACAGCAGCTCTCCACCCCACTCGATCCTGGGCAACCGTATCCCAGTTCGCAACATTGATAGAAAATTCTATCATGGACGTTTTACACTGGTTCTTGAAGTGAAGCTTGGGTCGTCCAACGTTACGCGAGCCCTCAGACAGTTCCCCATACAGTATCTGCTTGGGGATTCTGGAGTTATCCATGCACACAACGTGACCAAGCCACCTGAGACGCCGAGACCGCAGGATGGGATATAGTGACTGAATGCCTTTTCTTTTAATCAGGGCTATAATTATTTCAAAACATACACAATACTTCAACAGGGGAAAAAAAGGAAACGAAAATGAAGTACAAAGATCAATGGAATTGCGCTCACAGTTTAAGGAGATGCCCCTGGCAATGTCCAATTTATTACTACTACTACACAGGGGTTTAAAAATCACACCTGAATACAAATTTAAACAGAACTAAAGACACTAAAACATACGTAAAAACGGGCCTAAATTACCTAAAATTGCTTCCGCATATCACATTTCCCTAGCGACAAAAATTCACTTAATACATGTAGCCAATTATCAATCCTAAGAGAAAGTACGTAAGGCCTTATCGAACACATACAGGTGAATGGACCAGCAAGGGAGAAAATGATAGGAAGAAATCACAGAAAGCAAAGGAACAAGGCAGAAACAAAGAGAGTGACAGAGAGGAGGAAATTTCTAGCACAGGATGTCCAGAAGGTGGGGATACTCATCATCATCATCATCATCATCAGGTGCCCTGCTGCATGACGTTGGCGACCATGGACTTCCAACCATCTCTATCTCTCGTTGCCCCTAGCATACCCCCCACCCTCCTCATCCCCAGCCACTCTGCAAGTCCGTCCAGCATTCTCTCCCTGGGTCTACCCGGTGCTCTCTTTCCCTCCAGCTTTCCCGTTGTAACCAGGTGCTCCAAATCCCCCTTCCTCATAAAATGGCCGATAAATGTTGCCTGTCTTTTCCTAATCTTCCTTATGAGTGATCTACTTGTGTCTGCCTCCATCAAGACTGTCTCGTTTGTTTTCTTTGCTGTCCATGGACCTCTCAACATTGGGGATACTACTTATACTGAAAGAGCCCCCGGCATTCCCACGTGGAGTTTGAGACTGCTTCGCCACGCTCGGAACAAATTCCATAAACACTGACGTCAGTGACGCTATATGATGAATAAGATCCAAAACGATCAGGGCATAAACCGCTAACCAGGACATAAACCCAACTGGCAATATATCGGGGTCCTGCCCGTCGCATGGGTTCTATATATATCGTTGTATCATTCTGTCATCTGGCCTCTGTGACGGTAGTGCATATTTATGGACATTTTTCCAAGCGCGGAGATGTCATCTTGAGAAACTGAGACTGAAAACTGTCCTTGAAGCAATCTGGATTGTGAAAATTGTCCTTGAACCAATCTGGATTGTGAAAACTATCCTTGAAGCAATCTGGATTGTGAAAACTGTCCTTGAAGCAATCTGGATTGTGAAAATTGTCCTTGAAGCAATCTGGATTGTGAAAACTATCCTTGAAGCAATCTGGATTGTGAAAATTGTCCTTGAAGCAATCTGGATTGTGAAAATTGTCCTTGAAGCAATCTGGATTGTGAAAACTATCCTTGAAGCAATCTGGATTGTGAAAATTGTCCTTGAAGCAATCTGGATTGTGAAAATTGTCCTTGAAGCAATCTGGATTGTGAAAATTGTCCTTGAAGCAATCTGGATTGTGAAAATTGTCCTTGAAGCAATCTGGATTGTACTGTAGTATACACTGTAATGATATATTGTATGTAGTGATACATTGTGTGCAGTGATACATTGTGTGCAGTGATACATTGTGTGTAGTGATACATTGTGTGCAGTGATACATTGTGTGTAGTGATACATTGTGTGTAGTGATACATTGTGTGTAGTGATACATTGTGTGTAGTGATACATTGTGTGTAGTGATACATTGTGTGTAGTGATACATTGTGTGTAGTGATACATTGTGTGTAGTGATACATTGTGTGTAGTGATACATTGTGTGTAGTGATACATTGTGTGCAGTGATACATTGTGTGCAGTGATAAATAATAATAATAATTAATAATTACAATATTTATATAGCGCAAAATCTTGATAAAAATCAAATCTAAGCGCTGAAGCAGACACACACGCAAGCACGCACGCACGCACGCACGCACACACACGCACGCGCACACACACACACACACACACACACACACACACACACACACACGCAGGTTGATTGAAAATATTGTAGATTCCAATTTATATTTACTTAACAACGGACACGTTACCCGGATCCCCGATATACCAACCCACAGACCCACAGCTATCGACCTTACTTTAATCTCACCATCCCTAGCCCCAAACGCCACATGGCAAACAGAGGATGACTTGTTGGGATCAGATCACATCCCCATATGTCTTACCCTAAACCATACTACAGAAATAGACGCCATACCACAAGATAGTTTACCCAACTTCACTGGCTCCCTGTATCAAAGCGCATACAGTACAAACTAGACACCATGTGCTACAAAAGCCTCAATAACGCAGCCCCCGATTACCTGTCAAGCCTACTTGAGATCTATGTTCCCTCACGTACCCTCCGCTCTGCCTCCGATCCTCTGACTTTTCGCTTTCCACGCACTAAGCTCAATACCTATGGTCCACGAGCCTTCTCTGTTTCTGGTCCACTCTCCTGGAACAAACTTCCTCTCTCAGTCCGTCAGCAACCTACTTTTGTCTCCTTCAAGTCCGCTCTCAAAACTCACCTTTTCTCCTCCGCATAAAATCCTAACCTCACTCAACCCCCCCCCCCCCCCCCTCTGCAGCCTGTCTCCGCTCGGAGGGAATCACATGGTTATAATATATAATTGTATATGCTATGCTCTCTATAATTTTCCATTGGTTTTATTCTTGCTTTTATTGCTTTTATTCTTTCTCCCCATTTATAGCCATGCGTGTGTGTGTGTGTGTGTGTGTGTGTGTGTGTGTGTGTGTGTGTGTGTGTGTGTGTGTGTGCGTGCGTGTGCGTGCGTGCGTGCGTGCGTGCTTGCGTGTGTGTCTGCTTCAGCGCTTAGATTTGATTTTATCAAGATTTTGCGCTATATAAATATTGTAATTATTATTATTTATTATTTAAAAACGCTGACTGGATCAGTTTTAAGGCAATCCTTGAAAAGACAAGAACAGATCTATCTGAAGCAATGAACATAAACGAAACGTACGAAGTTTTCTGTAACTCACTCTTAAGGGCTGCTAACATTTCAATTCCAAAACTTACAGTGTCAAAAATAGGAAAACATCATGGAAATGTCTGGTGGAATGAGGACTGTCAAAAGGCAGTGAACGAAAAGAAAGAAAAATACAAAATTTATTTAGCAAACAGGTCACCTGAAAATCATACAGCGATGAAAAGTGCCAACATTAAGTGTAACAGAATCATAGAGCAAGCCAAAGAACAACACTGGACATCTTTTTGTAAATGTGAAGTAAATAACCACAAAGACACGATAAAGATTTGGGAAAAACTAAAATTAATGAAAAACGGGATTAAGTTGCCATCAATTCCAGTAAAGCTAGAAAATAACCCTATTCCTAGCTCATTGGAAAAAGCAGAAGCTTTTGCAGACGTGTTTGCTGAGGCCTGTCGTGTAGAAGGACTCCCTGTCTCTGATAGAAATTATAGGGAACGAGATGAAAAGAAAGATGTATATAAGGACCCTGCCTCTGACAATACTCACTACATAAATGCATCACTCACACTTCAAGAATTAAAAGATGCCATTCAGTCCCTTCCAAGTAAAAAAACGTCAGTTGGACTAGATGCAATTTCCAATGAGATGCTGAAAAATTTACCAGAAAATTTTATAATCTTGCTACATGACATATTTCAAAAATGCTGGAATAGTGGGATAATGCCTAACAACTGGAAAGAAACAATAGTGGTTCCTGTATTAAAACCAGGTAAATGTAATACCGATTTGAAAAACTACAGGCCAATTGCATTAACATCACATGTATGTAAACTAATGGAGAAAATAATCTTAAAGAGACTGATGCACTATTGTGAAAAGAATAAAATAATACCAGTAAATCAGGCAGGATTTCGAAAAGGCAGGTCACCAGTAGAGATCCTAACAAAGCTAACTACTAATATAAAACAACAATTTGCAAGACGTCAATGTGTTTTAGCTACATTTTTTGATATAACGAAAGCATACGATCAAGTGTGGCACTCCCGATTGTTATTCAAATTTAAAAGTATTGGGCTGACAGGTCACATTTTTGGCTATGTTAAGTGTTTCTTAGAAAACAGAGTATTTCAAACGAGGATTGAAAATGTATATTCCACGAAACGAATTCTTCAAATGGGTATCCCTCAGGGATCCGTTATAGCTCCCCTTCTTTTCATGATATTAATGCATGACTTACCCAGTAAAGTATCTAAGCATGTAGTTTTAGCTCAATATGCTGACGATTTATGCATGTGGATGCAGGTAAATATGAAAAAGAAAACTCCTTTGCGCTGTATCAATTATACACGCAAATGCTACCAATTAGAACTTGATAAAATAGCGCGATACATGGTAGAAAATGGGTTACATCTATCCCTGGAAAAAACAAAAATAGTTTTATTTAATAACGGAGCTAACCCAGTAAATATTCCCACTTTCAAACTGGGAGATACTCTTCTTCAGTTTAACGAGTCGATTAAATTCTTAGGAGTTTTCCTTACAGCAAAATTATCTTGGAATCAGCATATTGAATACTTATTAACCAAAGCTCAAAAAAGTTTAAATTTCATAAAAATAGTTCGCAAACAGACATGGGGTCAAGATTCATCAACACTTGTTCATCTTTGTAAATCGCTTGTTAGATCTAAATTAACCTATGCTCAAGAAATCTTCTTCAGTGCACCGAAACACTTACTAAAAAAACTGCAGAGCATAGATTGTAAAGGTTTCAAACTTGCACTGGGTCTTCCAATGCATGCTTCCTGTCTTCGGACATATAATGAAATCAAACTGTTGCCACTTGATGAGCAAAGGAAAGTCGCTTCTACTAAATTTTTGTTAAGAAACACTACCGTAGAAAACATCTCAGAAACAGAAATTAAACTGAGATCAGATACCGACTTTCCAAAACGAGCTAAATCAATATCTTCACAGGTCACACTTGCAACATACACATCTGACGTCATGAAAGGCTCAGGAATTGATCTAGACGTAGATCCTGTATCTATACGACCTTCCTTTTCGCCAGTACCCAGTTGGGAACTCCAAAGAGCACGATTTGACGTACACCACACTAATTTAAAAAAAGGAGACAATATAAACTTACTGGCAAGTCAGGTTAAATGTCATATAAACGACGTATATTCTGATCATTTGAAAATTTACACTGATGGGTCAGTAATTGAAAGAAAAGCAGGCTCAGCGTTTTTAATACCTGCTCTCAAAATTGAAAAATCTTTCTACATAGGACTTGATAAATCTATCTTTACAGCTGAACTCTTTGCAATATTAATGGCTTTAAACTTTCTGATAAGTCTTCCTAGGACAATTTTTCAGATACTTCTTTGCGTTGATTCAAAATCAGTACTTCAGGCTCTTGAATTATCAAAATTACAAACAAGATCAGAAATGATTCTGGAAATAAGTCACTTGATTCATAATTTATCTTTAAGAGGCACTGATATTACTTTCTGCTGGATACCTTCTCATAGTTCTTTTAGTTATAATAATAAAGTTGACAGGGCTGCCAAACGGGGAGCTAATAACTCACCAGATTCAAACAATATCCAGCTTTCTCTCTCGTTGCACGAGAATTACACTTTAGTGGACAACTACGTCTGGAAGCAGTTCCAATTAAAACAGAAAAAGTATGATAAATGTCACATGAACTTTGAAGTTAGCAAAATACTTAAGCAGCTTCATGCCAGCAGAACTATACAGTCCCTTATGTACAGATGGAAACTTGATGCATTCAAAACAAAATATACCAATAACATAGTGTGTCTGTGTGGAAAGAAGATAACACATAGTCATATTCTTTCTTGCGTTAGGGTAAAACGACATATTCCAACACTATCTGTGAGTACAGTTTCTGACATATTTGCCTCATCATCATTACTGTATGAATTTTTTGTTAGCCTGTCAAAAAGTCCTATAGCGAATTACCTTTAAAATGTTATTTGACTTGTTCATTGTTGTGGTTAGTCAATTATTAGTTTTACTTTTTATTCATTTCTTCCGGATATTTACTAATTTTGTTTGTCAGTTTGTTTTTTTTAAATCGATAATTATGGTAACATTATTTGTTAGTTTTACCTTCCCCTCTTCAAAACAGTTGTTTTCTGGATCATCTTTTCTCAAATTCAAAATTGACAATTTTCAAATATCTTCTTCACTCCTCCTCTATCACTCCCCCCCCCCCTTTTTTTTTGTTTTTGTTTTTTTTGTTTTTGTTTTTTATTTGTTTTTTTTTGTCTAAAATCACTTTAGTGAATAGACATTAAATCAAAGACCACCACGCATGGCTATAAATGGGGAGAAAGAATAAAAGCAATAAAAGCAAGAATAAAACCAATGGAAAATTATGGGAAGAAGCATACTAACAATTATATATTATAACCATGTGATTCCCTCCGAGCGGAGACAGGCTGCAGAGGGGGGGGGGGGGGGGGTTGAGTGAGGTTAGGATTTTATGCGGAGGAGAAAAGGTGAGTTTTGAGAGCGGACTTGAAGGAGACAAAAGTAGGTTGCTGACGGACTGAGAGAGGAAGTTTGTTCCAGGAGAGTGGACCAGAAACAGAGAAGGCTCGTTGACCATAAGTATTGAGCTTAGTGCGTGGAAAGCGAAAAGTCAGAGGATCGGAGGCAGAGCGGAGGGTACGTGAGGGAAGATAGATCTCAAGTAGGCTTGACAGGTAATCGGGGGCTGCGTTATTGATGCTTTTGTAGCACATGGTGTCTAGTTTGTACTGTATGCGCTTTGATACAGGGAGCCAGTGAAGTTGTGCCAGGAGAGGAGATATGTGGTCAGCTTTTTTCTTTTTGAGTACAAGGCGTACAGCATTGTTTTGAATGCGCTGTAGGATGTGAATGGTGGAGGCAGGAAGACCAGACAGGAGTGAATTGCAATAGTCAATGCGAGACATTATGAAGGAGAGAACGAGTTTTGCAGTTGTTTCCACAGAGAGATACTTCCTGATCAGCCTTATACGATGGAGATGATAGTAGCAGGATCTGGCAGTTTGAGAAACAAAGTTGTTCATGGAGAGGGTAGAGTCAATGCAGACACCAAGGTTTTTAGCTGAATCAGAAATTGGGACTGATGTGTTACATAATGGGAGAGAAAGAGGAGGCAGCTGGGAAAGTTTCTGACGGGTGCCAATGAGGATAGCTTCTGTTTTGTCGTCATTAAGCTGAAGTCTATTGTGTGTCATCCAGTTCTTAATGTCCGAGTAACACTCAGTGGTGCGAGTCAACAGGCGCTGTATATTATCAGGTGAGTCACTGTCTTGAAGTTGGGTGTCATCAGCATAGAAGTGGTGTTTTATAGAATGGGAGTTGATGATGGTGGACAGGGGCAGGTGTAAAGAGTGAAAAGATACATTGTGTGCAGTGATACATTGTGTGCAGTGATACATTGTGTGCAGTGATACATTGTGTGCAGTGATACATTGTGTGCAGTGGCATGCATCTCTTCATGTGCCATGTCTTAGGAAGTATGTGCACCTCACACTAGATTGGGTTAACTGTAGTAGCGCTCCGCCCATCACATCCACAATGAATTAATTGTACAAACACCGCCCCTACCACCCCTGGAATGAATTAACCCTTTGTCTCTCGCACCCTGTCCACCAGCATTACTAATTGTACTAACTGGAATTAATTAACCCTTTCATTCTCGCATCCTGTCCACCACCATTAATAATTGTACTAACTGGAATTAATTAACCCTTTGACTCTCGCATCCTGTCCACCAGCATTAACAATTGTACTAACACCACCCCTAACCCCCCTACTGAATGAATTAACCCTATTGACTCTCAAACCCTGTCCACCAGCATCCTGCATTGTCATCCATGCTAACAAAGCAAAAAAAAAAAAACTTAACCCTTTGACTCCTTCACCCTATCTCCACCAGAATCCTGCAGGAAGCGAGTATAAAAGGTATGAGAGTCAAAAGAGTTTTGTTGTTGTTTTGTTTGCAGTCGGTGGATAGGGTGCGGGAGTCAAGGGGTTAACTGTACTAACACCACACAGATTGACGCCACAGGACCCCTCTCCCTTCTCCCTCCCTTCCCCCTTCCCCCCGCACACCATCCCATTGGTACCCCCAAAACACACCGCCTACCTGCTGACTAACACACTTTATCACCTCCATCATCCTGACAATTCCCATCAGCAGACTATCCCCCACCCTGACCTGACTGACTGAGTGACCAACACGTCACTGTACCCCGCTGATAACACTGACTAACACCATGAAATAACAACAAAATAACATCAAATCTATCGTTAACCCCCCCTCACTCTCTCTCTCTCTCTCTCCCATGGTAATGCCTGGGGGCTCTTTCAGTATAAACAGTATCCCCACCTTCAGGAAATTCTGTGCAAGAAATTTCCTCTGTTCTTCTGTGTTTCTGCTTGTTCCTTTGCTTTCTATCATCTCTTCCTGTCGTTTTCTGTCTTGCTGGTCCATTCACTTGAATTTTTCTTTCATAAAGCTTTTCATACGTTCTCTTGGGACCGATAATTAGGCACATGTGTTGGCTGCGTTTTTGGCTCTAAGGAAATGCCATGTTCAGATAATTTAGGCCACTGTTTATATATTTATGAATGTACTTAGTTATGTTTACAGAGTTGTATGCAGGTATACTTTAAAAAAACCCATGGTGTTCATTTGGAAGATGTGGTCAACACCAGGAGGATATTCTTAGATTATTATGTGTGCAAATGCATTGATATGTGTACCTACTTTTTCACTTTTTCCCCGGTTCAAAAAGGTATTGAGATGGTGATAGCTCGGATATGGCTCTGCGCGGTCGGCTGGTCTTTCATCAATAATGACAATTATAATAATCAAATAAATCCACTGACTAAATAATGAAATAGCATCAAATAAATCCACAGACTAAATAATACAACATCGAATAAATCCATTGACTAAATAATGAAATAACATCAAATAAATCCACAGACTAAATAATGAAATAACATCGAATAAATCCATTGACTAAATAATGAAATAACATCAAATAAATCCACAGACTAAATAATGAAATAACATCAAATAAATCCACAGACTAAATAATGAAATAACATCAAATAAATCCACAGACTAAATAATGAAATAACATCAAATAAATCCACAGACTAAATAATGAAATAACATCAAATAAATCCACAGACTAAATAATGAAATAACATCAAATAAATCCACAGACTAAATAATGAAATAACATCAAATAAATCCACAGACTAAATAATGAAATAACATCAAATAAATCCACAGACTAAATAATGAAATAACATCAAATAAATCCACAGACTAAATAATGAAATAACATCAAATAAATCCACAGACTAAATAATGAAATAACATCGAATAAATCCACTGACTAAATAATGAAATAAAATCAATCCACTAACTACACAATGAAAACAATAGTTCCACATGAAACCTGGTCCTCTTAGAGTGTCAGGAGTCAAGGGCCGAAACACTTGCTTGACGGGGGTTTCTCCTCTGAGGACCTTCTGCTGTCCGGCTCTTCCCAGAGTTTCTTACTACTGACTCTGACTAAATAATGAAATACCATAACATAAACCCACTAAATAAATTATGAAATAAGATTATATGAATCCACTGATTCATCATCATCATCAGGTGCCCTGCCGCGACCATGGACTTCCAACCATCTCTATCTCTCGTTGCCCCCAGCATCTCCCCCACCCTCCTCATCCCCACCCATTCTGCAAGTCCGTCCAGCATTCTCTCCCTGGGTCTACCTGGTGCTCTCTTTCCCTCCAGCTTCCCCGTTGTGACCAGGTGCTCCAAAAACCCTTCCTCATAAAATGGCCTATAAATGTTGCTTGTCTTTTCCTAATCTTCCTTATGAGTGATCTACTTGTGTCTGCCTCCATCAAGAGGGTTGGGAGATGCTGGGGCAACGAGAGATAGAGACAGATGAAAGTCCATGATCGCCAACGTCATGCGGCAGGGCACCTGATGATGATGATGATGATGATTCATATTTATTGCATGCATAAACACACACACACGCATGCAACAGCACACGCACACGCACGCACACACACACACACACACACACACACACACACACACACACACACACACACACACACACACAACACACACACACACACACACACACACATTCTTACATACACACACGCGCACACAAGCACACGCACACGCACCACACACACACGTACACACGTACGCAAGCACACACACGCAGCAATATATAAACACAGTATGCCTCTTTATTCATATGAAAAATCTGTTAATCTTTCTTCATTACAGAAGTCAGTGTTTAAATTTTAATATTCTATGGTTTCTTATGTGTCTTCTTACTTGTATAGCTTTGATGTTTGTTGCTATCTTATTGTGTATGTAATTGTGAAAATTTTTTTATCACCTTTTGCCTTTCTTGCGAAATGTAAAGCGCTGGTGAGCATGTTTTTATATGGAATATGCGCTATACAAATAAACATTATTATTATTATTATTATTATTATTATTATTATTATATTCAGATTCATTTTCTTTTTTGTCACAGTGGATTTATAATGTGAAACTTGGACTGTTGTTCCCGTTGAGAGCGTGTCGCCGCAGAGTAGCGCCACCCATATTTTTCCTTTAACCAAGATTTCTGGAAGGCAAGAGGGCTAATTGGATTTTAAGGAAGGACTTGGGAAATCAACCTATCTCTCCAATATTTTATGTCAGAGCAGCCGGGCGAATGCCCTGCTCTTCACTATTTTCAACTGCCGTGGGATCTTTTAGCGTGTGCAGGCCAGAAGGCACACGGGTCCGACTCGTTTTTCGTCCCCATCCGAAGGACTAGACATTCACTTTGATTTACCAGTCAAACAGGAGAAAAGTCGAGGCCTCTACGGGAGCGAACCCTGGAACCTCGAGTTTAGTTATTGGCAGGTGAACATCTGAACCATTCTGCCACCTTTCTCACTTACCATCTACATGCGGACTGTTCGACACACACGTTAAACAGTTCTTGTCTAATCAAATGGTACATATGTTGAACTGTTCTTGTCTAATTAAATAGTATGAAGACTTTAAACCGTTACTGTTTATTTAAATAACATGGAGATGTTAAACCGTTACTGTTTATTTAAATGCTATGGAGATGTTAAACTGTTACTGTTTATTTAAATGGTATGAAGATGTTAAACTGTTACTGTTTATTTGATAATGGTATGGAGATGTTAAACCGTTACTGTTTATTTAAATGCTATGGAGATGTTAAACTGTTACTGTTTATTTAAATGGTATGAAGATGTTAAACTGTTACTGTTTATTTGATAATGGTATGGAGATGTTAAACTGTTACTGTTTATTTAAATGGTATGGAGATGTTAAACTGTTACTGTTTATTTGATAATGGTATGGAGATGTTAAACCGTTACTGTTTATTTAAATGGTATGGAGATGTTAAACTGTGACTGTTTATTTAAATATATGAAGACGTTAAACCGTTACTGTTTATATAAAGAACATAGAGATGTTAAACCGTTACTGTTTATTTAAATGGAGATGTTAAATTGTTACTGTTTATTCAAATGTATGAAGACGTTAAACCGTTACTGTTTATATAAATAACATAGAGATGTTAAACCGTTACTGTTTATTTAAATGGTATGACGACTTTACCGCGCTATTGGTTACTTTAATGATATGCAGACGCTAAACCTTTATTCGCTAATCAAATAGTATTCAGACATCAAATCCTTAATGACTAATCAAATGACAGACATTAAACTATTATTGGCTAATAATCAAAATGATATTCAGACAGCAAATCGTAATTGGCTAATCACATGGCATGGAGGGAGACGTTATTATTTCTGACATAGATTTTCTGCCACAAGGACGCGGAGAGCGCATGGCCGATGCTTTCTGTTCTTGACCGTCAACTGTTGGGTGAGCTTCTTCAGTGTTGCCATCTTGTCCAAATTGATAGATACGATACTCTGTCTTTTAAGCGTAAGAAAACAAATCACCACAAAACAGAAGAAAAGGAAAAAAAACAAAAACCGAAAAAAAAAAACCCACCAAAAAGTTAACCAACCAACCAATCAAACAAAAAAATATTTTACGGGAACCAGTAAGAAAAACGCGACAAAAGATTCTTTTTCTCACATTGGTCGAAGCAGCAGGGAAGTTTCAGTCTTTTTCTCCTAATTTTTGTATTTGGTGTTTGTTCGTTGGTGATCTTACGCTTGACAAAGATCAGCTGGCCGGAAATTTGAGCCTGTCTTGTCTGTTGTATCAAATACGCGTTCTGATTCATTTTCGTAGTTTTTTTTTCTGGTTCCTGTTTGCTTGAACGCGGGCAGTCACACTTGGTTTGGATTTCGTATTAAACATTCTACAGCTAATGCAATACAAAAACTCGGACATTTCATTACACATTCATTCTCTCACACGTTGAAAAAGGGAAAAAAGAGGAATACTTACTGGGTGTGGATTCAAACAGTCACCGGATATGGATTAAGTCACTGGACGTGGATTTAGTTGACCACAGTCAGTTGTGACAGAAGGCAGGTCTAAACAGATACACACATACACACACAAGTATTGACGATTCTGGAAGTTGCGAACTTTTAGAACTTTTACAACTTCTTACTACACTGCTGCTAGAACTTCTGTCAGCTCGCTGTTGGTAGAACTCGCCCTCAGAATCGGTTCCAGAGACTTGGCAAGTTGAGCACACAAGATGTGTGTCACATAAGCATGTAACCGAACAACGAAATAAGGAAATATATCCCCAGACCACTGTAAAATAACTAGGAAACTGATGATACTGGGGCGATCAGTTGACCAGCAAGTGACTGACTGACTGACTGACTGACTGACTGGCTGACTGACTGACTGACTGACTGACCGACTGACTGACTGGTAGACTGACTGACTGACTGACTGACTGGTAGACTGACTGACTGACTAGCAGATTGACTGACTGACTGACTGATTAACAGACTGACTGGCTGACTGACTGACTGACTGACTGGTAGATTGACTGACTGACTGACTGACTTGCTCGGTTGCTAGTCAGCTGACTGGCGGCTGGTTGTGTGGTGCTGGTTTATCCACTGTTCAATCGTGCTCTCGCTGACTGACTGACTGACTGAGGGACTTGCGGCTGGTGTTGATGTGGGTAGTGGTGGTGGTGGTGGTGGTGGTAGGGGTGGTAGTGGCGGCGTGAGGTAGGCAGGGTGGTGATGGTGGTGGTGGTGGAGGGATGAGGGAGGGAAGAGTTTAGTGGTGGTGGTGGTTGTTGCAGGGTGGGTGGGTGTGGAGAGAGGGGGTGGGGGAGGGAGGTGGAGGCGCCCTGTGGGCTGCACGCCGTCTGTGAGCCGTGCCCAGGTCTGCCCCACATCACACGACTCGACTTACAAACCACTGAGCTATCGGGGAAACCACACCCCTGAGCTATCGGGGAACCACACACCATTGCGCTATCAGGGTAACCACATCATTGGGCTATCAGGGAACCATACCACTGAGCTATCGGGGAACGTGGGGTTGAGGGGGGGGGGGGGGAGGGGCGAGGTTGGGGGAGGGGGATCACGCGCTCGCTCAACTCAATCGTCTGTCTTTCACATTGAGGCGAGAGCGTGCAGGTAGAGAGAGAAGCGAGGAGGCCATGGGGTTTCAACCGTGACAACAGGGCGATAGATGAGCAGACGAAAGACACGCCTCATCAAAAAATAGAAGGGAAAAAAACAACAACAAAACCAAAAAACAACAACAAAAACAAACCAAAAAGATCCAAAACAAAGTGCGACTGCCCACGCCCAAGCAAACAGGAACCAGAAGAACAAGAAAACCAATGTAAGCGCGTATCCAACAAGACAAAACAAAACAAGCGCAAATTTTCGGCCAACTAGCCTTTGTCAAGCGCGAACGCACGGTCACAAACAGATCACAAACACCAAACAATGGATAATAAAAACGGGACTAAAAACTTCCCTGCCGCCTCGTCCAGTGGGTAAGAAATGGAATGCCAAAAAGAACTGACAATAATTATACAAACAGTATAGTTACTTTACTAACTCTAGAAATGTTCAGGATTACAGCACTTTTTAAAGTCACCCACTGAGCCACGGAAAGTTCATGTTTATGTTCATGTGCATATTGCTTATAGCCCAGCCGACTACCAGAGCCATATCAGGGCTAACACAAAGTCAAAAAACGACAACCCTTTAATTAAGATAAAAGACAACAGTTACAAATCATGCTCAACGTTAACCTTGCAAGTCTAAACTGTAATTAAAGAAAAACATAGACGTAAAATCACATCATCGTCATCATCAGGTGCCCTGCCGCATGGCGTTGGCGACCATGGACTTCTAACTATATCTATCTCTCGTTGCCCCCAGCATCTCCCCCACCCTCCTCATCCCCAGCCACTTTGCAAGTCCGTCCAGCATTCTCTCCCTGGGTCTACCTGGTGCTCTCTTTCCCTCCAGCTTTCCCGTCAGGTGAAATCTATTGATCTCTTGTAAAAACTGGAAAATTCCATCAGGAAGGACGTCTCTGAAGAGGGTCTTTAAGGAGTCCGCCGTGTAGTGCTTATGTCTCACATCGTACAAGTCCCAGCATTCAATAAGGTGTCTGATCTCAACGGCTGGTTGCGTGTACCAAAGTGCATCTTCATTTTTTAAAAGGTACGAATGAGTGTAGGATGTGTGACCAGTGTGTAACCTACATAACTCTGTCACTTTCTTACGGTTCCATACAGCAGATGGAAGAAATTCTTTCAGGTAGCCATGGCAGACACAAGTAGATCATTCATAAGGAAGATTAGGAAAAGACAGGCAACATTTATAGGCCATTTTATGAGGAAGGGGGATTTGGAGCACCTGGTCACAACGGGAAAGCTGGAGGGAAAAAGAGCAACGGGTAGACCCAGGGAGAAAATGCTGGACGGACTTGCAGAGTGGGTGGGGATGAGGAGGGTGGGGGAGATGCTAGGGCAACGAGAGATAGAGACAGATGGAAGTCCATGATCGCCAACGCCATGCGGCAGGGCACCTGATGATGATGATGATGATGAGCCATGGTTAATGAAGAGATTCAAAACCAGAGGTAAAAGTTTGAAAGAGCACATTAGACAACAGCCAATGAGAGAACAAATCGTGGTCTTCAGTTCTGCATGTAAACTAGGACAACAAGAGCTTCCATTTCCTCGGCATTTTTGTCTTCACGCAATCATCATCATCATAATCAGGTGCCCTGCCCCATGGCGTTGGCGACCATGGACTTCCAACCATCTCTATCTCTCGCTGCCCCCAGCATCTCCCCCACCCTCCTCATCCCCACCCACTCTGCAAGTCCGTCCAGCATTCTCTCCCTGGGTGTACCTGGTGCTCTCTTTCCCTCCAGCTTTCCCGTTGTGACCAGGTGCTCCAAATACCCCTTCCTCATAAAATGGCCTATAAATGTTGCCTGTCTTTTCCTAATCTTCCTTATGAGTGATCTACTTGTGTCTGCCTCCATCAAGACTGTCTCGTTTGTTTTCTTTGCTGTCCATGGAACCCTCAACATTCTTCTGAGAAACCACATCTCGGCTGCCTCGATCCTGTTCTGGCTTTGCTTGCTGACTGTCCACGCCTCGCATCCGTACAACAGTATTGGTTCTATATAACATTCAAGGACACTCTTTCTGATGTTAATTGATAGGCATTTGTTGGTAAGAATGCTTGTCATCTTCTTGAATGCTGTTTTGGCTTGGCCGATTCTGCCAGCTATTTCACGCAATCAACAAGCAAAATCAGAACAAGATGGAGGTAGCTGAAATGTGCTCTCGAAGAAGAGTGTTAACAGTTCCATGGACAGGAAAGAAAACAGACAGACAGTCTTGAGAGAAGCAAACACAAAAAGAACTCTAGTGAAGAAGATTAGGAAAAGAGAAACATTTGTAGGACAATTTAAGAGGCAGCAGAAATTTGAACACCTAGTCGCAGCAGGAAAGCTAGAGGGAAAAAGAGCAGCAGGGAGATCCAGGGAAAAATTATCCCTTCACGGATGCGTCATTGAGGGTGTTGCTCAGATCTTCTAACCAGCACAGCAGGTGTCTGTATCTCTCGGGCCTGGTTGACGCCAGGATATATTATGATAGCAAGCGTAGAGTACAGCCCTGTCACGCAGTCTCAATCCTAGATGGAACTTCATAGCATCATGATTATCATCCTCATCGACATCATCATCACATTGTGGCCTTTAAAGTGGTGTAGAAAATGGGACGTAAAAAAAAAAAAAAAAAAGAAAAGATCCAGGGAAAAATACTGAACCGTTTTGCAGAGTGGATGAGGACAGAAAAGGTAGGAGACATACTTGCAGCGACAAAAGACAGATTCGTATGGAGGGCCATGATCGCCAACACCATGCGGCAGGACACATGATGATGATGATTATGATGATGATGATGATGATGATGATGATTGGTCATGATTGGTGATGACGATGATGACGATGATGGTGGTAATGATGATGATGATGATGATGGTAATGATGATGAAGATGACGATGGTGGTAAAATGTGATGGATGTGATGGATGATGATGATGTGTGATGTGATTGGTGGATGATGATGATGATGATGAGATGATGGTAGATGGATGTGATGATGATGATGATGGTGGATTTGATGATGATGATGGTGATGATGATGATGATGGTGATGATGATTGATGTGATGATGGATTGATGATGATGATGATGATGATTGATGATGATGATGATGATGATGATGATGGTGAGATGATGATGTGATGATGATGATGATGATGATATGATGATGGTGATGATGTATGTGTGATGATGATGATGTGTGGTGATGATGATGTGGTGTAATGATGATGATGATGATGATGATGATGACGACGACGACGACGGTGACGATGGTGATGATAATGATGATGATGATGATGATGGTGATGATGATAATGGTGATGATGATGGTGGTGATGATGATGATGGTGATGATGGTGATGATGATAATGATGATGATGATGATGATGATGATGATTGAAACACAAAGGGAACAGCGACTTAAGATCTTGATATGATGGAAATGAAATGCCAACACTAAGACCCCTCACATTTCACACAAGAGCTGTATCAGTTACTTAACATCCATTTTAAGCCATTACCATGTGGGGCAGCAACGAAGACAAACCACTCCTGTCCGTTTTGTGACAACCACAGTGTGGTACCCCAAAGTGTGTTTCAAGGACCTGAGTTCTTGTTCTGTTGTTCATCACCACATCTTCTTGGCTCTTCCTCTCTAACCTCATCCCTCTTAGATGAGGTGCTCTATCCATCTTCACCACCACCACCACCCCACCACCACCACCACCACCAACCACCACCACCACCACCACCACCACACCACCGCCACCACCACCACCACCACCACCACCGCCGCCACCACCACCACCACCACCACCACCACCACCCCACCACCACCACCACCATCACCCTCTGTGGGCATGCCGGGGGCTCTTTCAGTACAAATAGTATCCCCACCTTCTGGACATTCTGTGCTAGAAATTTCCTCTTTTCTGTCACCCTCTTTGTTTCTTTCTTGCTCCTTTGCTTTCTGTCATTTCTATCTGTCATTTTTCTGCCTTGCTGGTCCATTCACCTGTACGTGTTCGATAAAGTCTTACGTACTTTCTCCCAGGATTGATAATGGGTACATGTATTAAGTGCATTTTCGGCTTTAGGGAAATGAGATATCCGGAAGCTATTTTAGATAATTTAATATGTTTTAGTGTCCTTGGTTATTTTTACATTTGTGTTCAGGTATTGAGGCAGCCGAGATGTGGTTTCTAAGAAGAATGTTGAGAGTTCCATGGACAGCAAAGAAAACAAACGAGACAGTCTTGATGGAGGCAGACACAAGTAGATCACTCATAAAGAAGATTAGGAAAAGACAGGCAACATTTATAGGCCATTTTATGAGGAAGGGGTATTTGGAGCACCTGGTCACAACGGGAAAGCTGGAGGGAAAGAGAGCACCGGGTAGACCCAGGGAGAAAATGCTGGACGGACGTGCAGAGTGGCTGGGGACGAGGGGGGTGGGAGAGATGCTAGGGGCAACGAGAGATAGAGACAGATGGAAGTCCATGATCGCCAACGCCATGTGGCAGGGCACCTGATGATGATGACGATGATGTTCAGGTATGATTTTTGAATCCCCTGTGTGATAAATTGGACGGAGTAGTCAACGCCAGGGGCATCTTCTTAGATTGTGTGCGCGAATGCATTGATATGTGTACTTAGTTTTCTGTTCCTTTTTCTTTCCTGTTCAAGTACTGTGTGTGTGTGTTGAAACGATTATAGCCCTTATATGGCTCTACGCAGTCGGCTGGGCTTTAAACAGCAATGAGAATAAGAATCCATCTTCATCGTCATCGTTGTAGAATCAGTACAGAGGGAACACCACACACACAGACAAGGACAGAGTGAGGGGAAGGGGGTTGAGGGTGGGTGGGTGGACGTCAAGTTTCAGGCAGACATGTTTTACCGTTTCGCCAGAGATCGGGACCAACAGAGGGCAGGCCAGAGGCCTCAGACGGCGCTCCTGTATCGCTTACAGGTAGAACCAGGTGATAAACCACAACCAATCTCCACCACCACCATCACCACCTCTCTCTCTCCCTCTCACTCTGTCCCCCCTCCCCCATTCCTTCTAACAACTCTATCCTCCAGATGGTCAGCACTCCTACATCCTTCCCTCCCAGAACGAAAAGAATGTTGGATAATTGAGAGCATACTTCAGGTGTCAAATCAACAGACATGCAATAATCAGACAACAGACTTGTATCAATCAGACAACAGACTTGTATCAATCAGACAACAGACCTGTATCAATCAGACAACAGACTTGTATCAATCAGATAACAGACATGTATCAATCAGACAACAGACCTGTATCAATCAGACAACAGACATGTATCAATCAGACAACAGACATGTATCAATCAGATAACAGACCTGTATCAATCAGACAACAGACTTGTATCAATCAGACAACAGACATGTATCAATCAGACAACAGACTTGTATCAATCAGACAACAGACTTGTATCAATCAGATAACAGACCTGTATCAATCAGACAACAGACATGTATCAATCAGACAACAGACATGTATCAATCAGACAACAGACATGTATCAATCAGACAACAGACATGTATCAATCAGATAACAGACATGTATCAATCAGACAACAGAGTTGTATCAATCAGACAACAGACTTGTATCAATTAATCAGACAACAGACTTGTATCAATCAGACAACAGACTTGTATCAATCAGACAACAGACATGTATCAATCAGACAACAGACTTGTATCAATCAATCAGACAACAGACTTGTATCAATCAGACAACAGACTTGTATCAATCAGACAACAGACATGTATCAATCAGACAACAGACATGTATCAATCAGACAACAGACATGTATCAATCAGACAACAGACTTGTATCAATCAGACAACAGACCTGTATCAATCAGACAACAGACATGTATCAATCAGACAACAGACTTGTATCAATCAGACAACAGACATGTATCAATCAGACAACAGACATGTATCAATCAGACAACAGACATGTATCAATCAGACAACAGACCTGTATCAATCAGACAACAGACCTGTATCAATCAGACAACAGACCTGTATCAATCAGACAACAGACCTGTATCAATCAGACAACAGACCTGTATCAATCAGACAACGGACATGTATCAATCAGACAACAGACCTGTATCAATCAGACAACAGACCTGTATCAATCAGACAACAGACCTGTATCAATCAGACAACAGACCTGTATCAATCAGACAACTGACCTGTATCAATCAGACAACAAGAATTGTATCAATCAGAGAACAGACATGTATCAATCAGACAACAGACCTGTATCAATCAGACAACAGACTTGTATCAATCAGACAACAGAATTGTATCAATCAAACAACAGAATTGTATCAATCAAACAACAGAATTGTATCAATCAGACAACAGACTTGTATCAATTCTGTCTGCCCAAAACCGGAACCAGTACCTGCAAAGTCACACGTGCTTGATGGCCATTGGATAATTTCCTCTGTCTCTGATCTTCTGGTCATGTTCCAGGTGTAGTGATGCCGGTGATTCCTGTAGAATGTTCAGCCAGTACACAATGTTGTCTTATAAACTGTTGCTCGTCTTTTCCTTATCTTCTTCCTCAATGTCATTTTTTGTGTCTGCCTCCCTCCAGACTGTCTCGTTTCTTTTCTTTTGCTATCCATGGAATTCTTAACATTCTTCTTAGAAACCTACATTTTCAGCTGCCTCAATCTTGTTCCAACTTTGCGTGGTGTTAAGAGAAATTAGAGCACCTGGTCACAACAGGAAAGCTGGAGGAAAATAGAGCACCAGGTAGATCCAGGGAGAAAATACTGGACGGACCTGTTCAGTTAATGAAGACAGATTCCATCTCTTACCCACTGGACGAGGCGGCAGGGAAGTTTTTAGTCCCGTTTTTATTATCCATTGTTTGGTGTCTGTGATCTGTATGTGACCGTGCGTTCGCGCTTGATAAAGGCTAGTTGGCCGAAAATTTGCGCTTGTTTTGTTTTGTCTTGTTGGAGACGCGCTTACATTGGTTTTCTTGTTCTTCTGGTTTGTGTTTGCTTGGGCGCGGGCAGTCACTCTTGTTTTGAAGACAGAGGGGGTGGGAGATGTACTTGCAAGGACAAGGGATAGATTCGTATGGAGGGTCATGATCACCAACGCCATGTGGCAGGGCACATGATGATGATGATGACAGACGTCTGTGATTCCTGTACAGTGTTCAGCCAGTACAGATGTTGTCTGTGATTCCTGTACAGTGTTCAGCCAGTACAGATGTTGTCTGTGATTCCTGTACAGTGTTCAGCCAGTACAGATGTTGTCTGTGATTCCTGTACAGTGTTCAGCCAGTACAGATGTTGTCTGTGATTCCTGTACAATGATCAGCCAGTACAGATGTCTGTGATTCCTGTACAATGTTCAGCCAGTACAGATGTTGTCTGTGATTCCTGTGCAGTGTTCAGCCAGTACAGATGTTGTCTGTGATTCCTGTGCAGTGTTCAGCCAGTACAGATGTACGTGATTCCTGTACAGTGTTCAGCCAGTACAGATGATGTCTGTGATTCCTGTACAGTGTTCAGCCAGTACATATGTTGTCTGTGATTCCTGTACAGTGTTCAGCCAGTACAGATGTTGTCTGTGATTCCTGTACAGTGTTCAGCCAGTACAGATAATGTCTGTGATTGTTGTACAATGTTCAAGTTAGTACAGATGTTGTCTGTGATTCCTGTACAGTGTTCAACCAGTACAGATGTCTGTGATTCCTGTACAGTGTTCAGTACAGATGTTGTCTGTGATTCCTGTACAGTGTTCAGCCAGTACAGATGTCTGTGATTCCTGTACAGTGTTCAGCCAGTACAGATATTGTCTGTGATTCCTGTACAGTGTTCAGCCAGTACAGATATTGTCTGTGATTCCTGTACAGTGTTCAGCAGTACAGATGTCTGTGATTTTTGTACAGTGTTCAGCCAGTACAGATGTTGTCTGTGATTCCTGTACAATGTTCAGCCAGTACAGATGTCTGTGATTTTTGTAGTGTTCAGCCAGTACAGATGTTGTCTGTGATTCCTGTACAGTGTTCAGTCAGTACAGATGTTGTCTGTGATTCCTGTACAGTGTTCAGCCAGTACATATGTCTGAGATTCTTGTACAATGTTCAGCCAGTACAGATGTTGTCTGTGATTCCTGTAGAGTTTACAGACAGTAGAGATGCTGGGGACCATGATGTCTGGAATTTTTGGTTGATGATTTCTTCAGACAGTCTGTACACCACATATGTTGTCTGAATCTCAGTGACCACGTGCTGTGTGTGACCTGTGTCTGCCAGGTTTCCTGCTGTCTGTATTCTGTTACCATTCTCCTCCTCTCTATCTTGGTTTCTACATGGATCTGACTTCCTGTTATAACTTCCCCTTTCTTTTCCCATACTTCCTATGTTAGACATAACTCTCTGTCTATCTGTCTGTCTGTCTCTCTGTCTTTTTCTCTGTCTCGCTCTCTCTTATTCTTCTACTTCTTCATCTTCTTTTCTGTCTCTGTCTCTCTCTATGTTTCTGTCTGTCTGTCTTTTTCTCTCTTATTCTTCTACTTCTTCTTCTTCTCTCTGTCTCTGTCTCTCTCTTTGTCTCTGTCTGTCTGTCTGTCTGTCTCTGTCTTTTTTCCAGTCTCGCTCTCTCTTATTCTTCTATTTCTTCTTCTTCTCTCTGTCTCTCTCTATGTCTCTGTCTGTCTGTCTGTCTGTCTTTTTCTCTGTCTCGCTCTCTCTTATTCTTCTACTTCTTCTTCTTCCTCGTCTTGCTCTCTCTTGTCTCTGTCTGTCTGTCTGTCTTTTGTCTTTTTCTCTGTTCGCTCTCTTTATCCCTTTTATTTTTTTCTTTCTTTTCTTGTCCGTCTCTCTCTATGTCTCTGTCTGCTGTTGTCTGTCTCTCACTCTATCTCTCTCCCTCTTCTTTTGTTCATTTGTCTCTCTGCTCTGTTCTATCTCTGTCTCTGTCTTCTGTTTCTCTCTTCTTCGTCCCCTTTCTCTCTGTTTGTCTGTCTGTTCTCTCTCCCAGTCTTCTCCCTCCCTTCTGTCTGTCTGTCTTTCTCTCGTCTGTCTGTCTTCTATCTTTTTTCTCCTTTTCTTGTCTTCCCGTCTGTCTCTCTCTCTCTTTCCTCTCTGTGCGAAATTAACAGAAAGGCGAGAGACGGAGAGGCAAGAAACAAAACAAACAAGAGAAGACAGGGGGAGAAAAAGAGAAACAGAGAAACAGAGAACAGAAGGGCAAGGACAAAAGAAGACAGAGAATAAAGTGTTGGAAGTGACAAAAAACATTTTGTGACAGATCAGCGGGGGGATCATGGGGGGGTTGGGGGGGGGGTGGGGAAATGGTGGGAAAAAGTGTTGGTGGGTTTTGTGTGTGACCCGGCTTTGTGAGTGGGTTTGGTCAGCAGCCGGTCAGCTGGGGGTTTTTCCGCTCATACCCCAGTAAGCGGCTTACCTGACGGGCACGGCATGACCGGGATGAGTCATTGAGGGGCCCCCATCATAATATATAACATAGTACAACCCCTTTT
>JAPXFY010000025.1:2619417-2638572 GCA_030674185.1 Monoplex corrugatus | reverse complement strand
CAGTTTAACTGCAGGGGTTTTCCCGTGACACCCGTAGTGTTACAAGAGAAGGGATACAGAACAACATTCAACGTGTCTCATTTTAAAAAATTTGGGGATAACATGCGAACTTGCGAAGAAAGACGAAAAAAAAAAAAGGGCAAACAAAGCTCAAAAACGTGTAAAAACTATATGAGTAAATTTGGAAAAGTGTCTTTGGTATAAAACGGGCCTGTAAAGAAACGATGGTGTGTATTATTCAAGTATGTTTTGCTCAAAATGCTATCAAGGTTACTTGCAGTTAAGCGTGCATCACAACCCCAGACCGGACCCCTTCATGCTGCCAAATCCATAGAAAAATCCAGTAAAATAGGGACATTTATGATCCACCCCATCATTTTTATGATTGTGCTGTATGTATTGCTTTGTGAGTGTTTTGAAACGCTGCCCCTCTCTTATTTATTTTCTAACATCAATTAATTCATTTTGGGAAAAATTTAAAAATTTTTAAAACTTTTGAAGACAGAGAGAAAAAAATCGATTCAAACGTCTGTGGGAAAAGGGACGACCCCCGCGTGTATGTGTCATTGTTGTTGTGATGTGTGAGTGTGTGGGGTTTTTTGTGTGTGTGGGTTGTGTGGTGTGTGTGTGTTGTGTGTGTGTGGGTGGTGTTGTGTGTGTGTGTGTGTACAAACAAACCTCGTAAGTTCAGCGGCACCCATTCTCTACCCTGCCCCCCTCATAGCCGGAACGGATTTTTTCATATTACAGTAAAGTATTTTAAAGACTTTCTTGTGGTTGGGAGAGGAACCTAACATAATTTTTGGTGAATGATAACTGTAGGGGCTAGTCTGCTTTTATCATGGTACTAACTCTTTCCCAGCATAAAAAGGCCAGGCACATGACAGAATGTGTGAAAGTATCTGCTTTTTTTGTTATATTTGTGTCACTTCCACCGTAGTGTCTGTTGCATGGCATGTATTAACAGTCTATTGCATGCTGCTGCTTTTAGTTATTCCTGTCATGTTTAGGGTTTATGGAATCTGTAATTTATTGGCTATACAGCGATGCACAAACGTTCTTACGTAATGGTCTGCCACAGATGCTGAGAAAAAGGAGGTACTAATGTATACATCCAGTTCGTAAATGGGCAACGGTAGGTTGAAGCAATACCAATTGGTCCTCACTGCACAAACGCAGATGTGAAGTTGAGGCTCTGATCCACACAGCAAACATCATTAACAACGTTGTGGACCATAACAGCCAAATGGTCTGCAGCACAGATACCACGTCAGTCCTGAAAGTAACCACTGCAAGCAAGCTGCAAAGTCTGAAAGAAACACTGCAAAAAATCAGATGCACCTTGCAGGTCCTGGCAAGAGCAAGTCATTATCCTACACCAATGCACTGGGCATAACAGATCGAATCAACACATGAACAAGCTTGTCTTGCTGAGGGAGATTTGGCCTACTCCCCTAAGGCTGCGGATGCACTACAAAAGACGACTGATTTCATTCTCAAGACTGAAGTCCTAGTCTGGTGGCAAACGAGAAAAAGAAGATGCTAATAATTTCCACAGATTTTTTTTTTTAGTGATGTCTGTCATAATCAAGAATCTTTTACCAACATGTCTTTGAACAGGAGAAAAGTACAGAAATGACACGTTAAGTGTATAAAGCCCTAGAAATTGTAATACATGAACATACAAATAGATGGTTGTTATACGAGCCAGTACAGTACCCTGTACATTAACAGATATGGACGTCTGCATGTGATTCCAGCCATTTTAAAAAATTGCTTCGTTTGCTTTTCTTCGCTTTTCTGCCAGCGTGTTGAATGTATATATGAAGGGATTAAGAGCTGAGTTTAAAGGCAGTACAAAGATACCCAAGGCTACATTCACTTCCCCAGGAACTGGAATATCAGTCAGAGATAACATTCCACACAGTCCAATGGGAAACCAGCACATGAAATCTGTTACAGCCACACTGATTAACCGTCTTGCAATGGTTATGTCACGTGACACTTTCGTTGTGATAGTTGTCATGGCATTCGTTTGTACTGAGCAGTAGATGAAAACCTGACCTGCAGAAATAAATAAGAACAACAAGAAATTAAGAACAATTAGTATACTGAAAGAATATGCTCGTCCTTCAAAATTTCGCCTTGTTACAGGCAGTGGAATACAGATACCTGTCTGACTGTAAAACTTCCAATGTGATGTTACTGGAAGTAAAGGTAACATGGCAAGGAAGCAGCCAATAAACCAGGTTATCAGACAAGCCACTGCTGCTGACATTCTCCCAAAATGCAAGGAGCTGAATGGAAAACGAAGAGCAAGAAAACGATCGAGAGTGATAAGCCCGATGATCAGTGCTGATACTTCACTGGACAACAGTGACAGAAAACCTGCCACTTTACAGGCCACACTATCCATCCAAATGTCATCATAATGTAGGTATTTACCACGGAATAGCTCATCAGCTACTCCAATGATAGCAATGTAGATACCCATCAGAAAATCAGCTAGGGTCAAGTTGATGACAAACACACTAAAACCACTAGAAGACGCCATTGTACGTGCACACAAACGCAGGACAAAACTAAAGACGTTTCCAGTGACTGACAAACTACTGATCAGCCAGAGAAATCCTCGATACATTTCTGACTGCAGTAAGTCTTTGCATGATGAAATTTCGTCTTTGGGGGCATGGCAAGAATGTTCATCAAAAGTGTATGGGAGTATTTCTTTACAACACAGTTTATAGTTGTCTGCTGATATAATCTGCAAATTTGACAGACCATTAAAAATGTCAGATGGAAAGATTTTCACGGGACTATTGTCCAAGTATAACTCAGCTAAGCGTGGTGTGAAGTGTAAACCATTAGCACTGACAGTATGAATGTCAGTAAAAGATAAATTCAGTTTCTGCAGACGTTCAAACTGTGAAAACGTTTTACTGTCCAACAGTGTCAGTGTAGTGTTAGACAGATCAATCACAGATAACATAGTTTGCTTTGTAACAGAAGAAGGGTCAGAGTGGAGTGAGGAGAGAGGATTGCTGGACAGGCAAAATGTTTGTAGATTTTGTAAATCAACAAATTCACTCATGTTGACATGCTGTAAGTTGTTACGAGACAGGTCAAGAAATCTCACATTAAATAATTTTGTTTTTTGTAATGTGGTCAGAGAACACTGGGCAAGCACCAGATGAATAAGGTAGGTATTGTTACTAACAGTAGACAGAGTTATGCCTGAACCTGTGGCATCCAAGAAACGAAGCTCAGGAAAGAGTGATGCAGAGAAATGTTGAAAGCACAGAAAAGTAAGACCTTGGCATAGACATTCCTTGGGACATATCACACATGACAATTCATCATCATGCATTGGACAGTGAGGCCAGACATCACACAGGTAGTCACCATGTAGACATATTTTGGAAGATCTGCATCGGAAGAATCCTGGACACGTCATACCATCACATCCTTCTTCGTCCTCACGGTCAATACAATCGTACATTCCACTGCACAGCGTGAAGACAGGTAAGCAGTCATTGTACATACCAGGACAACGATAGTGGGTGTCAGGACAAGTATCATTGGAACTCATTGGGGTGGAGGTGAACATTCTTAAGCCATCAAACTCGATGAGAACGGGAGATAGAAGCCTCGTTTTCTGCTGTCCCACTGTTACAGGACAGTTCTGTTCATCTGGATCATCCAGACAATGAGATACATGGTCACACACATTGTCATAGGACACACACTGCCAATTAGTGCAGGTAAACATTTTCATACATGAGGTGTTTACAGAATGACTCATCACTCTTATCCTGACAGTCAGGTCTGAAATCACAACAACAGTGTGTATGACAACTTGGTCACGTCATCATTACATATAAACTGAGGAACTGATGTGGTGTACTGTGTTGGATAAAGCGCGTCATGTATGTTTGATATATGTCCAACAAAAGTACAAGGATGTGTGTGCTTTAGTCCACAAACGTCATGTTGTGAATGACAAAACAGGAAGTTATGTGTCACATGACCATTAGGACACTTCATCAGAGACTGATGTCGAGTATGCCACAATGATTGTGTGTTTTTCAATAATATGGATCGTGACTGGTGAGAGTTCTTTATAGTTGTATTCTCTCTGAATTCACAGATTGTATCACAAGTTAATAACGCATCATTGCAAGAATATGTACCGGTCTCTGTCCAAAGGAAGAACACGAAGCACAATTTCTCATTATCAAAATGATTATACACATCTATAAAGAAAGAATGATAAAGAACAGTCTTGTCATAGCTGATGATATTATTTCTGTACATATTATCAAGAGACATATCTCCAGTATATAAACCAGTAAAAATGGGATTTGAATCAAAGCCAGCGTTTGGCACTAACTTTGTGAAAGTTTCTTTGACACATTTAGGCATTCCTAGTGTGCCTCCTACTGAATAGCAATATTCACTTGCTCTTTTGCCGGCAGAAGTTTCAGAATTGTCAAATTTATCCAGAACATGTCTGCTGATAAGCTTGTAGCAACGGTTACACAATATTACCCCATCCTGACAGTCAGGATTGATGAAAATACAATGGTCTGTCCCATCCTCTCCATGATCACATTCTGTATTTTGGTTGGTGCTGAACACTGGAAAAGTGATCCAGATGACAAAACTATAGACTATCAGGTAAATCTCAGGAGTTATATATGAAATTGACTTTTTAACACTTTTATGATAGATCTTCTCAGGAGATAAGTAAAAAACAACATTTATTCACAGCGATTTGCTTTATACTCAAATGCCTCATTGAATAACGTTTGGCAAAATGACAGTAATGCTGAAGTTGCTGTCAGGTTTGCTTGGAATTTTTGGTAGTATAGTATGTAGTCAGTATGCATATCAGATGCTTGTCACGTAGTGTAAATGTAGCAAACAAAGTGCATTGTTCAAAAACGAAACAACAATTACAATTACACCAGCAACCACCACCACAACAATTGGATAATGACCCCTGAAATAGAATTTCATAATACTAATACACATGATTATGTGTCACAACGTATATCTGATAACACAACGGGTCTACGATCTAATTTCAATATTAAAAAATCAAACAAGCAAGCAAACAAACAAACAAACAAAAACAAACAACAGAAAAAACAAGAATCAGAGCACCAAAACGATGGCCATTGCTCAACCTAATACGATCTATAAATTCTAGTTGCATTGAACATTACAAAATGGAACGAAACAACAATAATAACAACAAAAACAACAGAATCAATAATAACAGCACAACAACAACAACCAACCAACCAATAACCAACCAACCAAAAAAAATTCCACATTATTTTCCTGCATCAGAGAGAGTACGTAACATACACAACATAATAAGGAGCTGAGTTATTAAGAATATGTAATGCTCGTTAACAACGGAAATGCATAAATCACAGTAACAGTGTTCGCTTTAACACAATTGTTTAACCTGAACGTGTGGAATGTCCTAACCAGTATTTTAGATACAGTTGATTAAAGTGTTTCTACTGACTGTATCTCTGTTGTTATTAAAACAGGTCTGACACAAGTGTTTTGAAGATTGCTGATATATTTATTTGGTTATCAGACAACAGCATCCACAGAGACACTTTCTTTGATGGGACCACTACAGTCAAGCTAACAACTGTTCAGATGCGAGTACTCAGTCCCCTCACCGACATACCTAGTAGAGCCTGGTTTCTTGGTATTTAGCATAAAGACGTGACTATGTAGACTTCTCTAGTTTGTTGGTAAAGCAAACACCCAGAGTAGTAACTTTTGAAGGGTTAAGATGTGGTGTGTATATGTATTTGACACTACATGTACTGTCCATTGTTTATATTGATATTTAGCCATAGTCCAATATATAATCAGTTTAGATTTTGTGTTGCTCATTTGGTAATATCTATGTGAACCTTCTTCATTGATGGTGTTCATACTAAGTGTTTCAGATTCTAAACTAGTGGGCCTGACAAACTGTTAATAATTCTCCCTGTTCTTGTTCCTTTCACCATGTTCAAAAGGGCGCAAGTCATGTTCTTTCGAGAACCAGACAACACAAAAACAAAAACAAAACAAAAATGAAACAAATAAAAAAAGAACACAATAAATGAATGCATGAGATAAAATGATTTCTTGATGACGCGGTATCTCTTGTGAAACCAGGTTGCCATTAGACCATTAACTACTTTTGTCGATTTTATGAAAGGTGTACATCAATGTTTTGAGCAAAACGTCCTTTTAAAAGTTGTTGCCAAATGATAAACCTTTTACTCTGTGTGTACTGCATACAAGTCGTATCATTTTCAAAGTATTTGTTGATCATAAAGACGGATTGATTCTCAGATATAAATTAACGGAGAATATATTTATCCTTATTGAAATACAGATTGACACTACTTTATAACATCACTTAATGATAAAATTTTCATTTCAATTTGTATTTCTAATTGTGACTTCCTTCACCATGCAATCATGCTGTTCTGCCTGTATCATTCACTGCCCAATAGCAAACATAAACTGTTTGATAGACTGTTTGTTGATATGTTTTCTGTCTTCAGTGTTCTGACACTCTCAAAGAAAATGTATTAACTGTTGTTGATATCAACATCTACTTGCAAAAGCCCACAAATGTTAACACAGTTAAAACTCTAGATCTGTTAAAAATGGACTCTTCCAGTCTGTTAAATATTCAACCCAATTTGGTGACCACATCCTTGATTGGATGATTTATCATCGAACTGATGATTAAATCCTACATTCAACAAAAATGACTACACATTGTCTTCCAGTCATACATTTGTAGTTTCCCACCTGCCTATCTTCCAACCAACAGTTCGTGCAAAGTGCTGGAGAGCAAGAATGTTGTATTATTAACAGAAACATCTTTCAGGAAGACTGATGGTGTTCACTCAACTTAAAACTCCAATCCAGTCCTCGTCAGTGATACAAGCACTCACAATCCAGTCTAGACTTTCATGCTTTTGCAAAACGCAATCATGTATCTAATTGCCACCCACCCTTCTTTGCCCCTGGTACAGTACTGATGCAGATGAACTTCAAGAGGTGAAGGCTGAGTGACGTGGAACAGAACAATGATAGTTATGCTCCAAAATTACCGTTTATCAACAGATCACATGCAGTGGTAAACATCAAGTGACAAAAACTGAGCAGACACCTAAAACAATATTTCACTCTTTTAGGATTCCAGAGTCTTCCACCCTTGACTAGTTTTCGTTTTCTTTTCACTTAATTCAATGAAGAGTCCTTGGGGTGCCACTCTAAAGAATTGTTTACCAGATTCCTCCAGTTCTGTTGGTAGTGTGCCCAAACTTGGGTTTTGCACATCATTTCTCTGTCCATTTTGCAATATCATAAGTTCATTGCTTTTACTGTTTTCCTCTCCATCTTCCCTCCTCAACAGTTCCATGGAAGGTTGATTTAGCAAGGCCGTTGGTTCTTAGTACATGGGCATACCAACATACTTTTCTTGTTTTTAACCAAGTCAACAGATCTTCATATTGTTCAGAGTTCTGCTTGATGGTTTGCCACACTTATTCATTGTTGATATGATCAGTGTATCCGATGTTTAGTATCTTTTGATATCTTCTCAATTCCGTCTTTGCCAAATCAGCCGTCAAGGTCCATGCCTTGCATGTGTAATGGAAGATAAATATAGCGGTGCATATAAGAGTGATCTGCTTCATAGAGATGTTCTGGTCCTTTTACATAGATTTCAGCAAGGACAGTGCTGATGTTGTCTTTGCTACCCTAGAGAGGAGTTATGGCTTGGATCCCTCATTGCTAATGATAGAGCTTAGGGAAGTGGATAATTGAACAGTTTCTACCTTCAGTCCACGTTCAATTACATCTGTACTTATAGAAGTTTTGTGGCTGACCATCAACTTGGTCTTCTCAGCGCAATAGAAGTTTTGTGGCTGGCCATCAACTTGGTCTTCTCAACGCAAACTTCCATGCCATATCTTGTCAATTTTTCATCTAGTCTTTTAACAAGGATAGCGTGTATCTGGTCATGCCTGCCAGGCCATCAATACCACCTGCAAAGCGAACGTTCGTGTGCAGACAAAAGGTGACCCTGACAAGGTTCAACCAAAGCATGGAACCAGTCTTCAGTGGCACCCACTGTACCAAACATTTGTACAGTGTGACAAACAATCTTCAAGCAAAATCTTTTCAACCAGTGTCAGAATAAACCGTGGAAAGTGTGATTCCAAACTTAAGATAACAATCCCGCGAACTTGATCCACTCTTTTTTGATTGTCTTGACACACAATAATGAATGAATAGTTGTATGTAGGTGTTATTCCCACAGACTACAGGGTAGATATGACCTATCCTTTGTTTGACACCTATCAGCTTAAAGACTACTTTCCAGCTTTCATTCTCTTTTTTTCTCAAAAGTGATTGGAAGCATTACCATCTCTCATCTTTTTGGTCATCTCCGTTCTGAGGTATTATTGATCCACATCAGTCTGCTTACAGGGCTGGTCACAACACAGGAACAGCTGCTGCAGTTAGGGTCTTAGTTATCTGATTGCTGTCCTCGATAATAACTACAGTGCAGGTTTTTGTCTCCTTGACATGTCAGCTGCTTTTGAAATAACAGATCATGACATTTTTCTTTCTCAGTTCGAATCACATGGAATCTGTAATCTTGTGCTTTCGTGGTTTAAATTATATTGCAGTAGGCACACTGAAAATGTTCCAATCAACGACCTCTACTCTCCCAAACATTTTTAAAAATCTGGCGTCCTACAAGCGTCAGTTCTCAGACCTATGCTGTTTGTATATTATACAAGGTCAGTAGCTAATGTCATTGCTTCTCATTCCCTGTCACATGAAAGTTTTGCAGATGATACTCAACTCTGTATCACTGTACCGGTCTGACAATTGTTGATCAGATGACTTTTACCACTCAGAATGGTGTAGTTAAACTTACATTTTCGGGGAAAGAGAACAAATTTCAGCTAAATGATGACAAGACAGAAGCATTGCTCATCCATCTAATGAAACTTCGAAAGTGTTGTTTTTATGCATTTGCCATTGCCATTGCCATTTCAATTAATGTTACTGACACTCCAGTCTCATAATAAGAACAAGCGTGGTGTTAAATTCGATCAGGTACTAACCATTATACATTACATTTCCAGCATTTGTAAAGTGGACTCGGGGAAACCAATGCTATTCGTCATTACCTTTCAACTGATACCACTAAGGTACTTGTTTTTTATCTGTTCTACTAGACGTGCAACGCTCTTTTGGCTGGTCTTCCAAAATATCTTGACTACAGGCTCCAGAACATTCAAAATAATGCTGTACTGGTCGTTTTCAGATCTTTTAAATATGAGCATATCTCTTGTCACCTGAAATCATTGCACTGGCTTCCTGTTTAATTTAGAATGGGTTGCAAACTCCTCGTTATTCTTTGTATCTGTCTCCATGAAAGTCCCCCACGTCCCATCAATACTTTCAACATCTAGGTATTAAGCATGGAACTTCAAGAATGTTGTTATCCCGGAATGCTTTGCACTCCATCTTTCAAAGGGAGGAGAGAATTTTTTCTTGCAGCACTGTGTCACGAAAATGTTCTAAAGACTCTGGAGGTCCTTCAAGAGGCATGCTGGATGACTTGGATACGAAAAAGAAAAAAGCACACGATGTTTTTGTACCTACTTTTGAACGAACTTCTTGTCTGAAACTGAACTCCATAGATAGCAGACAGACAGACAGACAGACAGATAGATAGATAGATAGATAGATAGATAGATAGATAGATAGATAGATAGATAGATAGATAGACAGAAATTAGATAGGTAGATAGATAGGCAGATAGATAGATAAGTTGATAGATAGATAGATAGATAGATAGATAGATAGAGGAACAGACAGATAGGTAGATAGGTAGCTAGATAGATAAACAGGTAGGTAGAAGTATAGAAAGATAGCTAGAACGATGGCATGTAGATAGACAGATAGCCAGATAGATCGATAGCTAGATAGATAGGTAGATAAATGGATGGATGGATGGATAGATAGATAGATAGACAGATAGATAGACAGAAATTAGATAGGTAGATAGATAGGCAGATAGATAGGTAAGTAGATAGATAGATAGATAGATAGAGGAACAGACAGATAGGTAGATAGGTAGATAGGTAGCTAGATAGATAGGTAGATAAATGGATTGATGGATGGATGGAGATGGATGGATGGATAGATAGATAGATAGATAGATAGATAGATAGATAGATAGATAGATAGATAGATAGATAGATAGATAGATAGATAGATAGATAGATAGATAGATAGATAGATAGATAGATAGATAGATAGATAGATGAAGAAAATGACTACAGGAACATGCGACCAACCTAAATGCCACTTGTGAAAAATACGAAAAGAAATTCAGGATCAGAAAATCCAATTCAATGAAAGTCATCAAAATAGCAGGCAGCCTTAGCAACAACATCAATGTCACTAAAGATAAACTAGTCAGTGAATTCAGTTGCCTTGCAGAATTGTAGCTGATATACCTGTGCCAGACCTGGACTTTGAATAACGTTGTAGATTATAAAATTACCATCTGAGAAATGCATTGTTTAAGAAACGATTTCAACAAGACTAGACATGACACGATCGAAAATACCTAGATCAGAGAAATGGAAACAACACAATTCCACCATCATATTCATTAGCAGAAAGTTAAGTCATCTGTTCCTCTTACCAGAATGCAACCCCACCAGCTGACTTACCAAACATACAGGAAAAAAATAGATGGGTTGAAAGCAAAAGGCAAACCACAGAAAACCTGGATCAATGGCGTGAATGAGACCTTGACGTTACAGGGTATCTCTCCTTGTTATGACTGGATCAACCAGTGTACTAAGATAATAACGAATGGATAAGATTCAGTATGGCAAGGCAATGTTGCAGACTGGCGAGACAGTGAAGGAAGATTTTTTTCACGTGTGGAGCATCGGTGTTTGGGAGACAGTTTTCTGTGTGAAAGGCAGTTTTCATGTGGGACGCAGTTTTCATATTTTGGGCGCAGAGCTTGTGGTTCACTGAAGTTTGTGTGTAAACAGTGTTCAGAAAAAAAGTGTAGTGTTATCCATATGTTCAAGTTTGTGTCACTTCAGTCTCCACTCTCCAGGCAGAAGGAGTTAGGGAAAGTGTACAGGAAGTTATCTCTGTATCAAAAAGAAGAAGTGTAGTGTTGTTGTTAGGTTTGATACCTTAGAGCATTACAGTCTGTGTATCCACGTAAACATGTATCTCTGAGAGATATCTCAACATCCCCAGATGGTGTGGGATGGAGGTGCTTAGTGTGTAGTCTCGTCATGTACATGTAGTCCCAGCTCTGTCGTTTTTGTCATCGTATACGGTCTGGTATATGACGGTCAGTATGGTATTGTCCATGTACAGTTGAAGGTCAGATGTCAGTAGTTATAAATCGAAAGATAACATGCGGTAACGGATTTGACTGTGAAACAACTGGTGGTGTGTATATAGTGATGTGGTTAGTTAGACGTAGGTGTGAATTCTGAATGTTTTACACGTTTCTTATACTTTGTAGTGAATGTTAAGTTGCGTATTAGGCAACCAAATTATAAAGGAATTGTGCGCAGTGCAGATAGCTGTCAAACGTGAATTGTAGACTTTGGAAGGAGAACATGATAAGTCGTGGGTCCCTAACGGAAGAGCTATCAGAGCTTTTAACAGTTGAGCATAGCATAGTCATAGACCAGTGAAAAGAAATAGCATGGCCCACAAAAATTGAATGCTAGGCATTTCTTGCTATTGTATGGATGCAAGTGGATGAGGTTATTGTGACATCGACGCTGCATAGCACAAATCATAAGGTTGGAATGAATGACGATTTTTAAAACTCTTGTTTCAAATTGAAATGAAGTGTGTTGACAAATGAAATGGTTGAAACTTGAAGGCCAGAATTATAAAAAGCATTTATTATACTCCAGAAGTTTACATGCGTGAATTATAATTTAATAACAAAATACATGTAAGAATGGCGACATTGGTAATTGCGAATAATTTCTATAAGGAGAGATTATTCCTAACACATTCATGTATTATTCAAGATTATTGCTGAACTAGTTTGCTGTGTGGGTGATATTGAACGGTGCGGCCAGAACATTTATTGGTAGGAAACCATAATTTATAGGCCAAGTCGTGGCACCATTCCGTTCGTTACCTGTTTTGGTGTCGATGGATATTGTATGTTACAATTGGATACAAGACTTGGTTGATCGATTGAGCAATAATAACTATGAAATATTATGGAAGAAATATTAGGATACGGCTATTTAAAGAGTTGATACGAATTCATTGGAATTTCATATTCGTGTGCATGTATTGCTGTGCGAGAAATGAGCACTCGATTTTGTTGTCATGACTCTAGTTATCGCATGAGTTGTTCAATAAAGAGTACTTTTGAGGTTGACAATATAATTCTCACAATACTGAGACGTGTTAGGATTTTGGCTATGCCTATGTCATCTGCTGTGCTATAAACATGATATGATTTGATTTGATTCAGGTATCTTGGCAAAATTCAGTGTGCGCCATTAAAAGGAGTGTGTGCATAATGAACACGTACGTACACGCGTGCACTCGCACGCAAGGGCGCACTTGTACCTGTACTTAATGCGATTATACGGGTGTACACTCACACATGCAAATACTTAAGGCCACAGATGGTCCACTTCATATATACGTGTGTGCAAGCCACATGTTCACATGTGCCTATGTAGGTATGCTTTTATATACTCGTAGGAATTAGATGTGCTCATAGTTCATAAATATGCATATATTTACATTTGCACTTATTATCAGTTAAGGTCACACACACACACACACACACATATATATATATATATATATATATATATATATATATATATATATATATATATATATATATATATATATATATATAAATAAAACGTTACCATGTTCACGTAAGGGCAGAACGAAGATTTTGGAGGTCTGGTTATAGATTATAAGTCTTGGATTAGTGACTTAAAAACAATATTGTTCCAGATTGACTCCCTTCTTTTCTTCCCTTATCGTCCATGTTGCTGTGAGGCACCACTGGCTGCCCTCCATTGGATTCCCTATGCGACTGCCAGGTGTTGGCAGACTCCCTGTGTAACTGCCAGCCGTTGTTGGAATCGTTGTTGGAATCCCTGTGTAACTGCTAGCCGTTGTTGGATTCCTTATGCGATGGTCAGCCTTTATTGGAATCCTTGTGTGTGCCTGCATTTCGTCAGCAGTGCTTCTCCATAAGACATTCCTGAACTGTGGATAATGTAGGTCAGCTGATATGAACTACTGGCTGCCATTGCTGGGGATATGGACTTACATTAGGGAAACGTTGAAATATTGTGCGTGTGTGTTAAACAAAGAAATTTGTGTGGAAGTTTGAGCTTTAGGTGTTATGTTGTTGTATGAATGTAAGAAGGTCTGCCTCTCTGTCTATCACTCTATAGTTTAGGTCTTAGCGAGCCTCACACACCTCTTCAGGCCCTCCAGCCATCCCCTGAGAGCAGGTCTGTCTCCATGAGACACCCAGGGTGGTACAAGCCGAATGATAAAAAATAGAAAAAAGACCATTTGTTTCAAATGTATTACATTCATACAATTTCAATGTCTTCTGATGAAGTTGTCTATGAAACAGTAAGCTGACACCACCACATTGACTGAAGCATTAAGCTGGGCAGCAATGTTTATGTACCAGGTTGGGATTTAACCTGGGACTTGAGATCTTGAGTCCATGTGTCTCTCAAAGCAACAACAACAAGCAAGCAAGCAAGCAAGCAAGCAAGCAAGCAAAGAAGGAAACAAGTGAGCAAACCAACTAACCATCCAACCGACGAACCAATCAACCAACCAACCAACCAACCAAGAAAAAGGGTACCTGTGCTTTGTCTGAGGATCAAACCAACACCTGCACTGTTGCATAAATCTCAAACCAAATTAGTGAACAGGGCTACTGACAAGTATAAAAATCTTATATGTGAAAATGTTATACGATAAACGTTCATATTTGTCGTTTCAATTCATGTTGTAACTGTGTAGTGTATACTCAAAACCCTTATGTCACTAGAACTGCAGGGACTGTCTTAGTCTCGTTGGGTTTTGTCTGCTTCCTTCCATCTCTCTGCTTATTTTGTCCTTATGTAAAATCAATAGCGTCGTCTCTTGGTAAATTCACCTTTCTACTACTTTTTTTCTTTTTGTGTCTCTAAGATCACCTACGTAGAAAATTGGATCTTTATCTTGAATGACCAACATGGAAAACTCCCAAGGCAGGGAGCTCAAAGGCTAATAAATAACAGCATTTATTGTAATAAGGTATGTTGTTCATACTGAGGATGTATCTATGTAACTGTTTGTTTTAATTCTGTCCTTGGAAGGTGCGAGTCAATAGCAACGGTGACACTACTCTTAATCATATAATATACGTTTGTGTCTATATTTTAGCGTGAAATTAACTATATAACTAAGTGTTTATTGAAATATCTCGATAAACAACAACAACAATATTAACAACAACAACAACAACAAAAAAGATATGCATGAACATTTAGCTCTCCTTTTGTTTATTTGTTATATGGGTGTATCTGAAATTTCTATTTGGAAGGGATATGCCTTTCGTTACTCATACTTGTATTACATGTTTGTGTTTACTGGTAACGAAAGTCGTGATTTCAACATATGTACTGCCTTTTCTTGATTTCATGCTGTCGTTGAAGTGATATAACAGTCCACAAGTACAGGAATGGGATGATCACAGGAGGGACTGGCACCATAAATACAACCATGGTCACATAAACTTTCTCTGATGTAGGAATGCCACATAACATCATCACACTGGTCAGGCCAAAGGAAATCCAACACACAGCATTTGTGATGGTCATTTTTACCAAAAGAGTGACCGAACGATACACTATCTTCTTGATACGATCAACCGTTATAAAGTACACTGGTGTTCTTCTGTAGATGATAACTTGAGGAATCACAATCAATAAACACAAAATAAAGTTGAATACACAGATAACTGTAAACCATTTAAATTGCTGGATGCAGCCATAGCATTCGTTTAAAGCCAAATGGCACAAACCAGATTGATGATCAAGTCCCCAGTGTGACAGTCCAGGAAAAAAAGGCATTAGTGACAATAACACTCCAACAAACCACGCCATTGCACAAGCTGCAGGTGTCAAACATCCACCCAGTCTTCTTCCAGTTGAAGGGAAGTAAAGGATAATGAAGTGGTCCAGTGTAGCAAACCAAATAATTAAAACTGAAACTTCAGAGGACAAAAGAGAAAGGAAGCCAGCCACTCTGCACGTAACAGATTTGGTCCAAGCCTTTTCAAAATAGATGTATTTTCCATGAAATAGTTCATTAGCTATGGTAACCATGCATATGTTAATTCCTAAACAGATATTAGCAACTTCACAGTGAGCAAGAAGTGTAGTGAAACTCCCCCCGAATATTTTCTTTTTCAGAAAAATGGCCATGATGGAAACTAAATTTCCTACAGATGCACAGATACTTACCAACCAGAAATATAACCTGTACATTTCTGTTGGTAACAACTTTGTGCACGAAGAAATCATAGATTCTGGGGCTATACATTTGATATTATTTGACCGTTTAGGAGTTAAATTCACGCAGCAAAATCTATAGTTTGAAGAAAACATAGTTTTCAAATGACTTAACCTTGAAAATAAGTTTAAATCAAAAATACGAACAGGGTTCTTCGTTATGTCTAATTCAGTCAGTAGTGGTAAAGTTTTAAAGCCAGTGGATCCAATAATTGTGATAGCAGAAAAAGACAAATTTAGATAGTACAGTTGAGGTAAGTACATAACTAGTTTAGTACCGAACATTTCCAGGCGCGTTCTTGATAAATACATTTTTCTCAAAGCGTAATGCACATTAAACTGTCTACTTGTCGGTGATAGTATGGGGTTATTTGCTAAAATAAGAATCCTCAAATTTGACATCCCCAAAAATACGTTCATATTGACAGATGTCAGTTGATTGTTTGCTAAGTTCATGAACCATAAGTTTGAGAGTTTGACATTTGTTAATCTTGTTATAGAACAACGTAAAAGACTCAGCCATATCAGATAGGCATTAGCACTAAAGTTAGTCAACGTCATTCCAGAGCCTGTGGCATCAACATAACGAAGTTGAGGGTAGAGATCAGAAGTGAAAGGTTGAGAACATAGAAAAGAGTAACCTTGACACAAACACACACGAGGACAAATTAGACCTGCACACATCCATTCATCATCTCCTTGTGGGCACTGATCCCAGCCATCACAAAGATGATTTGCATGCACACAGACTCTAGGATTTCGACACTGGTATAAACCAGGGCATGTCACTGTCTCACAGTCTTGTTCATCCTCTCCATAAGTACAATCAGAAAATCCGTTGCATCGCGTGTAGGCAGGGAGGCAGTACAACCAGTCATCTGTACACCAGTAATGAGTGTCAGGACAAGAATCATGAATTTTCATTACTTGCTGAGTGAAGTAACCTGTGCCATCCAGATTGATATAAAGTCGTAGTTTTTTATGTGCCTCTGTATTGTCTGTTCTGTGTGCTTTGTCATTACAGCTGAAATTCATCAGAATCATCCACGCAGTCTGAATGTCCATTACAATGCTGGCTAGATGATACACATTGACTGTTGGAGCATAAAAACCATTGCATGAAGGGTGTCACAGAAATGACTCATCACTGTTATCTGAGCAGTCCTGTCTGAAGTCACACACCAGAGTGTATGGGATCATTATAATGTCATCACATTCAAACGTGGCACCAATACTACTAGAATTTGTTCTCTGTAAATGAAGTGTTTTGCTCTTTTTAACATTCATGTCTAAGAACCACAAAAATGTGTATATCCTACTTTTTCAGACTGGCTGTTTGGACTGCACGACAAAAAGGAAAGTATGTCATGACCATCTGAACATTCAGAGACGTTCTGTTTTGTTTGGGTAAAGATGGGTAAAATTGGATGAAAAACAGATAACTGAATATTTTGCACAGGAGCCAGATTTTCTGATTGTGATTTTATTTCACACACCCAAAAATGTGTAACTTGGTAGGTTTTTTAAACGGAAGTACCATAAATGCATGTTTTGAACGTGCATACCAGCTGCATGTCTTGAAGGCCAGTATGTATTTCTTTGTCTAATGTGGCCTATGTTGTAGATCACCGTTTTGTCAGACCATTTACTGTACTTGCTATACATTATGGGAACAGAATCCCAACCTGACCCAAGACCTATCACTATTTTGAAGAAACATTTTCTCTTTAATAAATGTAGAATATGTTCTGTTTCTATTCTTGTTTTTATTGAAGCCATTTTTCCACCTATCTTTAGACATTGTCTTTCTAATTCTCCAGTAAGTAATTGTTTACGTAACTGAACATACTGGAAACACTTGTTTTGTGAAGCAACCAAACCCTGACAATAAGAATTACTGTAGGGACAGTGTTGTGTTTCATCCCGTCCATCTTCACATTCCATCTTCAGATTACAATCCACGTGGTGCTGAAATGTGGAAAAGTGATCCACAGAACAATTGAACAAGCCACTTGGTAACCTCTGTGGTTGGTTAGATGCAGAATGAAAAGAAAAGTTTGCTTTGATATACGCTTTTAAATCAATCTTACCTCTCAGAACATTAATGCACGATGTGGAAAAGATATTTGCCAGTGTATCATACAAACTGCACAATCGTGCGACTCTTGTATGATTTGTATCTAATTCCCTGTAAAGTAGTTTTAAATACCGATAGAATGTCCCAAACTGCTCTGTCAGGCAGCTGACCATGATGATATATCCAGTGGGTGATTTCAGTTCTGTAGACACTTTGAGGGAAGATTCTGGGACATGTGTTTGATCTGGTAATATCACATAGCCAGAGTGTGCTGTCATGTGTTGCACAATAAAACCATGATCACTTATTGCTTCGATTTTAATTTGTATTCAGTCATGTTCTCTCGTGTGCTAATATTTGTTTTCTTCTTCTTTCTCTTCGTCTTGTTCATCTCGTTTTGATTGATTGGTTGGTTCAGTTTATACGTCGGCACCCACCTCAGGTGATATGGCCGATGGGGATAACCATCCCAGGGAAGTGGGGGAAGGCGGACTTATCTAATCTTATACTGACACCACCAGAACAACAATGATGTTAAGATGGGACAGTGAGAAGGCCAGTTTTAATGTAGCACACCCCGGGATCGCACAATCAGTTTGATGAGTCATGTAACAAAAATCCTGTTAAGAATAATCATGATGAGGACAAGGAATAGAATCAAAAGAGAAATAGCAGAAGAACAGTGTGGATTTGTGGAAGGGAAAGGAACTATTAATGCCATATACATCCTAAGAACTATCATAGAGAGGTCAAATGGGATGAATAAGGATTTGTATTTATGCTTTGTTGACTACACTAAGGCTTTCGATCGGGTAAGACATGATGAATTGATCAACCAACTGGAGAGACTCAATGTTGATGGAAAAGATCAACGAATCATCAGAAATATGTACTGGGAACAAACAGCTGCAATGAGAATAGAAAACAATGTAAGCTCTTTCCAAAATATCAAAAGAGGAGTCAGACAGGGTTGTGTTTTGTCACCAGATCTGTTGTCACTTTACAGCGAAAACATCATGAGAAACCTAGAAGAAGACCCTGGATTAGCACGGTGTCATCTGCGTATCGAATGTTGTTTATCATTTTCCCTTCAACCTCTTTTGTTTTCTTTGCTGTCCATGGAACTCTTAACATTCGTCTTAGACACCACGTTTCAGGTGCTTCAATCTTGTTTTGACTTTGCGTGTTGATTGTCCAGGTTTCGCAGGCTTCTGTCGGAATACTGACCCTGAAGAGGATGTCGCTGATCGGTGGGTGATCAGACAGACAGTAAAATGATCGCCATTTTCTACACAACATTTTCCTGTTCCATACCGCCATTAGGATTTGTGTGTCATGAAGATAGAACTATTGAATGATTTATTGTTCACAGTTAATGTTCCATGCATTTGATTCATG
>JAPXFY010000025.1:2566917-2614417 GCA_030674185.1 Monoplex corrugatus | reverse complement strand
CCCATTATCGTGTCCCAAAACTTTGACACTTTTTTGGTTGTTGTTTTCTGAAAATGTTTGATGCACCGCAGTTCTGTATATTGGTTTCTTTTGCTTGTTTAAAGCTTTGTAGTGTATAGAACCAGTACTGTTGTACGGATGCGAGGTGTGGACAGTCAGCAAGCAAAGCCAGAGCAGGATCGAGGCAGCCGAGATGTGATTTCTCAGAAGAATGTTGAGAGTTCCATGGACAGCAAAGAAAACAAACGAGAAAGTCTTGATGGAGGCAGACACAAGTAGATCATTCATAAGGAAGATTAGGAAAAGACAAGCAACATTTATAGGTCATTTTATGAGGAAGGGGAATTTGGAGCACCTGGTCACAACGGGAAAGCTGGAGGGAAAGAGAGCACCAGGTAGACCCAGGGAGAGAATGCTGGACGGACTTGCAGAGTGGATGGGGATGAGGAGGGTGGGGGAGATGCTAGGAGCAACGAGAGATAGAGATGGTAGGAAGTCCATGGTCGCCAACGCCATGCGGCAGGGCACCTGATGATGATGAATGTGCTCTCTTCTGTCTATATGCCAACTTATCTTCAGATTTGTTGGTTTCGTAAAAACTGTTGAAGGCACAGCGTGCTGAACGTTTATTTTCAGCACATTCCTTGTCATATCATTTATTTGTTTCTCTTTCTTGGCTTCTTTTCAGCCATGTTTTTCGTCTCATACATTCACCTGCTTTGACCAGGGTGTTGTTGAAAACTGAGAGTGCTGATTCAACATCAGAGTCTAAGAGGTTACAGGCCTCTTCTAATTTAGTTTTGGACTCCGAGGAGTGAATTGCTTTTTCATTATTTACTGCTTTTAGCGATCTCAGAATCTTATGACTGTTTTACTGTCTTCGGTTGTGCTGTGTTTGTCATCTTGTGTCTGTGAGTGTATTTTGTTGATGATAAGATGAACAGACATATGATAGGATTCTACTCATTTTCCCACTTCAAAATAAATGCTTAACTTGGTCACGAAGTAGGGAGAGACAATAAAGTAATATATTACACTGATGAAGTAGGGAGACACAATGAAGTAATATATTACACTGATGAAGTAGGGAGAGACAATAAAGTAATATATTACACTGATGAAGTAGGGAGAGACAATAAAGTAATATATTACACTGATGAAGTAGGGAGACACAATAAAGTAATATATTACACTGATGAAGTAGACAGACACAATAAAGTAATATATTACACTGATGAAGTAGGGAGACACAATAAAGTAATCTATCACACTGATGAAGTAGACAGACACAATAAAGTAATATATTACAATGATGATGTAGACAGAGACAATAAAGTAATTATACACTGATGAAGTAGACAGACACAATAAAGTATAATTATCACACTGATGAATGTAGACAGACACAATAAAGTAATTATTACACTGATGAAGTAGGGAGACACAATAAAGTAATCTATCACACTGATGAATTAGACAGACACAATAAAGTAATCTATTACACTGATGAAGTAGGGAGACAATAAAGTAATCTATCACACTGATGAAGTAGAGAACAATAAAGTAATCTATCACACTGATGAAGTAGACAGAGACAATAAAGTAAAATATCACACTGATGAAGTAGGACGACACAATAAAGTAATCTATCACACTGATGAAGTAGACAGACACAATAAAGTAATCTATCACACTGATGAATTAGACAGACACAATAAAGTAATCTATACACTGATGAAGTAGGGGAGACAATAAAGTAATCTATCACACTGATGAAGTAGGGAGACAATAAAGTAAAATATCACACTGATGAAGTAGACAGACAATAAAGTAATCTATCACACTGATGAAGTAGGGAGACACAATAAAGTAATATATTACACTGATGAAGTAGGAAGACACAATAAAGTAATATATTACACTGATGAAGTAGGAAGACACAATAAAGTAATCTATCACACTGATGAAGTAGGGAGAGACAATAAAGTAAATATTACACTGATGAAGTAGGAAGACACAATAAAATAATATATTACACTGATGAAGTAGGAAGACACAATAAAGTAAAATATCACACTGATGAAGTTGGAAGACACAATAAAGTAATCTATCACACTGATGAAGTAGGAAGACACAATAAAATAATATATTACACTGATGATGTAGGAAGACACAATAAAGTAATCTATCACACTGATGAAGTAGGAAGACACAATAAAATAATATATTACACTGATGATGTAGGAAGACACAATAAAGTAAAATATTACACTGATGAAGTAGGAAGACACAATAAAATAATATATTACACTGATGAAGTAGGAAGACACAATAAAGTAATCTATCACACTGATGAAGTTGGAAGACACAATAAAGTAATCTATTACACTGATCAAATAGTAAGACACAATAAAGTAATATATTTACACTGCTACCTTGGTCAGAAATAAAAAAGTGAAGTGTCCCTGTGGATCACCAGCGTTGTTTCCATTTAATCTTTTTTTTTCGTCTAAAAGCACATATGTGGATAGACGTTAAAAGAAATACCGAAAACCGGCAGAGATGTCACATAACATAATGTATAGTATTAATCACAATGTCCTTAAAAATTTAAAAAACACTGACTCACGCGCTCTGTCCACCAAGCTGCAAAAACTTAACCCTTTGACTCCCTCACTCAATGCACCAATTTCCTGCAGGAAAGCTGGTGGATAGGTTGAGGGAATGAAAGGGTTAAGTTTTTGATTTGCTAACATGGCTGACAATGCAGGATGATGGCGGAGAGGGTGTGCGGAGATCAAGTTTTTTGTTTTGTTTTTGTTTTTATCGATATATGACGTAGTAAAGTATATTATGTGATTATAGGCGTAGAATTGTTTTACTAGTTTTAGGCTTGTCATTTATAGGTGTTTCGTGTTGATGAATGATGCCAAAGGTACAGTATTACATAGTATGATAATAATAAAGGTTTATTGTCGATGGATTATGTAAAGTGTACAATATATTACATAGTATTAATTTATCATACAGTCGTCTCCAGGTCATAAGGTCATCTGGTTTTCTCTGTGTACCGTGGAAATGTTTATAGTTTGCAAGAGTGCCCAACAAGGGGTAGGGACGTCACACACACATACACACACACACACACACACGCATACATACAAACACGCACACACACCAACACACACACACACACACACACACACACACACACACACACACACACACACACACACACACAACCCTACGCGGACATGCATAAATCACTCTCTCGTACACACACGTCCACTCCTGTCCTGGCCACATCTAATTGATGGGCACACAGGCTTAGATGCAGAAATAAAACATCAAACCACTGCAACGGACTGAGAGCCTACACAGCCACAAGGGACTGATAGCCTACACAGCACAAGGGACTGATAGCCTACACAGCCACAAGGGACGATAGCCTACAGCCACAAGGGACTGATAGCCTACACAGCCACAAGGGACTTATAGCTACACCACAAGTGACTGATAGCCTACACAGCCACAAGGGACTGATAGTTACACGCCACAGGACTGATAGCCTACAAGCCACAAGGACTGATAGCCTACAGCCACAAGGGACTGATACTACAACCACAAGGACCTAACTACAGCCACAAGGACTGATAGCCTACAGCCACAAGGACTGATAGTACGCGCTTATCACAGCCACAAGGGACTGATAGCCTACACAGCCACAAGGGACTGATAGCCTAACAACAAAGACTGATAGCCAGACGATTAGCCTACACAGCCACAAGAGACTGATAGCCTACAGCAAGGTATGACCTACACAACCACAAGGGACTGATAACCTACACAGCCACAAGGGACTGGTAGCCTACACAGCCACAAGGACTGATACCAACGGGTTACCTACACAGCCACAAGGTACTGATAGCCTACACAGCCAAAGGACTGATAACCTACACAGCCACAAGGGACTGATATACCTACACAGCCACAAGGGACTGATAGCCTACACAGCCACAAGGGACTGATAGCCTACACAGCCACAAGGTACTGATACCTACACAGCCACAAGGGACTGATAGCCTACACAGCCACAAGGGACTGATAGCCTACACAGCCACAAGGGACTGATAGCCTACACAGCCACAAGGGACTGATAGCCTACACAGCCACAAGGGTACTGATAGCTTACAACAAGCCACAAGGGACTGATAGCCTACACAGCCACAAGGGACTGATAGCCACACTAGCCACAAGGTACTGATAGCCTACAGCCACAAGGGACTGATAGCCTACACAGCCACAAGGGACTGATAGCCTACACAGCCACAAGGACTGATAGCCTACACAGCCACAAGGGACTGATAGCCACACAGCCTAAGGTGACTGATAGCCTACACAGCCACAAGGGATGAAGACCTACACAGCCACAAGGACTGATAGCCTACATAGCCACAAGGGACTGATAGCCTACACAGCCACAAGGGACTGATAGCCTACACAGCCACAAGGTACTAATAGCCTACAATCCACAAGGGACTGATAGCATACACAGCCACAAAGGACTGATAGCCTACACTAGCCACAAGGGACTGATAGCCTACACAGCCACAAGGACTGATAGCCTACACAGCCACAAGGTACTGATAGCCTACAATGCCACAAGGGACTGATAGCTACACAGCCACAAGGTACTAATAGCCTACACAGCCACAAGGGACTGATAGCCTACACAGCCACAAGGGACTGATAGCCTACACAGCCACAAGGGACTGATAGCCTACACAGCCACAAGGGACTGAAGTCCTACACAGCCACAAGGGACTGATAGCCTACACAGCCACAAGGGACTGATAGCCTACGATAACCTACACAGCCACAAGGGACTGATAGCCTACAGCCACAAGGGACTGATAGCCTACACAGCCACAAAGGACTGATAGCCTACACAGCCACAAGGGACTGATAGCCTACACAGCTACAAGGGACTGATAGCCTACACAGCCACAAGGGACTGATAGCCTACACAGCCACAAGGTACTGATAGCCTACACAGCCACAAGGGACTGAATGACCACACAGCCACAAGGGACTGATAGCCTACAGAGCCACATGGGACTGAATGCCCACACAGCCACAAGGGACTGAATGCCCACACAGCCACAAGGGACTGATAGCCTACACAACCACAAGGGACTGATAGCCTACACAGCCACAAGGGACTGATAGCCTACACAGCCACAAGGGACTGATAGCCTACACGGCCACAGGGGACTGATAGCCTATGATAGCCTACACAGCCACAAGGGACTCATAGCCTACAGCTACAAGGGACTGATAACCTATACAGCCACAAGGGACTGATAGCCTGCGATAGCCTACACAGCCACAAGGGACTGATATCCTACAACCACATGGGACTGATAGCCTACACAGCCACAAGGGACTGATAGCCTACACAACCACAAGTGACTGATAGCCTACACAGCCACAAGGGACTGATAGCCTGCACAGCCACAAGGGACTGATAGCCTACGATAGCCTACACAGCCACAAGAGACTGATAGCCTACGATAGCTTACACAGCCACAAGGGACTCATAGTCTACACAGCCACACGGGACTAATAGCCTACACAGCCACTGATAGCCTACTCAGTCACAAGGGACTGATAGCCTACACAGCCACAAGGTACTTATAGCCTACAGCCACAAGGGACTGATAGCCTACACAGCCACAAGGGACTGATATAGCCAACACAGCCACAAGGTACTGATAGCCTACACAGCCACAAGGGACTGATAGCCTACACAGCCACAAGGGACTGATAGCCTACACAGCCACAAGGGACTTAAAGCCGACACAGCCACAAGGTACTGATAGCCTACACAGCCACAAGGCACTGATAGCCTACACAGCCACAAGGCATTGATATACTACACAGCCACAAGGGACTGATAGCCTAAACAGCCACAAGGCACCCTGATAGCCTACACAGCCACAAGGCATTGATATCCTACACAGCCACAAGGTACTGATAGCCTACACAGCCACAAGGGACTGATAGCCTACACAGCCACAAGGGACTGATAGCCTACACAGCCACAAGGCACTGATAGCCTACACAGCCACAAGGCATTGATATCCTACACAGCCACAAGGTACTGATAGCCTACACAGCCACAAGGGACTGATAGCCAACACAGCCACAAGGGACTGATAGCCTACACAGCCACAAGGGACTGATAGCCTACACAGCCACAAGGGACTGATAGCCTACACAGCCACAAGGGACTGATAGCCTACACAGCCACAAGGGACTGATGGCCTACACAGCCCCACTACACAGCCACAAGGGACTGAAAACCTACACAGCCACAATTGACTGATAGCCTACACAGCCACAATGGACTGATAGCCTACTCAGCCACAAGGGATTGATAGCCTACAACCACAAGGGACTGATAGCCTACACAGCCACAAAGGACTGATAGCCTACACAACCACAAGGGACTGATAGTCTACACAGCCACAAGGGACTTGTAGCCTACACAGCCACAAGGGACTGATAGCCTACACAGCCACAAGGGACTGATAGCCTACACAGCCACAAGGGACTGATAGCCTACACAGCCACAAGGGACTGATAGCCTACACAGCCACAAGGGACTGATAGCCTACACAGCCACAAGGGACTGATAGCCTACGATAGCCACGATAGCCTACGATAGCCTACACAGCCACAAGGGACTGAACCTCCCAGACAGTTTCAGTTTCAGTTTCAGTTTCTCAAGATGACGTCTCCGCCCTCTGAACAAGTTCCATATACGCTAACGTCACAGGCGCCACGTGTATGGTGACCATGGCACAGGCCTTAAGCCTGCACATAAACCCTTGAGCTGGCCAGGTCCTGAGGCCCTACCTAGACAATGTTTTACCTTGGCTATATTTTACATTGGTATTCTATCGGCCTCTCAATGGAGTAATCTTAGTTACATGTAAATGACTTAAATATGTATCTGTGTATCTTACCTTCAAAGAAAGGAACATACATATAAAGTAAAGGAATAAGCAATTAAAGGTCTGAATCACATAGCAACTATCTATTCTGATAAACTCGTCTCACATGACAGACCACCCCCTCCCCCCCACTCTTCCAGTAAATGCATAAATACTGTCTATCAACTAGGTAAAGACAATATTTTCTTAATCATAGATAGGTATGTAAGTAAGTGAGTAAGTAAGTCAGTCAGTGAGTAAGTAAACAAGCAAGCGAGCAAGCAAGCAAGTAAGTAAGTCAGTGAGAAAGTAAACAAGCAAGTGAGCAAGCAAGCAAGTAAGTAAGTAAGGAAGCAAGTAAGTAAGTAAGTAAGCAAGCAAGCAAGCAAAAAAGTAAGGAAGGAAGCAAGCAAGCAAGCAAGTAAGCAAGCAAGCATGCAAGCAAGCAAGCAAGTAAGTAAATAAGCAAGCAAGCAAGCAAGTAAGTAAGTAAGCAACCAAGTAAGTAAATAAGCAAGCAAGCAAAGTAAGTAAATAAGCAAGCAAGCAAGATAGCAAGCAAGTAAGTAACCAAGCAAGCAAGAAAGCAAGCAAAAAAGCAAGCAAGTAAGCAAGCAAATATGCAAGCAAGAATGCAAGCAAGCAAGTAAGCAAGCAAGCAAGTAAGCATGCAAGTAAGCATGCAAGTAAGCAAGCATGTAAGCATGCAAGTAAGCATGCAAGTAAGCAAGCGAGAAACAAGCAAGAAAGCAAGTAAGCAAGTAAGTAAGCAAAAAAGCAAGCAAGTAAGCAAGTATGTAAGTAAGCAAAAAAGCAAGCAAGAAAGCAAGCAAGTAAGCAAGTAAGTAAGCAAGAAAGCAAGCAAGTAAGTTAGTATGTAAATAAGCAAGAAAGCAAGCAAGAAGCAAGCAAAGCAAGTAAGTAAGTAAGCAAGAAAGCAAGCAAGCAAGTAAGTATGCAAGAAAGCAAGCAAGTAAGCAAGTATGTAAGTAAGCAAGAAATCAAGCAAGAAAGCAAGCAAGAAAGCAAGCAAGCTAGTAAGCAAGTAAGTAAGCAAGTAAGCAAGTATGTAAGCAAGTAAGAAAGCAAGTAAGTAAGCAAGAAAGCAAGTAGAAAGCAAGCAAGTAAGCAAGCAAGCAGGTAAGCAAGTAAGCAAGTATGTGAGTAAGCAAGTAAGTAAGCAAGAAAGCAAGTAAGAAAGCAAGCAAGTAAGCAAGCAAGTAGGTAAGCAAATAAGCAAGTAAGCAAGTATGTAAGTAAGCAAGTAAGTAAGCAAGAAAGAAAGCAAGTAAGCAAGTATGTAAGTAAGCAAGAAAGCAAGCAAGAAAGCCAGGAAGCAAGTAAGTAAGCAAGTAAGTAAGCAAGTATGTAAGTAAGCAAGAAAGCAAGTAAGCAAATAAGTAAGCAAGTAAGTAAGCAAGAAAGCACAGTACAAACTAGACACCATGTGCTACAAAAGCCTCAATAACGCAGCCCCCGATTACCTGTCAAGCCTACTTGAGATCTATCTTCCCTCACGTATCCTCCGCTCTGCCTCCGATCCTCTGACTTTTCGCTTTCCACGCACTAAGCTCAATACCTATGGTCCACGAGCCTTCTCTGTTTCTGGTCCACTCTCCTGGAACAAGCTTCCTCTCTCAGTCCGTCAGCAACCTACTTTTGTCTCCTTCAAGTCCGCTCTCAAAACTCACCTTTTCTCCTCTGCATAAAATCCTAACCTCACTCAACCTCCCTCTGCAGCCTGTCTCCACTCGGAGGGGAATCACATTGTTATAATATATAATTGTATATGATATGGTCTCTATAATTTTCCATTGCTTTTATTCTTGCTTTTATTGCTTTTATTCTTTCTCCCCATTTATAGCCATATGTGTGTGTGTGTGTGTGTGTGTGTGTGTGTGTGTGTGTGTGTGGTGTGTGTGTGTGTGTGTGTGTTTGTGCGTGTGTGTGCGTGCGTACGTGCGTGCGTGCGTGCGTGCGTGTGTGTCTGTTTCAGCGCTTAGATTTGATTTTATCAAGATTTGCGCTATATAAATATTGTAAATTATTATTATTATTATTATCATTATCATCAGAAACAAACTTCTGTCTGGATGGAGGCAGGTGATAGCTGATCAGTGAGATGAGGACCTCTCCCAACATGGAAGGCAGCCTGTAGCCTCCCTACCTCAGGCCATTCTGGTTTGGACTTGACATTGTTATCTGCCGCCTCCTGTGTTGATGTTGGTGCTGTGCAGCAGAAGGGAAGTAACTCTATGGAGCACAAGCCTTAGCCATAAACATGGAGATCCTGGGCTGTCCAGACATCAGGATTCCCCTGTGGGCCTCACTGACGTAGTCCACAGGAACGCTGGGTAGTTCATTGGGTATCAGATTGGCTGCTGGAGCTGCTGGACAGTGACGTAATATGCCATCCAACCACCCTAGGGGCTCTGCTGAATTATGATGATAATGAGAATAATGATAATATAATAATAATGATGATGATGATAATAATAATAATAATAATAGTATAATAATAATAATAATGATAATAATAATAAAAACAATAATGATGATGATGATGAAGATGATGATGATGATGATGACGATAACAACAATAATAATGATAGTAACAATAATAGTAATAGTAATAAGAATAAGAAGAAGAGTACTGATGATGATAGTGATGATAATGATGATGGTGATGATGTTGATGATGATGATGATAATGATAATAATTAACAATAGTGATGATGATACTACTACTACTACTATTACTACAACTACTACTAATACTACTACTGCTATTACTACCACTACAAAAATTAATTATAAGAAGAAGAAGAAGAAGAAGAAAACAATCAACAAGAAACACCACGAGGGTGTGGATGGGACCTGGAGCACCAATGCCTCGCCACTCTCTGGACAATCACCTCCCAAGCTCCCGACGCCACTCGATAGTCATTTCATCAAGGAAACGGGGGCTCTCCATGCGCTGCATGACCCATTCGGATCCAGTCATCAGTCACCTTGTATACAAACCGAATGGCAAGGTGGGGAGATGACAGACCCGGGGACATAGCCACACAACGCGCACCAACCAGGTCTAGACCATCCACCAGACCAAGAGAGAAATGAAGACCCCTCTCTCGCCCCACTCTGGTCTTCATCTCTCTTTCAGGCAGCCCGCCCTGCCACCAGCTCGCATAGCTGCCAGCTCCTTTCCCCTCACTACAGTCTCGACAGTTAGTAGTCAGAAGCTGCCGATGTTTCCTTATTCACCCACAGGGCTTAGTTGAACGGCAGCGAAAGTGGATGTGCATGACTAGCCACATAATTATTCAAACATCAAAATGTACAAGTATTGGGTTTAACTAAAAACTTGCGATGCACAGAAAGATAAACAGTCTCGTGATGCGGGCATGATTAAAAATCAGTGAATACATAGACAGTTAAATGAATAAACATTTAGAAAGATTTATATCAGAGAGAAAAATGAACATGTTGACATTGCTTTTATCACCGAAACATGGCTTAACCCCCTTGGTCATGAACCTATACATGTGAATCTCACTCCGAGTGGTTACAGGCTTGCTTCTTTCCATCGCTCATCCCGAGGTGGTGGTATCGCCATCCTCTACAACGACTCACTCCATTCCCGCCTGTCTTTCTCGCAGTCTCTGCCTTTCTCCCATCCTTCTTTCGAGCACGTTGAAGTATCCTTCCAATCCACCCCTCACCCCATCACCTTCTCCTGTGTCTATCGACCTCCACCTAGCTCTGCCAACAAGCTCACCACATCCATGTTTCTCTCTGACTTTGATCAACTTCTTGATTACTACTGTCTCTTACCTGGAAATCTCATAATTCTAGGTGACATCAATGTCCACTATGACAACACTCACCGTTATGACACAAGACATATCATCAACTCTCTGTCCAATCACAATATGACTCAACACATTTCTGAACCAACCCATCAAAAAGGTCACATTCTTGACTGGATCATTTCTCGTGATCACACAATTCCGCTACTGACAACTGCTTAGTTCTTTCTACCCGTCTAACTTCAGCCCTTCCATCTGACCACTCTGCAATTCTCTGTTCTCTCGACATTTCTCCTCCTTCCCGTACCATGCGCACAGTGACTCGACGCAATCTCAAATCTATCGACCTCTCCACATTTTCATCTGATGCCTCCCGTCTCCTTTCTGAAAAGTCACATAACCTTGCCGATGAATTCTATACTACTCTCCACCATCTTCTGGACACTCATGCTCCAGCCACAACCCGTCCTTTACCTGACCGCCCCCCTACCCCCTGGCTCACTCATGAGATCGCCTGTGCAAAACGTGCCCGCCGCAGAGCAGAGCGCCGCTGGCGCAAATCCAAACTCACTGTACACAGGCAACTTTTCCAAGCCTCTAAAACAAAAGTATCCACCCTCATTGCATCAGCAAAAACAAGCTATTTCCAAACCAAAATCCTGAATGCCTCTTCTTCAAAAGAACTCTTTACAACCATGAATCATCTCCTTGGCACACGAAAAGATTTACCTCTCCCAACAAAACATACAAATGAAGAACTCCCATCTGTATTCTCCAACTATTTCACCACCAAAATACAAACTCTTCGTGACAGGCTTGACAGGACACCCTGTCAACCATGCCCACCTGACCCTTCCTTCTCTTGCACACCTCTTACTACTTTTAACCCAGTCTCACAAGAAGAAATTCTCAACACAATCAGATCCATGTCGTTCAAAACCTGCGAACTGGATCCTCTTCCAGGTTCTCTCTACGCCGACTGTCTCCCTACTCTCCTCCCATTCATCACTGACATCATCAACACTTCTCTTCAAACTGGATCTGTCCCTGATTCTTTCAAGTCTGCTATTGTTCACCCTCTCCTCAAGAAACACAATTTAGATCCAAATGAACTGAAAAATTACCGGCCTATCTCTAATCTCTCTTTCTTGTCAAAACTCCTTGAAAAAGTCGTCCTCAACCAGCTGAACTCTCACCTGTCTGCCAACAATCTCCTCAATCCTTTCCAGTCAGCCTACCGCCAGTGCCATAGCACTGAAACTGCCCTACTACACATTCTCAACAATCTCCTCCTTGCAACTGATACTGGCAAAGTCTCTCTCCTCACACTCCTTGATCTGTCTGCAGCCTTTGATATCATTGATCATGGTATTCTCCTTTCTAGACTTCATCATACTTTTGGCATCTCTGACATTGCTCTGTCTTGGTTCACTTCATACCTATCCAACAGAAAACAAACCGTTCTCATCAATGGCACTTACTCTCAACCTGCATACCTGACCTGTGGTGTTCCACAAGGATCTGTCCTTGGCCCTGTTCTTTTCACTCTTTACACCTCCCCCCTGTCCACCATCATCAACTCCCATTCTATAAAACACCACTTCTATGCTGATGACACCCAACTTCAAGACAGTGACTCACCTGATAATATACAGCGCCTGTTGACTCGCACCACTCAGTGTTACTCGGACATTAAGAACTGGATGACACACAATAGACTTCAGCTTAATGATGACAAAACAGAAGCTATCCTCATTGGCACCCGTCAGAAACTTTCTCAGCTGCCTCCTCTTTCTCTCCCATTATGTAACACATCAGTCCCAATTTCTGATTCAGCTAAAAACCTTGGTGTCTGCATTGACTCTACCCTCTCCATGAACAACTTTGTTTCTCAAACTGCCAGATCCTGCTACTATCATCTCCATCGTATAAGGCTGATCAGGAAGTATCTCTCTGTCGAAACAACTGCAAAACTCGTTCTCTCCTTCATAATGTCTCGCATTGACTATTGCAATTCACTCCTGTCTGGTCTTCCTGCCTCCACCATTCACATCCTACAGCGCATTCAAAACAATGCTGTACGCCTTGTACTCAAAAAGAAAAAAGCTGACCACATATCTCCTCTCCTGGCACAACTTCACTGGCTCCCTGTATCAAAGCGCATACAGTACAAACTAGACACCATGTGCTACAAAAGCCTCAATAACGCAGCCCCCGATTACCTGTCAAGCCTACTTGAGATCTATCTTCCCTCACGTACCCTCCGCTCTGCCTCCGATCCTCTGACTTTTCGCTTTCCACGCACTAAGCTCAATACCTATGGTCCACGAGCCTTCTCTGTTTCTGGTCCACTCTCCTGGAACAAACTTCCTCTCTCAGTCTGTCAGCAACCTACTTTTGTCTCCTTCAAGTCCGCTCTCAAAACTCACCTTTTCTCCTCCGCATAAAATCCTAACCTCACTCAACCCCCCCCCCCCCCCCCTCTGCAGCCTGTCTCCGCTCGGAGGGAATCATAATATATAATTGTATATGCTATGCTCTCTATAATTTTCCATTGGTTTTATTCTTGCTTTTATTGCTTTTATTCTTTCTCCCCATTTATAGCCATTCGTGTGTGTGTGTGTGTGTGTGTGTGTGTGTGTGCGTGCGTGTGTGTGCGTGCGTGCGTGCGTGCGTGCTTGCGTGTGTGTCTGCTTCAGCGCTTAGATTTGATTTTATCAAGATTTTGCGCTATATAAATATTGTAATTATTATTATTATTATAAAAAAGTTAAGATAAAAAAAAACAACAACAAAAAACAGAAAAGAAATGGCGTACGTGAATTTCTGTTTCAATCAATCGATACATACCAGTCAATTTTGTCTCCTGACGGCCCACGTGGGGGCGTGAGCCAGTGGTGAGCTGACAGTGAGTCGGGGACCGCCACACAGCGCTCTATGTTGTCTGCACAGTGTCCAGCATCACACACACACACACACACACACACACACACACACACCACACACACACCACACATATATATATATAATATATATATATATATATATATATATATATATATATATATATATATATATATTAATACGTCTAATATCACTCGTAGTGAAAAGACGTTAAATCAAAGAACGAACGATATATATACACACGTGAATGCACACATACACACACACAGAGACAAACAGAGTGACTTGAAGACGTGTGTGAACTGGACGCTAAGTCAACCAGGCATCATGTCTTATGGGACGCTGTCTGATAGTTCCCACAGTGAGTATGTCTGGTTTGTGATTCACCAATCAGTCAGTCAGTCAGTCAGTCAGTCATATGATAGTTCCCACAGTGAGTATGTCTGGTCTGTGATTCACCAGTCAGTCAGTCAGTCAGTCAGTCAGTCAGTCAACGAATCACTGTACTTACTTGTATATTTGGTACGTTAGTCAGTCAGTCAGTCAGTCAGTCAGTCAGTCAGTCAGTCAGTCAGTCAATCAGTCAGTGAGTGAGTCAGTCAACGAATCACACTCAGACTAACGTACTTACTTGTATATTTGGTACATTAGTCAGTCAATCAATCAATCAATAAGTCAGTCAGTCAGTCAATCAGTCAGTCAATCAATCAGTCAATCAGTCAATCAGTCAGTTAATAAATTAGTCAGTCAGTCAGTTAATCAGTCAATCAATCAGTCAATCAGTCAATCAATCAGTCAGTCAGTCAATCAGTCAATCAGTCAGTTAATAAATCAGTCAATCAATCAATCAGTTAGTCAGTCAGTCAGTCAGTCAATCAGTCAATCAGTCAGTCAGTCAGTCAGTCAGCCAGTCAGTCAGTCAGTCAGTCAGTCAGTCAGTCTCAGACTAACGTACTTAAATCGCTAAACTTAATGACTAAAACATCTTCTTACTGAATTTTTCCCTCTGTGTCAAATCTTCAGTTAAAAAAAAAAGGTGGGTCTTTTAACTGGAATCTTTTTTCTATTCATTCATTTATTTCCGTCTGTTTTGTATTTGGTGTTTACTGGGCAATGTTCATGATTAGGTTTTCTTCCGTTGCCTGACTCTTTCGACAGACCTGTGGACTGCAGACCTGATCAGTTCCTACCAACAATATGAAATCGACTTGTTCTCTGCCCATCTTAAGGCTTCAATCTTTTCGGTGGTGTCAGTTGAATAACGTGTGATAGGTCCTACCCTCTTCTCCCCCCCCCCCCTCTCCCCCCTTCACCAGCCTATTCCCATTTCAAAAACTTACCGGCGTTTAAGATTTTGTGAATGCACAAGGCGTCTGCCAGATAATTTCTGGCAGATTCGGTGGAGCGCATATGGAATCGCTCTGAGCACGATGAATCTTTTTTTACACAAACACCAAGTTTAGTACACAAAGTGACCGTTTATTGTCACAAGTGTTTTCTGTTGTATCGTAAGCATTACAGAGTGGACCAGGCGTAAAATGTGTATCATGGACACTGTCTAGGAACAGAAAAAAAAACAAAAAACACACAAAAAATAAGAACGCGTATTTAATACAAGACAAGACAGGCGCAAATTTTCGGCCAACTGGCCTTTGTCAAACATAAGATCACAAACAAACAAACAAACACCAAATACAAAAATTAGGAGAAAAAGACTGAAACTTCCCTGCTGCTCCGTCCTGTGTGAGAAAAGGAATGGACACTGTGTGCTGTCTGTTTATCCTAACTCTATCTACTGTTGTCATTGTAGCACAAGTCGTATACAGACTGAAGACTGAAACAGTATTTGATTTCATCAAGGTATTTTTTTAGAATAATTTCATCATCATCATCATCATGTGCTCTGCCGTATGGCGTTGGCGATCATGGCCCATACTGAAGTAGTCCTTGATTTCATCAAGGTATTTTTTTAGAATAATGTCCCTTGTGGCTGTGTAGGCTATCAGTCCCTTGTGGCTGTGTAGGCTATCAGTCCCTTGTGGCTGTGTAGGCTACCAGTCCCTTGTGGCTGTGTAGGCTATCAGTCCCTTGTGGCTGTGTAGGCTATCAGTCCCTTGTGGCTGTGTAGGCTACCAGTCCCTTGTGGCTGTGTAGGCTATCAGTCCCTTGTGGTTGTGTAGGCTATCAGTCCCTTGTGGCTGTGTAGGCTATCAATCCCTTGTGGTGTGTAGGCTATCAGTCCCCTTGTGGCTGTGTAGGCTATCAGTCCCTTGTGGCTGTGTAGGCTATCAGTCCCTTGTGGCTGTGTAGTGTGGCTGTGTAGGCCATCAGTCCCTTGTGGCTGTGTAGGCTATCAGTCCCTTGTGGCTGTGTAGGCTATCAGTCCCTTGTGGCTGTGTAGGCTATCAGTCCCTTGTGGCTGTGTAGGCTATCAGTCCCTTGTGGCTGTGTAGGCTATCAGTCCCTTGTGGCTGTGTAGGCTATCAGTCCCTTGTGCTGTGTGTGGCTGTGTAGGCATCATCCCTTTGCTGTGTAGCTATCAGTCCTTGTGGCTGTGTAGGCTATCAGTCCTTGTGGCTGTGTAGGCTATCAGTCCCTTGTGGCTGTGTAGGCTATCAGTCCTTGTGGCTGTGTAGCATCAGTACCTTGTGGCTGTGTAGGATATCAATTCCTTGTGGCTGTGTAGGCTATCAGTGCCTTGTGGCTGTGTAGGCTATCAGTCCCTTGTGGCTGTGTAGGCTATCAGTCCCTTGTGGCTGTGTAGTATATCAATGCCTTGTGGCTGTGTAGGCTATCAGTGCCTTGTGGCTGTGTAGGCTATCAGTACCTTGTGGCTGTGTCAGCTATAAGTCCCTTGTGGCTGTGTAGGCTATCAGTCCCTTGTGGCTTTGTAGGCTATCAGTCCCTTGGGCTGTGTAGCTATCAGTACCTTGTGGCTGTGTTGGCTATATCAGTCCCTTGTGGCTGTGTAGGCTATCAGTCCCTTGTGGCTGTAGGCTATAAGTACCTTGTGGCTGTGTAGGCTATCAGTCCCTTGTAACTGAGTAGGCTATCAGTGGCTGTGTAGGCTATTAGTCCCGTGTGGCTGTGTAGGCTATGAGTCCCTTGTGGCTGTGTAAGATATCATAGGCTATCAGTCCGTTGTGGCTGTGTAGGCTATCGTAGGCTATCAGTCCCTTGTGGCTGTGCAGGCTATCAGTCCCTTGTGGCTGTGTAGGCTACCAGTCACTTGTGGTTGTGTAGGCTATCAGTCCCTTGTGGCTGTGTAGGCTATCAGTCCCATGTGGTTGTAGGCTATGAGTCCCTTGTGGCTGTGTAGGCTATCGTAGGCTATCAGTCCCTTGTGGCTGTGTAGGCTATCAGTCCCTTGTAGCTGTAGGCTATGAGTCCCTTGTGGCTGTGTAGTCTATCGTAGGCTATCAGTCCCCTGTGGCCGTGTAGGCTATCAGTCCCTTGTGGCTGTGTAGGCTATCAGTCCCTTGTGGCTGTGTAGGCTATCAGTCCCTTGTGGCTGTGTAGGCTATCAGTACCTTGTGGCTGTGTAAGCTATCAGTCCCTTGTGGCTGAGTAGGCTATCAGTCCCTTGTGGCTGTGTAGGTTATCAGTCCCTTGTGTTTGTGTAGGTTATCAGTACCTTGTGGCTGTGTAGGCTATCAGTACCTTGTGGCTGTGTAGGCTATCAGTACCTTGTGGCTGTGTAGGTTATCAGTCCCTTGTGGCTGTGTAGGCTATCAGTCCCTTGTAGCTGTAGGCTATCAATCCCTTGTAGCTGTGTAGGCTATCAGTCCCTTGTGGCTGTGTAGGCTATCAGTCCCTTGTAGCTGTAGGCTATCAGTCCCTTGTGGCTGTGTAGGCTATCAGTCCTTTGTGGCTGTGTAGGCTATCAGTCCCTTGTGGCTGTGTAGGCTATCATTCCCTTGTGGCTGTGTAGGCTATCAGTCACTTGTGGTTGTGTAGGGTATCGTAGGCTATCAGTCCCCTGTGGCTGTATAGGCTACCAGTCCCTTGTGGCTGTAGGCTATCAGTCCCTTGTGGTTGTGTAGGCTATCGTAGGCTATCAGTCCCCTGTGGCTGTGTAGGCTATCAGTCCCTTGTGGCTGTGTAGGCTATCAGTCCCTTGTGGCTGTGTAGGCTATTAGTCCCTTGTGGCTGTGTAGACTATCAGTCCCTTGTGGCTGTGTAGGCTATCAGTCACCTGTGGCTGTAGGCTATAAGTCCCTTGTGGCTGTGTAGACTATCAGTCCCTTGTGGCTGTGTAGGCTATCAGTCACTTGTGGCTGTAGGCTATAAGTCCCTTGTGGCTGTGTAGGCTATCAGTCCCTTGTGACTGTAGGCTATAAGTCCCTTGTGGCTGTGTAGGCTATCAGTCCCTTGTCGCTGTGTAGGCTACCAGTCCCTTGTGGCTGTGTAGGCTATCAGTCCCTTGCAGTGGTTTGACGTTTTATTTCTGTATCTAAGCCTGTGTGCCCATCAATTAGATGTGGCCAGGACAGAAATGGACGTGTGTACGAGAGAGTGATTTATGCATGCCCGCGTAGGGTAGTGTGTGTGTGTGTGTGTGTGTGTGTGTGTGTGTGTGTGTGTGTGTGTGTGTGTGTGTGTGTGTGCGTGTTTGTATGTGTGCGTGTGTGTGTGTGTGTGTGTGTGTATGTGTGTGTGACGTCCCTACCCCTTGTTGGGCACTCTTGCAAACTATAAACATTTCCACGGTACACAGAGAAAACCAGATGACCTTATGACCTGGAGACGACTGTATGATAAATTAATACTATGTAATATATTGTACACTTTACATAATCCATGGACAATAAACCTTTATTATTATCATACTATGTAATACTGTACCTTCGGCATCATTCATCAACACGAAACACCTATAAATGACAAGCCTAAAACTAGTAAAACAATTCTACGCCTATAATCACATAATATACTTTACTACGTCAAATATCGATAAAAACAAAAACAAAACAAAAAACTTGATCTCCGCACATCCTCTCCGCCATCATCCTGCATTGTCAGCCATGTTAGCAAATCAAAAACTTAACCCTTTCATTCCCTCAACCTATCCATCAGCTTTCCTGCAGGAAATTGGTGGATTGAGTGAGGGAGTCAAAGGGTTAAGTTTTTGCAGCTTGGTGGACAGAGCGCGTGAGTCAGTGTTTTTTTAATTTTTTAAGGACATTGTGATTAATACTATACATTATGTTATGAGACATCTCTGCCGGTTTTCGGTATTTCTTTTAACGTCTATCCACATATGTGCTTTTAGACGAAAAAAAAGATTAAATGGAAACAACGCTGGTGATCCACAGGGACACTTCACTTTTATATTTCTGACCAAGGTAGCATGTAATATATTACTTTATTGTGTCTTACTATTTGATCAGTGTAATAGATTACTTTATTGTGTCTTCCTACTTCATCAGTGTAATATATTACTTTATTGTGTCTTACTATTTGATCAGTGTAATATATTATTTTATTGTGTCTTCCTACTTCATCAGTGTAATATATTACTTTATTGTGTCTTCCTACATCATCAGTGTAATATATTATTTTATTGTGTCTTCCTACTACATCAGTGTAATATATTACTTTATTGTGTCTTCCTACATCATCAGTGTAATATATTATTTTATTGTGTCTTCCTACTTCATCAGTGTAATATATTACTTTATTGTGTCTTCCTACTTCATCAGTGTAGGCTATCGAAGATGAAGCTGTACAAGTCCCTGGTGCTCCCCATCCTGCTGTATGGATGCAAGAGCTGGACCATGACAGCAGAGACCACCAAGAGAATCCAGACGTTTGAAACTAAATGCTTCAGGCGCTTGCTCGGGATCTCTTGGCAAGATCGGAAGACAAACGACTTTGTGTGGAGCCAAATAACAACACTCGCAGGCCCACAAGAACCCCTCCTGGCAACAGTCAAGAACAGGAAGCTGTCGTGGTTCGGGCATGTCACACGCCACAACTCACTGCCCAAAACGGTCCTCCAGGGTACACTGGGAGGCGGCAGACGAAGGGGACGACAAGCCAAATGCTGGATGGACAACATCAAAGAATGGACCAGGTTGGATGGCCCCACGCTGGTGCGACAGGCGGAGGACAGGACCGGTTGGCGACGGCTGGCTTCAAGAGTGTCTCTCATCTCTCCTCTACGCCCATCACGGGCAGGAGAATGATGATGATGATGACTTCATCAGTGTAATATTTTATTTATTGTGTCTTCCTACATCATCAGTGTAATATATTATTTTATTGTGTCTTCCTACTACATCAGTGTAATATATTACTTTATTGTGTCTTCCTACATCATCAGTGTAATATATTACTTTATTGTGTCTTCCTACTTCATCAGTGTAATAGATTACTTTATTGTCTCTCCCTACTTCATCAGTGTAATATATTATTTTATTGTGTCTCAATACATCATCAGTGTAATAGATTACTTTATTGTTTCTCCCTACTTCATCAGTGTAATATATTACTTTATTGTCTCTCCCTACTTCATCAGTGTAATATATTACTTTATTGTGTCTCAATACATCATCAGTGTAATAGATTACTTTATTGTTTCTGTCTACTTCATCAGTGTAATAGATTACTTTATTGTCTCTCCCTACTTCATCAGTGTAATATATTACTTTATTGTGTCTCCAATACATCATCAGTGTAATAGATTACTTTATTGTTTCTGTCTACTTCATCAGTGTAATATATTACTTTATTGTCTCTCCCTACTTCATCAGTGTAATATATTACTTTATTGTCTCTCCTTACTTCATCAGTGTAATATATTACTTATTGTGTCTCAATACATCATCAGTGTAATATATTACTTTATTGTCTCTCCCTACTTCATCAGTGTAATATATTACTTTATTGTGTCTACATCTTAACATTTCCATCATCAGTGTAATAGATTACTTTATTGTGTCTGCCTACTTCATCAGTGTGATATATTACTTTATTGTGTCTCAATTACATCATCAGTGTAATATATTACTTTATTGTCTCTGTCTACTTCATCAGTGTAATAGATTACTTTATTGTCTCTATCTACTTCATCAGTGTAATATATTACTTTATTGTGTCTCAATACATCATCAGTGTAATATATTACTTTATTGTCTCTGTCTACTTCATCAGTGTAATATATTACTTTATTGTCTCTCCCTACTTCATCAGTGTGATATATTACTTTATTGTGTCTGCCTACTTCATCAGTGTATATATTACTTTATTGTGTCTGTCTACTTCATCAGTGCAATATATTACTTTATTGTGTCTGTCTACTTCATCAGTGTGATAGATTACTTTATTGTCTCTCCCTACTTCATCAGTGTAATATATTACTTTATTGTGTCTGTCTACTTCATCAGTATAATAGATTACTTTATTGTCTCTCCCTACTTCATCAGTGTAATGTATTACTTTATTGTGTCTGTCTACTTCATCAGTGTGATAGATTACTTTATTGTCTCTGTCTACTTCATCAGTGTAATATATTACTTTATTGTGTCTCCCTACTTCATCAGTGTGATAGATTACTTTATTGTCTCTCCTACTTTATCAGTGTGATAGATTTACTTTATTGTCTCTGTCTACTTCATCAGTGTGATAGATTACTTTATTGTCTCTCCCTACTTCATCAGTGTGATAGATTACTTTATTGTCTCTGTCTACTTCATCAGTGTGATAGATTACTTTATTGTCTCTCCCTACTTCATCAGTGTGATATATTTCTTTATTGTCTCTGTCTACTTCATCAGTGTGATAGATTACTTTATTGTTGTCTCCCTACTTCATCAGTGTGATAGATTACTTTATTGTCTCTGTCTACTTCATCAGTGTGATAGATTACTTTATTGTCTCTCCCTACTTCATCAGTGTGATAATTCTTTATTGTCTCTGTCTACTTCATCAGTGTGATATATTTCTTTATTGTCTCTCCCTACTTCATCAGTGTGATAGATTACTTTATTGTCTCTGTCTACTTCATCAGTGTGATAGATTACTTTATTGTGTCTCCCTACTTCATCAGTGTGATAGATTACTTTATTGTCTCTGTCTACTTCATCAGTGTGATAGATTACTTTATTGTCTCTGTCTACTTCATCAGTGTGATATATTTCTTTATTGTCTCTGTCTACTTCATCAGTGTGATATATTACTTTATTGTCTCTGTCTACTTCATCAGTGTGATAGATTACTTTATTGTCTCTGTCTACTTCATCAGTGTGATATATTTCTTTATTGTCTCTGTCTACTTCATCAGTGTGATAGATTACTTTATTGTCTCTGTCTACATCATCAGTGTGATAGATTACTTTATTGTCTCTGTCTACTTCATCAGTGTGATATATTACTTTATTGTCTCTGTCTACATCATCAGTGTGATAGATTACTTTATTGTCTCTGTCTACATCATCAGTGTGATATATTACTTTATTGTCTCTGTCTACATCATCAGTGTGATAGATTACTTTATTGTCTCTGTCTACTTCATCAGTGTGATATATTTCTTTATTGTCTCTGTCTACTTCATCAGTGTGATATATTACTTTATTGTCTCTGTCTACTTCATCAGTGTAATATATTTCTTTATTGTCTCTGTCTACTTCATCAGTGTGATAGATTACTTTATTGTCTCTCCCTACTTCATCAGTGTAATATATTACTTTATTGTGTCTGCCTACTTCATCAGTGTAATATATTACTTTATTGTCTCTGTCTACTTCATCAGTGTAATATATTACTTTATTGTGTCTGTCTACTTCATCAGTGTAATATATTACTTTATTGTGTCTGCCTACTTCATCAGTGTAATATAATACTTTAGTGTCTCTGTCTACTTCATTATTATTATTATTATTATTATGAACATTTAGTACGCCTAATCAAATTAATGCCCTAGGCGTTTACAATGGCAAAACATATAACCAGAATCACAAGCACACACACACACGCCCACAGAAGCACCCACACACACACAAACACACACACACACACACAAACACACACACAGCATGACATGCAAATACAATGACCATTACATTACATGGGGGGAAGGGGGCAGAGATTACCAGTTTTGGGAAACAGGTGAGTTTTGAGGGAGCGTTTGAATGTGGACAGAGAGGGTGAGTATCTAAGAGAGCGAGGTAACTGATTCCAGATGGTTGGAGCTTGATAGGAAAAGGAACGCTGCCCAAAACCTTTTAGTGCGGACTATGGGGATGCTATAGAGACGGGTATCAGATGAGGACCGCAAAGCTCGAGATGGCGTGTAGAGATGTAACAGATGGGTGAGATACTCAGGACAGGAAGACTCAATAGATTTGAAGCAGAGGCAGGCAATCTTGTAGGATATTCTTTGCTGAACAGGGAGCCAGTGGAGAGAACAGAGCAATGGCGTAACATGGTTAAATTTTGAAGAGCGGAAGATGAGACGGGCAGCATGATTTTGAACTTTCTGAAGTTTGTTAATGAGATGAGAGGGGGAACCAGAAAAAAGAGCATTACAGTAATCGAGACGGGATAGAACAAATGCACAGACAAGAGCCTTTGTCGTGTCTTCTGAGAGGAGGTGGCGGATAGAAGCAATTCGGCGGAGTTCAAGAAAACAAGTCCGACAGACGTTGCTCACATGCTGGTGGAAGGACAGGGTAATAGATTACTTTATCGTCTCTCCCTACTTCATCAGTGTAATACATTACTTTATTGTGTCTTCCTACTTCATCAGTGTAATAGATTACTTTATTGTGTCTCCCTACTTCATCAGTGTAATAGATTACTTTATTGTGTCTCAATACATCATCAGTGTAATATATTACTTTATTGTCTCCCTACTTCATCAGTGTAATATATTACTTTATTGTGTCTCCCTACTTCATCAGTGTAATATATTACTTTATTGTGTCTCAATACATCATCGGTGTAATATATTACTTTATTGTCTCCCCTACTTCATCCGTGTAATAGATTACTTTATTGTGTCTCCCTACATCATCAGTGTAATATATTACTTTATTGTGTCTTCCAGCTTCATCAGTGTAATATATTATTTTATTGTGTCTTCCTACTTCATCAGGGTAATATATTACTTTATTGTGTCTTCCTACTTCATCAGTGTAATATATTATTTTATTGTGTCTTCCTACTTCATCAGGGTAATATATTACTTTATTGTGTCTTCCTACTTCATCAGTGTAATAGATTACTTTATTGTCTCCCCTACTTCATCAGTGTGATATATTACTTTATTGTCTCTCCCTACTTCATCAGTGTAATATATTACTTTATTGTCTCTCCCTACTTCATCAGTGTAATATATGACTTTATTGTCTCTCCCTACTTCATCAGTGTAATATATGACTTTATTGTCTCTCCCTACTTCATCAGTGTAATGGATTACTTTATTGTGTCTGCCTACTTCATCAGTGTGATAGATTACTTTATTGTCTCTCCCTACTTCATCAGTGTAATATATGACTTTATTGTGTCTGCCTACTTCATCAGTGTAATATATGACTTTATTGTCTCTCCCTACTTCATCAGTGTAATGGATTACTTTATTGTGTCTGCCTACTTCATCAGTGTAATAGATTACTTTATTGTGTCTGCCTACTTCTTCAGTGTAATAGATTACTTTATTGTCTCCCCTACTTCATCAGTGTAATAGATTACTTCATTGTCTCCCCTACTTCATCAGTGTAATCGATTACTTTATTGTCTCTCCCTACTTCATCAGTGTAATATATTACTTTATTGTGTCTTCCTACTTCATCAGTGTAATATATTACTTTATTGTCTCTCCCTACTTCATCAGTGTAATATATTACTTTATTGTGTCTTCCTACTTTATCAGTGTAATATATTACTTTATTGTCTCCCCTACTTCATCAGTGTAATATATTACTTTATTGTCTCTCCCTACTTCATCAGTGCAATATATTACTTTATTGTGTCTACCTACTTCATCAGTGCAATAGATTACTTTATTGTCTCTCCCTACTTCATCAGTGTAATATATTACTTTATCGTCTCTCCCTACTTCATCAGTGTAATAGATTACTTTATTGCGTCTCCCTACTTCATCAGTGTAATATATTACTTCATTGTCTCTCCCTACTTCATCAGTGTAATATATAACTTTATTGTTTCTCCCTACTTCGTGACCAAGTTAAGCATTTATTTTGAAGTGGGAAAATGAGTAGAATCCTATCATATGTCTGTTCATCTTACCATCAACAAAATACACTCACAGACACAAGATGACAAACACAGCACAACCGAAGACAGTAAAACAGTCATAAGATTCTGAGATCGCTAAAAGCAGTAAATAATGAAAAAGCAATTCACTCCTCGGAGTCCAAAACTAAATTAGAAGAGGCCTGTAACCTCTTAGACTCTGATGTTGAATCAGCACTCTCGGTTTTCAACAACACCCTGGTCAAAGCAGGTGAATGTATGAGACGAAAAATATGGCTGAAAAGAAGCCAAGAAAGAGAAACAAATAAATGATATGACAAGGAATGTGCTGAAAATAAACGTTCAGCACGATGTGCCTTCAACAGTTTTTACGAAACCAACAAATCTGAAGATAAGTTGGCATATAGACAGAAGAGAGCACATTCATCATCATCAGGTGCCCTGCCGCATGGCGTTGGCGACCATGGACTTCCTACCATCTCTATCTCTCGTTGCTCCTAGCATCTCCCCCACCCTCCTCATCCCCATCCACTCTGCAAGTCCGTCCAGCATTCTCTCCCTGGGTCTACCTGGTGCTCTCTTTCCCTCCAGCTTTCCCGTTGTGACCAGGTGCTCCAAATCCCCCTTCCTCATAAAATGACCTATAAATGTTGCTTGTCTTTTCCTAATCTTCCTTATGAATGATCTACTTGTGTCTGCCTCCATCAAGACTTTCTCGTTTGTTTTCTTTGCTGTCCATGGAACTCTCAACATTCTTCTGAGAAATCACATCTCGGCTGCCTCGATCCTGCTCTGGCTTTGCTTGCTGACTGTCCACGCCTCACATCCGTACAACAGTATTGGTTCTATACACTACAAAGCTATAAACAAGCAAAAGAAACCAATATACAGAACTGCGGTGCATCAAACACTTTAAGAAAACAACAACCGAAAAAGTGTCAAAGTTTTGGGACACGATAATGGGCGCAAGAAAACGAAAACGAAAACAACCAAAAATCGATGTTTCCATGTGGCAAAGACATTTTCAAAATATTCTTGGAAAAAGTCCAGATAGCGTAAATGGCGAACAAATGATCACAGACAATGCTCGTACACATATAGTAACACACTGACGCAGGAAATGTACATCGCCGGGTTAGATGACTCAATTAGTGAACAAGAGGTAAAACAGTCTATCAGAAACATTAAGTGTGGTAAAACTCCGGGGCTTGATGAAGTTTGTGGAAAATTTATTAAACATGCTGAAAATTTGGTTGTACCCTTTCTTACAGAACTTTTCAATAGATTGTATGAGTCCAACCTTTTCCCTGAAGACTGGTGTAGATCTGTAATAATATCTCTGTATAAAAAAGGAGACGAACAAAACCTACATCATTTCTGAGGCATTTCATTATTGAGTATTATAAGTAAAGTCTTCACCTATATTCTAAACAAGAGACTGTATACATAGGCAGAGAAGGAGGGCAAGATTAGTGAAGAACAGGCACGGTTTCGGAAGGGTTTTTCAACTATTGATCATACTTTCACTTTAGTTTCTGTAGTGAGAAATGCCTTTGATAGTAGACATCATGGGAAGGTTTACGTTGCTTTTATCGATTACAAGAAAGCTTTTGATACTGTCTATCGTGATCAATTATGGAACATTCTGCAAAAAGTTACAAACATCAACTAAAATGATAAATATGCTCAAATCTATGTACGAGTCAGTTAAATGATGTGTAAGATGGGAAGCTAAAATGTCAGATTTTTTCCAGTGTCCAAATGGAGTATAGCAAGGATGTGTGTTAAGTCCTCTGATTTTTTCGCATTTGATATCTGAGGAAGCTGATTTTGTTAAAAAGCACGGAAAACATGGTATCCAGATGGTTCCTAATCTTGATGAAATGTTCTTACTATTGTTCGCTGATGACATTACACTCATATCATCTACGCCGTCAGGATTAAAAAATCAAATAGACGATCTCCATAAGCATCAAAATCTCTCGACCTCATGGTAAACTTTAGATAAAAATAAAGTTATTATATGGGGGAAAAAACATAAAGAGGGCATATTGTAGCTACAGAAAAATGGTTCTATGAAAAAAACGACATTGAAGTAGTAAATTGCTACAAGCATTTGGGAGTCACTCTCTCAACAAAACTGTCCTTTAACACTGCTTGTGATGAATTTTCCAGCAAAGCAAAAAGTAAAATCTTAGATTTGATGAAAACCATGTGGTCTCTTGGCGCCTTGAACACTACCGTTTTCTTTCAATTGTTTGATGCACAAGTTAAACCTATGTTGTTATATGCGGCAGAAATATGGGGTACGTCAAGGCTTGCTGTTATAGAGACAGCCCACTTATTAGATGCAAATGTCTTTTGATTGTAAGTAATAAAACACCAAATTAAATGATATATGGAGAAACCGGGAGGTATCCTTTATACATTGACAGTACTACTGCAGCACTGCGATATTAGTTAAAACTTATTAAATTGCCTGCATCAAGATTACCAAAACAGACGTACACCATGCTTTTGAATAGCCTTGATGGGGAGCAAAGGAGTAAAAATAAGAACTGGGTCAGAAATGATCGCCAACACCATGTGGCAGGGCACATGTGTGAGTGTGTATCGTTGACCGATCAACGACATCCTCTTCATGGAAGCTTGTGACGTCTGGACGATGAACAAGCAAAAACAACAAACATGGTTTTTAAGATCCATGGACAGCAAAGAGGACAAACGTGACAGTATTGAAAGGAGCAAACAAAAAAGAAACACGAATGAAGATTAGGAAAAGACAAGCAACATTTCATGAGGCAAGAGAAATCCGAGCACCTAGTTGCAACAGGAAAGCTGGAGGGAAAAAGAGCATCAAGTAGACCCAGAGAGAAAATGTTAGACAGGTTTGCAGAGTGGATGAGGACAGAAACGGGGAGAATGTTTGCAGCGACAAAAGGTAGATTCGTACAGAGGGCCATGATCGCCAATGTCATGCGGCAAGGCAAATGGTGATGAGGATGCCTTTAACAGGTCTTTACGGTGGATTCTCACTCATGCAGGCGGCCTCCATGATTCAGACTACAGACTGTGATTGCAGACAAGTTGTCTTCTTGTCTGATGCTTTCTCCGTGCTGCAGACATACCAGAACAACACGCTCCCCCTCCTGTCTAGAGCTCTGCACCAGGTTGCCACAACCGGAAGAGCAGTTCTGCAGTGGATCCCAGCCCACTGTAGAGTCTCCGGGAATGAGCGAGCTGATATTCTTGCAAAGGAGGGAGCCAGAGAAGAACAACCTAACAACAGCGTCAGCTACAGTGAGAAGAGGAGCATCATCAGGGCACTTTCTATGCCGAGACGACACGGGGATAACTACCACCTGTTGTCTAGAGAGCAGCAAGTTGCCCTGGTGAGGTTACGCACTGGTCACAATAGGCTGAACAGCCACATGTACCGCAAACTGAAGCTGGCGCCCTCCCCAACCTGTCCCTGCGGTCAAGAAGACCAAACCACGGAGCATATACTCCAAAGATGTCCCCTTCACCAGGTGGCAAGACAGGACGTGTGGCCGACAGACACTCCGCTGACAACCAAACTCCATTGCTCCCAACATGGAAGGCAGCCTGTAGCCTCCCTACCTCAGGCCATTCTGGTTTGGACTTGACATTGTTATCTGCCACCTCCTGTGTTGATGTTGGTGCTGTGCAGCAGAAGGGAAGTAACTCTATGGAGCACAAGCCTTAGCCATAAACATGGAGATCCTGGGCTGTCCAGACATCAGGATCCCCCCTGTGGGCCTCACTGACGTGGTCCACAGGATCGCTGGGTGGTTCATTGGGTATCAGTTTGGCTGTTGGAGCTGCTGGACAGTGACGTGATATGCCATCCAACCACCCTAGGGGCTCTACTGAATTATGATGATAATGAGAATAATGACGATAATGATGATGATAACAAGAAGAAAAAGAAGGAGAAGGAGAAAAAGAACAAGGAGAACAAGAACAAGAAGAAGGAGAACAAGAACAAGAGCAACATCCCGGGCCTCAGTAGTTCAGTTGGTTGAGCGTCAGATTCATATGCTAATGGTTGTGGGTTCGAATCCCGGGGTGTCATCATCATCATCATCAGGTGCCCTGCCGCAGGCGTTGGCGATCATGGACCTCCATCTGTCGCTATCTCTCGTTGCCCCTAGCATCTCCCCCACCCTCCTCGTCCCCAGCCACTCTGCAGGTCCATCCAGCATTTTCTCCCTGGATCTACCCGGTGCTCTCTTTCCCTCCAGCTTTCCCATTGTGACCAGGTGCTCCAAATCCCCCTTCCTCATAAAATGGCCTATAAACGTTGCCTGTCTTTTCTTAATCTTCCTTATGAGTGATCTACTTGTGTCTGCCTCCATCAAGACTGTCTCGTTTGTTTTCTTTGCTGTCCATGGAACTCTCAACATTCTTCTTAGAAACCACATCTCGGCTGCCTCAATCTTGTTCTGGCTTTGTTTGTTGACTGTCCACGCCTCGAATCTGTACAATAGTATTGGTTCTATATAACATTCAAGAACTCTCTTCCTGATGTTAATTGACAGGCATTTGTTAGTAAGAATGCTTGTCATCTTCCTGAATGCTGTTTTGGCTTGGCTGATTCCGCCAGCTATTTCTGATGTGCATCTGCCGTCTGATGAAATGATCGTTCCCAGGTATTTTAATTTATCAATCTGTGTCAAGGTTGTGCCATTTGCTGTTATTTTGCATGAGGGGATTTCATGTTTTTTACTGATCACCATGACTTCAGTCTTCCTGCTGTTTAGTTCCAGCCCCTTACCTTTCCTTTCTATTTCTAGTATATTCACAAGGTTTTGTAGGTCTCTTTCACTTTCTGCAATTAGCACGGTGTCATCTGCGTATCGAATGTTGTTTATCATTTTCCCTTCAACCTTTAATCCAGGGTCTTCTTCTAGGTTTCTCATGATGTTTTCGCTGTAAAGTGACAACAGATCTGGTGACAAAACACAACCGTGTCTGACTCCTCTTTTGATATTTTGGAAAGAGCTTACATTGTTTTCTATTCTCATTGCAGCTGTTTGTTCCCAGTACATATTTCTGATGATTCGTAGATCTTTTCCATCAACATTGAGTCTCTCCAGTTGGTTGATCAATTCATCATGTCTTACCCGATCGAAAGCCTTAGTGTAGTCAACAAAGCATAAATACAAATCCTTATTCATCCCATTTGACCTCTCTATGATAGTTCTTAGGATGTATATGGCATTAATAGTTCCTTTCCCTTCCACAAATCCACACTGTTCTTCTGCTATTTCTCTTTTGATTCTATTCCTTGTCCTCATCATGATTATTCTTAACAGGATTTTTGTTACATGACTCATCAAACTGATTGTGCGATCCCGGGGTGTGCTACATTAAAACTGGCCTTCTCACTGTCCCATCTTAACATCATTGTTGTTCTGGTGGTGTCAGTATAAGATTAGATAAGTCCGCCTTCCCCCACTTCCCTGGGATGGTTATCCCCATCGGCCATATCACCTGAGGTGGGTGCCGACGTATAAACTGAACCAACCAATCAATCAAAACGAGATGAACAAGACGAAGAGAAAGAAGAAGAAAACAAATATTAGCACACGAGAGAACATGACTGAATAATGTCAAAATATGCAAAAACTGAAAGAGGGAGTAATGTGCACATGTGATGAAGTCTTGTGATGCGAATATGTTTAAAAATCAATAAGTAAACAAATAAATAAACAACAAATAGATCTAAATAAGAAATAAGAATGTCAAAATCAAAAGGGGGAGAGAGTGAGAGAGAGACAGAGAGGCAGAGAGAGAAAGAGACAGACAGGCAAAGACAGAGAGAGAGAGAGGGGGGGGGGGGAAGAAACGGCCTTCATGAATGTCTCTCTCAACCATTTCCATCACACCAGCCATTTTTGCCTCCTGGCAACCCGCGTGGGAAAATGAGCCAATGATGAGCTGACAGCGAGTCGGGGACCGCCACACAGCGCTCTACGCTGTCCGCACAATGTCAAGCATCACACACACACACACACACACGCTAAGTCAACCAGGTGTCATGTCTTATGGGACGCTGTCTGATAGTTCTCGCAGTGAGTATGTCTGGTTTGTGATTCATCAGTCAGTCAGTCAGTCAATCAGTCAGTCAGTCAATCAATCAGTCAGTCAGTCAGTCAATCAGTCAGTCAGTCAATCAGTCAGTCAATCAGTCAGTCAGTCAATCAGTCAGTCAGGCAATCAGTCAATCAGTCAGTCAGTCAATCAGTCAGTCAGTCAATCAATCAATCAGTCAGTCAATCAATCAGTCAGTCAGTCAGTCAGTCAATCAATCAGTCAGTCAGTCAATCAATCAGTTAGTCAGTCAATCAATCAGTTAGTCAGTCAATCAGTCAATCAATCAGTCAGTCAGTCAATCAATCAGTCAGTCAGTCAACAAATCACATTCAGACTATCGTACTTACTTGTATGTTTGGTACATTAGTCAGTCAGTTAGTCAGTCAGTCAATCAGTCAATCAATCAGTCAGTCAATCATTCAACCTATCACACTCCTTCTCACTCACACAACATTACAAATATTCACACATCATTAGTTCATATCCAACAGAAAAAAGGCAATCACTACATCAAAATCAGCCGACGCGCGCTGCCTGTAGTTCAGATATGTATTCAGGCAACGTCACCTGGGGTCATGAACTGGCGATGCTTACGCTCAACATCACAAAGCTAACGAACGCTCACAACAGTCGAAGTCACAAGATGTGCACAGACGGTGAGTGTGCACCGAATACACTCGAAGATGAATACATTTTTTATTTAAAAACAGAAGTGAAGTAACGAATCAGTAGATTAAACAGAAGAACTGCTGCAATGGACAACTTCACTGAACTTTTCGTGGCGACATGAGCTGAACTGTCTGTCTAGTTTACAGGTGTTCTGCCGATAAAGGGCTGGTTTACAGGGGTTCTGTCAATAAATGGCTGGTTTACAGGTATTCTGCTGATAAATGGCTGGTTTACAGGGGTTTTGTCAATAAATGGCTGGTTTGCAGGTGTTCTGCCGATGAAGGGCTGGTTTAAAGTGTTCTGCCAATAAAGGGCTGGTTTACAGGGGTTCTGCCGATAAAGGGCTGGTTTAAAGTGTTCTGCCGATAAAGGGCTGGTTTACAGGGGTTCTTCCGATAAAGGGCTGATTTACAGGTGTTCTGTCAATAAATGGCTGGTTTGCAGGTGTTCTGTCAATAAATGGTTGGTTTGCAGGTGTTCTGTCAATAAATGGCTGGTTTGCAGGTGTTCTGTCAATAAATGGCTGTTTGCAGAAAATGGAAGGGACCTACAAAACCTTGTGAATATACTAGAAACAGAAAGCAAAGGTAAGGGGTTGGAACTAAACAGCAGGAAGACTGAAGTCACGGTGATCAGTAAAAAACATGAAATCCCCTCATGCAAAATAAAAACAAATGGCACAACCTTGACACAGGTTAATAAGTTCAAATACCTGGGAACGGTCATTTCATCAGACGACAGAAGCACATCGGAAATAGCTGGCAGAATCGGCCAAGCCAAAACAGCATTCAAGAAGATGACAAGCATTCTTACCAACAAGTGCCTATCAATTAACATCAGAAAGAGAGTCCTTGAATGTTATATAGAACCAATACTGTTGTACGGATGCGAGGCGTGGACAGTCAGCCAGCAAAGCCAGAGCAGGATCGAGGCATCCGAGATGTAGTTTCTCAGAAGAATGTTGAGAGTTCCATGGACAGCAAAGAAAACAAACGAGACAGTCTTGATGGAGGCAGACACAAATAGATCACTCAAAGGGAAGATTAGGAAAAGACAAGCAACATTTATAGGTCATTTTATGAGGAAGGGGGATTTGGAGCGCCTGGTCACAACGGGAAAGCTGGAGGGAAAGAGAGCACCAGGTAGACCCAGGGAGAGAATGCTGGACGGACTTGCAGAGTGGCTGGGGATGAAGAGGGTGGGGGAGATGCTGGGGGCAACGAGAGATAGAGATGGTTGGAAGTCCATGGTCGCCAACGCCATGCGGCAGGGCACCTGATGATGATGACCATTGTTCCATAAGGATCTGTGTCGGTATAAATATCATCCTCACCATTGTTCCATAAGTATCTGTATGTGTATAAATATCATCCTCACCATTGTTCCATGAGGATCTGTGTCTGTATAAATATCATCCTCACCATTGTTCCATAAGGATCTGTGTCTGTATAAATATCATCCTCACCATTGTTCCATAAGGATCTGTGTCTGTATAAATATCATCCTCACCATTGTTCCATAAGGATCTATGTCTGTATAAATATCATCCTCACCATTGTCCAATGAGGATCTGTGTCAGTATAAATATCATCCTCACCATTGATGCATGAGGATCTGTGTCTATCTGTATAAATATCATCCTCACCATTGTTCCATAAGGATCTGTGTCTGTATAAATATCATCCTCACCATTGTTCCATAAGGATCTGTGTCTGTATAAATATCATCCTCACCATTGTTCCATAAGGATCTGTGTCTATAAATAGCATCCTCACCATTGTTCCATGAGGATCTGTGTCTGTATAAATATCATCCTCACCATTGTTCCATAAGGATCTGTGTCTGTATAAATATCATCCTCACCATTGTTCCATGAGGATCTGTGTCTGTATAAATATCATCCTCACCATTGTTCCATAAGGATCTGTGTCTATAAAAAAAATCCTCACCATTGTTCCATCAGGATCTGTGTCTGTATAAATATCATCCTCACCATTGTTCCATAAGGATCTGTGTCTGTATAAATATCATCCTCACCATTGTTCCATAAGGATCTGTGTCTGTATAAATATCATCCTCACCATTGTTCCATGAGGATCTGTGTCTGTATAAATATCATCCTCACCATTGTTCCATAAGGATCTGTGTCTGTATAAATATCATCCTCACCATTGTTCCATGAGGATCTGTGTCTGTATAAATATCATCCTCACCATTGTTCCATCAGGATCTGTGTCTGTATAAATATCATCCTCACCATTGTTACAAGAAGATCTGTGTCTGTCTGTATAAATATCATCCTCACCGTTGTCCAAAGAGGATCTGTGTCTGTCTGTGTAAATAATCTCATTTTCACCACTGTCCTATACGGATCTGTTTCTGTCCTTTCATATATAAAATAAACTCACCCTCACCATTTTCCCAAGAGGCTCGTAACTTCATCCTCACCATTGTCCCATAAGCTTTAATTATGTCTGTATGTTATATAAAAAATCTCATCCTCATCTCACCCTCACCATTCATCCGTCCCTCCTGCAGGTTCCCTAGCAGAAACAGAAGATGTGGACCGTCAACCCATCTGTCCGTCTTTCCGTTTGTTGGTGTGTGTGGTGGGGGTGCTGGGGGTCACCTGTTCCCTCTGCTCACAAGCTCAGTTCGGATCTGTCATGCTGACCATGACGTCAACCGACAGTTGTGACGTCAACATCTCCGGCAACGTCACAAGGTCACACCAGAGCAACAGCGTGAGTCATGGAACAAGTGGTGATGTTGTCTGTACCGCTGTCTGTCCGCACAGTCTTTAAGCATCCACTGGAGCGATACTGGTCAGTACTGATGGTTGACCTTTTTGCACTCTGTTTTGTTGATGATCCTGACTTTATGGGAGATAGTCAAGCAGACAAGTGAGACAGTTGATAAGTTTAAATATCAGGGAACAGTCATCTCACCAGACGGCAAATGCACATTAGAAACATCCATCAGAAAATTGGCCACGCTGTATTCTATATAATAGCCAGCAGAATCGGCAAGCAAAAACAGCATTCAAGAAATTGACAAGCATTCTTACTAACAAATGCCTATCAATTAACATCAGGAAGAGAGTTCTTGAATGTTATGTGTATAGAACCAATACTGTTGTAGGGATGCGAAGCGTGGACAGTCAACAAACAAAGCCAGAACAAAATTGAGGCAGCCGAGATTTGGTTTCTAAGAAGAATAATGAGGGTTCCATGGACAGCAAAGAAAAGAAACGAGACAGTCTTGATGGAGGCAGACACAAGTAGATCATTCATAAGGAAGATTAGGAAAAGACAGGCAACATTTATAGGCCATTTTATGAGGAAGGGGGATTTGGAGCACCTGGTCACAACGGAAAACCTGGAGGGAAAGAGCACCGGGTAGACCCAGGGAGAAAATGCTGGACGGACTTGCAGAGTGGCTGGGGACGGGGAGGGTGAGGGAGATGCTAGGGGCAATGAGAGATAGAGACAGATGGAAGTCCATGATCGCCAATGCCATGCGGCAGGGCACCTGATAATGATGATGATGATGTATTCTATATGTATGTCATAAATTATTACTTCTCATTTGTCAGAGATGTTATGAAGTTTGCATAACTAAAGAGAACACTACATACCTTGTGGTCCGTCGTGAAATATTTTATATTTCCTCTAAAATGTCGTGAACTGTACTATAATCCCTCTAATATGTTGTGAACTATTCAACATTCTCTCTAATATGTTGTGAACTATTCTACATTCCCTCTAATATGTTGTGAACTATTCTACATTCCCTCTAATATTCACAAATATTCAACATTCCCTCTAATATGTTGTGAACTATTCTTCTTTACATCCTCTAATATGTTGTGAACTATTCTACATTCCCTCTAATATGTTGTGAACTATTCTAACATTGCCTTTAATATTGTTGTTGAACTATTCTACATTCCCTCTAATATGTTGTGAACTATTCTACATTCCCTCTGATATGTTGTGAACTATTCTACATTCCCTCTAATATGTTGTGAACTATTCAACATTCCCTCTAATAGTGTGTATGAACTATTCTGCATTCCTCTAATATGTTGTGAACTATTCTACATTCCCTCTAATATGTTGTGAACTATTCAACATTCCCTCTAATATGTTGTGAACTATTTCTACATTCCCTCTAATATTGTTGTGAACTATTCTACATTCCCTCTGATTGTTGTGAACTATTCTACATTCCCTCTAATATGTTGTGAACTATTCAACATTCCCTCTAATATGTTATGAACTATTCTGCATTCCCTCTAATATGTTGTAGAACTATTCTACATTCCCTCTAATATGTTGTGAACTATTCAACATTCCCTCTAATATGTCGTGAACTATTCAACATTCCCTCTAATATGTCATGAACTATTCTACATTCCCTCTAATATGTTGTGACTATTCAACATTCCCTCTAATATGTTGTGACTATTCTACATTCCCTCTAATATCTTGTGAACTATTCTACATTCCCTCTAATATGTTGTGAACTATTCCACATTCCCTCTAAATATGTTGTGACTATTCAACATTCCCTCTAATATCTTGTGAACTATTCAACATTCCCTCTAATATGTCATGAACTATTCTAAAGTCCTTTGCTATGTCGTGAACTACTCTACATTCCCTTTAATATGTCGTGAACTATTTTATTTTCTCTTTAATATGTCGTGACATATTTATATTCCCTTTAAATGTCATCAAGATAATTCTATATATTCCCTCTAATATGTCGTCAAGATATCTATATTCCCTCTAATATGTCGTCATGATATTCTATATTCCCTCTAATATGTCGTCAAGATATTCTATATTCCCTCCAATATGTCGTCAAGATATTCTATATTCCCTCTAATTTGTCGTCAAGATATTCTATATTCCCTCTAATATGTCGTCAAGATATTCTGTAATTCCCTCTAATATGTCGTCAAGATATTCTATATTCCCTCTAATATGTCTCAAGATATTCTTATTGTCTCAATATTTCTAGTAAATTCTAATCCTCTAATATGTCGTCAATATATTCTATATTCCTCTAATATGTCAATCAAGATATTCTATATTCCCTCTAAATTAGTTCATCAAGATATTCATATATTCCCTCTAATATGTCGTCAAGATATTCTATATATCCCTCCAATATGTCGTCAAGATATTCTATATTCCTCTCAATATGTCGTCAAGATATTCTATATATCCCTCTAATATGTCGTCAAGATATTTATATTCCTAATTGTCTCAATTCATATTTCCCTCTAATATGTCGTCAAGATACTATTCTATATTTCCCCTCTATATCTAATGTCTCAAGATATTCTATATTCCCTCTAATATGTCATCAAGATATTCTATATTCCCTCTAATATGTCGTCAAGATATTCTATATTCCCTCTAATATGTCGTCAAGAATTCTATATTCCCTCTAAATATGTCGTCAAGATATTCTATATTCCCTCTAATATGTCGTCAAGTTATTCTATATTCCCTCTAATATGTCGTCAAGATATTCTATATTCCCTCTAATATGTCGTCAAGATATTCTATATTCCCTCTAATATGTCGTCAAGATATTCTAATATTCCCTCAAATTATGTCTCAAGATATTCTATATTCCCTCTAATATGTCGTCAAGATATTCTATATTCCCTCTAATATGTGTCAAGATATTCTATATTCCCTCTAATATGTCGTCAAGATATTCTATATTCCCTCTAATATGTCATCAAGATATTCTATATTCCCTCTAATATGTCGTCAAGATATTCTATATTCCCTCTAATATGTCTCAAGATATTCTATATTCCCTCTAATATGTCGTCAAGATATTCTATATTCCCTCTAATATGTCGTCAAGATATTCTATATTCCCTCTAATATGTCGTCAAGATATTCTATATTCCCTCTAATATGTCGTCAAGATATTCTATATTCCCTCTAATATGTCGTCAAGATATTCTATATTCCCTCTAATATGTCGTCAAGTATTATTCCCCTAATATTCGTCAATATTCTAATCCATAATATTCGTCAGATTTCTATATTCCCTCAATATGTCGTCAAGATATTCTAATATTCCCTCTAATATGTCGTCAAGATATTCTATATTCCCTCTAATATGTCGTCAAGATATTCTATATTCCTCTAATATGTCGTCAAGATATTCTATATTCCCTCTAATATGTCGTCAAGATATTCTATATTCCCTCTAATATGTCGTCAAGATATTCTATATTCCCTCTAATATGTCATCAAGATATTCTATATTCCCTATAATATGTCGTCAAGATATTCTATATTCCCTCTAATATGTCGTCAAGATATTCTATATTCCCTCTAATATGTCGTCAAGGTATTCTATATTCCCTCTAATATGTCATCAAGATATTCTATATTCCCTCTAATATGTCGTCAAGATATTCTATATTCCCTCTAATATGTCATCAAGATATTCTATATTCCCTCTAATATGTCGTCAAGATATTCTATATTCCCTCCAATATGTCGTCAAGATATTCTATATTCCCTCTAATATGTCGTCAAGATATTCTATATTCCCTCTAATATGTCGTCAAGATATTCTGTATTCCCTCTAATATGTAGTCAAGATATTCTATATTCCCTCTAATATGTCGTCAAGATATTCTGTATTCCCTCTAATATGTCTCAAGATATTCTGTATTCCCTCTAATATGTCGTCAAGATATTCTATATTCCCTCTAATATGTCGTCAAGATATTCTATATTCCCTCTAATATGTCGTCAAGATATTCTGTATTCCCTCTAATATGTCGTCAACTATTCCACATTCTCTTGTCAGTCGTTGCTGATCTCTCTCTGTCTCTGTCTCTGTCCTCTCTCTGTCTCTCTCTCTCTCTCTGTCTCTGTCTCTGTCTCTGTCTCTCTCTCTCTGTCTGTCTCTGTCTCTCTCTCTCTGTCTCTGTCTCTGTCTCTCTCTCTCTCTCTCTCTCTCTCTCTCTCTCTTTCTCTGCTATTGTAAGCGTGTAAGAAAAATACTAGAACTATAGAACCATTGTATGTGTACAGTGTAGTTACATGAATTATTGCACAAAATGTAAACGTGTGTATTTCTGGTCTTTTGGTGTCTGGACTATCTTTTATGCTGTAAAACACTTTAAGCTTGTAGCAAGGCACCGTCTTAACATTGCTGTTTTTCACCCTTATGTTGTCATTTTGTTTTAGCTATAAATATCCAAAACAAGTGTGACTGCCTGCGTTCAAGCAAACAGGAACCAGAAAAAGCACGAAAATAGACTCAGAATGCGTATTTAATACAGCCAGACAAGACAGGCGCAAATTTTCGGCCAACTGGCCTTTGTCAAATGTAAATGTAAGATCACAAACGAACAAACAACAAATACAAAAATTAGGAGAAACAGATCCAAACTTCCCTGCTGCTTCGTCCAGTGGGAGAAAAGGAGGAAGTAGCAGAGAAGTTTTAGTCTTTTTCTCCTAATTTTTGTATTTGTTGTTTGTTCTTACGTTTACCATTGACAAAGGCCGATGTCTTGTCTGGTTGTATAAGATACACGTTCTGATTCAATGTTCATGTTTTTCTAGTAAAGGTATGCAAACAACATTACCAAACACTGCTGTATTGTGTCATTATCTTTATCGTCGGAATAAAGATCAATCAATCAATCAGTCAATCAATCAATCAATCAGTTAATCAATCAGTCAGTCAGTCACTCAGTCAATCAATTAGTCAATCAATCAATCAATCAGTCAATCAATCAATCAGTCAATCAATCAATGTTTACAGTGGCGGTACAACTGGAACAAAAACACACAAGGATGGATTATCTCCGCCTACTTCCTGGGCTATTACGTCATGCAGCTTCCGGTGGTGTGTCTGACGAAGATGGCAGGGGGAACAACTGTGGCAACGTATAGTGCAGGAGTTCTGCTTCTTTGTCAAACAGCGGCGGTGTTGCTGGCGTCATCTGGTCCCCTGGCGTTTGGTGCTGCCATGTTTTCGTCTGGCCTGGCTAATGTTAGTCACTCTGTCTGTCTGTCTGTCTGTCTGTCTGTCTGTCTGTCTGTCTGTCTGTACCTCTGTCTGTCTGTCTGTCTGTACCTCTGTTTCTACCTCTGTCTCTCAGTATCTATTTCTTCTGTGTGTGTGTGTGTCTCTCTCTCTCTCTTCTCTCTCTCTCTCTCTCTCTCTCTCTCTCTCTCTCGCTCCCTCTCTTTCCCAGTTACTGTCTGTCTCTGCCTCTCTCATTGTCTGTCTCTCTGCCTGTCTGTCTCTCTCTCTTTGTCTCTCTCTCTCTCTCTCTGTGTCTCTCTGTCTAGCTGTATCTCTCTCTCTCTCTTCTCTCTCTCTCTCTGTGCTCTCTCTCTCTCTCTGTGCTGTCTCTGTCTTTGATCTCTCTTCTCTCTCTGTGTCTCTGTTTCTCTCTCGCTCATTCTCTTTCTTTGTACTCTCTCTCTCTCTCTCTCTCTCTCTCTCTCTCTCTCTGTTCCTGTCTCTGTCTGTCTGTCTGTCTCTGTCTGTCTGTCTCTCTCTTCTCTCTTCCTCTCTCTCTCCCTCTCCCTCTTTCTCTCACTGTCTCTCTCTGTGACTTTGGTAATGTATAGGATTCACTATTTTGACACAGTGGAATCTTTCCATGTGAAATGCAAGCCGATCTCATTGGGGAGAGCACATGCCATAGTGTGGCGCCACCCAACTGGCCTTTGTCAAGCATAAGATTACAAACAAACAAACAAACCCAGATCAAACATTATGAGAAAAAGACCTCGTATTCTTCTTTCGTGTGTGTGTGTGTGTGTGTGTGTGTGTGTGTGTGTGTCGTGTGTGTGTGTGTGTGTGTGTGTGTGTGTGTGGTGTGTGTGTGTGTGTGTGTGTGTGTGTGTGTGTGTGTGTGTGTGTTGTGTGTGTGTGTGTGTGTGTGTGTGTGTGTGTGTGTTTGCGCCTGTCTTGTCCTGTTGTATTAAATACGCGTACGTATTCGTCTTTCGTGTTTCTTCTGGTTTCTCATGTCCTCTGCCAAGGGCAGGAGAGGCCAGTGTCACGAGCCTTTCTCCCCGTGGCCACTACTGGCCTCCTTAGCACCTGGGGAGGCTCGTCCATTGATCCGTCAGTGCGTTGCCTCTGCTGCGGCTGTCTGACAGATTTAAGGATTTTTGAGTGATTCATGTTTATTTTATCGCTGACGTCTTTTTGTGAGGTGTTTGTACATTTGATTCTGACATCGCCACCAGACAGCCAACAGAACAGACAAAAGTACATCAGACAGAAACCACAAGACAGGAAAAATCAACACAAGAGACAAAAGTACACAAAGATAACACAGACAGACAAGTACATCGACAGATACACAAGACAGACAAAAGTACATCAGACAGATAACAAAGAAAAGACAGATAACACAAGACAGACAAAGTACACAGACAGATAACACAAGACAGACAATAACACAAGACAGATAACACAAGACAGACAAAGTACATCAGACAGATAACACAAGACAGACAACATAGAATACACAGACAGTAACACAAGACAGACAAAGTACATCAGACATAAACAACAAGACAGACAGATAACACAAGACAGACAAAGTACATCAGACATAAACACAAGACAGACAGATAACACAAGACAGACAAAAATACATCAGACAGATAACACAAGACAGACAAAGTACAAAACAGACAGAATAACACAAGACAGACAAAAGTACATCAGACAGATAACACAAGACAGCAAAAGTACATCAGCAGATAACACAAGACAGACAAAAGTACATCAGACAGATAACACAAGACAGACAAAAGTACATCAGACAGATAACACAAGACAGACAAAAGTACATCAGACAGATAACACAAGACAGACAAAGTACATCAGACAGATAACACAAGACAGACAAAAGTACCATCAGGCAGATAACACAAGACAGACAAAAGTACATCAGACAGATAACACAAGACAGACAAAAGTACATCAGACAGATAACACAAGACAGACAAAAGTACATCAGACAGATAACACAAGACAGACAAAAGTACATCAGACAGATAACACAAGACAGACAAAAGTACATCAGACAGATAACACAAGACAGACAAAAGTACATCAGGCAGATAACACAAGACAGACAAAAGTACATCAGACAGATAACACAAGACAGACAAAAGTACATCAGACAGATAACACAAGACAGACAAAAGTACATCACAGCAGCAGAAAACACAGACAGAACAAAAGTACAATCAAAACAGATAACACAAGACAGACAAAAGTACATCAGACAGATAACACAAGACAGACAAAAGTACATCAGACAGATAACACAAGACAGACAAAAGTACATCAGACAGATAACACAAGACAGACAAAAGTACATCAGACAGATAACACAAGACAGACAAAAGTACATCAGACAGATAACACAAGACAGACAAAAGTACATCAGACAGATAACACAAGACAGACAAAAGTACATCAGACAGATAACACAAGACAGACAAAAGTACATCAGACAGATAACACAAGACAGACAAAAGTACATCAGACAGATAACACAAGACAGACAAAAGTACATCAGACAGATAACACAAGACAGACAAATAACACATCAGACAGACAGATAACACAAGACAAAGTACACAAAGTAACACGACAGAATAACACAAGACAGACAAAAGTACATCAGACAGATAACACAAGACAGACAAAAGTACATCAGACAGATAACACAAGACAGACAAAAGTACATCAGACAGATAGCACAAGACAGACAAAAGTACATCAGACAGATAACACACAAACAGGGAAAAGTACATCAGACAGATAACACAAGACAGGGAAAAGTACATCAGACAGATAACACAAGACAGACAAAAGTACACCAGACAGATAACACAAGACAGACAAAAGTACATCAGGCAGATAACACAAGACAGACAAAAGTACATCAGACAGAAAACACAAGACAGACAAAAGTACATCAGACAGATAACACAAGACAGGGAAAAGTACATCAGACAGATAACACAAGACAGACAAAAGTACATCAGACAGATAACACAAGACAGACAAAAGTACATCAGGCAGATAACACAAGACAGACAAAAGTACATCAGGCAGATAACACAAGACAGACAAAAGTACATCAGACAGATAACACAGACATCAGGTAAATAACAAAAGTGAACCAGGCCAGACTGGTGTTGCAGTGTGTTCCACAACCAGAACTAAAAACGTCACAATCACAGATGATTGTGTGTGTGTCATTCCCTGTCAGCTGAACAGTACAATTCAATTAGACCTGTCCATAAAGTATGACACCCCCACCACCACCCTCCAGCCCCCTAGAACTATAGGATTTACCCAGGAAGCACAAACGAGAAGGTGAGGGGGTGGGTTGGTGGGGAGGGGGATTGATTTTCCCCAAAACCCCAAAATTGTGACATGAAGCAACACGACCCACATGAAGAAATAAAACCTACGTAACCACACACTACAACACACCTTGAAGCACTGATCTCATACTGCGATTAAAAGTATTATGTACATGAATTTTACTGTTTCACATAATAAGACTGGATTTCGCCTAGAGAAATATACACAGTAATAACATAGAGCAAGTACAATCTCATACAGCAACAAAATGTTAACAGAAAGAAATATCTGGGGACACTGTGAGAAGATTTTAAGACAGTGGTTGGATGTGCGGTTATTCCATCTGCTTGCATTTTTCGTTAAAAAAAAACAACAACAACAAACACTATTTTAATGAAAATAGACAGTACCTTGTTTGTGTGTAGATGATTGTGGACCTCCCTCAGTCCCTTGCAACTAATTTTATCACCTCTCTTTTCTTCACGTAAATACGTGTTGGAACACAACCCCACAAACGAAACCCCTACATGTTTTATTGTAAACAAACCAGGAACAGGTTTTGTTAAAGATTTGTCGAGCAAGATGGTTTGGACAGTGAGCAGGGATCCATTGTTGTTACGCTGTACCTGCAGTTTGAAAATCTGTAAAATGTTGGTGACAAGGCTGACCCAGAAACCACTGACTGTGCTCTTTGTAAAAGGATTCCTGGAGTTCTGGGCAGACGACATCTTCAAAACGATCATGGCGGAAGATCACGTAGAACAAGTCCACATCCATTTGGATCAGTTGGTGATCTTGTCCTGAAACAAACATCTAACACTGTGTTTTGTTCTGTACCTAGGAGAACCAGACATCTAACAGTGTGTTTTGTTGTGTACATAGGAGAACCAGACATATAATAGTGTGTTTTGTTGTGTACCTAGGAGAACCAGACATATAACATTCTGTTTTGTTGTGTACCTAGGAGAACCAGACAACTAACATTGTGTTTTGTTGTGTACCTAGGAGAACCAGACAACTAACATTGTGTTTTGTTGTGTACCTAGGAGAACCAGACAACTAACATTGTGTTTTGTTGTGTACCTAGGAGAACCAGACACCTAACATTGTGTTTTTGTTGTGTACCTAGGAGAACCAGACATCTAACAGTGTGTTTTGTTGTGTACCTAGGAGAACCAGACATCATAACAGTGTGTTTTGCTGTGTGCCTAGGAGAACAGACATCTAACATTGTGATTTGTTGTGTACCTAGGAGAACCAGACATCTAACATTGTGATTTGTTGTGTACCTAGGAGAACCAGACATCTAACAGTGTGTTTTGTTGTGTACCTAGGAGAACCAGACATCTAACAGTGTGTTTTGTTGTGTCCTAGGAGAACCAGACATCTAACATTGTGTTTTGTTGTGTGCCTAGGAGAACCAGACATCTAACATGTGTTTTGCTGTGTGCCTAGGAGAAGCAGACATCTAACATTGTGATTTGTTGTGTGCCTAGGAGAATCAGACAATTAACATTGTGTTTTTTGAGTACCTAGGAGAACCAGACATCTAACAGTGTGTTTTGTTGTGTACCTAGGAGAACCAGACATATAACAGTGTGTTTTGTTGTGTACCTAGGAGAACCAGACATCTAACATAGTGTTTTGTTGTGTACCTAGGAGAACCAGACATCTAACATTGTGTTTTGTTGTGTACCTAGGAGAAGCAGACATCAAACATTGTGATTTGTTGTGTACCTTGGAGAACTAGATATCTAACATTGTGTTTTGTTGTGTGCCTAGGAGAAGCATACATCTAACAGTGTGTTTTGTTGTGTACCTAGGAGAACCAGACATCTAACAGTGTGTTTTCTTGTGTGCTTAGGAGAACCAGACATCTAACAGTGTGTTTTGTTGTGTGCCTAGGAGAACCAGACATCTAACAGTGTGTTTTGTTGTGTACCTAGGAGAACCAGACATATAACATTGTGTTTTGTTGTGTACCTAGGAGAACCAGACATCTAACAGTGTGTTTTGTTGTGTACCTAGGAGAACCAGACATCTAACAGTGTTTTGTTGTGTACCTAGGAGAACCAGACATATAACAGTGTGTTTTGTTGTGTGCCTAGGAGAACCAGACATATAATAGTGTGTTTTGTTGTGTACCTAGGAGAAGCAGACATCTAACAGTGTGTTTTGTTGTGTACCTAGCAGAACCAGACATCTAACAGTGTGTTTTCTTGTGTACCTAGGAGAACCAGACATCTAACATTGTGTTTTGTTGTGTACCTAGGAGAACCAGACATATAACAGTGTGTTTTGTTGTGTACCTAGGAGAAACAGACATTAACAGTGTGTTTTGTTGTGTACCTAGGAGAAGCAGACATCTAACAGTGTGTTTTGTTGTGTACCTTGGAGAACTAGCCATCTAACATGTGTTTTGTTGTGTACCTAGGAGAACTAGACATATAACAGTGTGTTTTCTTGAGCACCTAGGAGAACCAGACATCTAGCATTCTGTTTTGTTGTGTACCTAGGAGAACCAGTCATCTAACAGTGTGTTTTATTGTGTACCTAGGAGAACCAGACATCTAACAGTGTTTTATTGATTACATAGAAGAACCAGACATCTAACACTGTGTTTTGTTGTGTACCTAGGAGAACCAGACATATAACAATGTGTTTTGTTGTGTACCTAGGAGAACCAGACATCTAACAGTGTGTTTTGTTGTGCACATAGGAGACCAGACATCTAACAGTGTTTTTTATTGTGTACATAGGAGAACCAGACATCTAACAGTGTGTTTTCTTGGTACCTAGGAGAACCAGTCATCTAACATTGTGTTTTGTTATGTACCTAGGAGAACCAGACATCTAACATTGTGTTTTGTTGTGTACCTAGGAGAACCAGTCATCTAACACAGTGTGTTTTTTGTGTAACTAGGAGAACCAGACATATAACATTGTGTTTTGTTGTGTACCTAGGAGAACCAGTCATCTAACATTGTGTTTTGTTGTGTACTTAGGAGAATCAGACATATAACATTGTGTTTTCTTGAGTACCTAGGAGAACAAGACATCTAACAGTGTATTTTGTTGTGTACCAAGAAGAACCAGACATCTAACAGTGTGTTTTGTTGTGTGCCTAGGAGAACCAGACATCTAACATTGTGTTTTGTTGTGTACCTAGGAGAACCAGACATCTAACAGTGTGTTTTGTTGTGTACCTAGGAGAACCAGACATATAACAGTGTGTTTTGTTGTGTACCTAGGAGAACCAGACATCTAACAGTGTATTTTGTTGTGTACCTAGGAGAACCAGACATATAACAGTGTGTTTTGTTGTGTACCTAGGAGAACCAGACATATAACATTGTGTTTTGTTGTGTACCTAGGAGAACCAGACATATAACAGTGTGTTTTGTTGTGTACCTAGGAGAACCAGACATCTAACATTGTGTTTTGTTGTGTACCTAGGAGAACCAGACATATAACATTGTGTTTTTGTTGTGTACCTAGGAGAACCAGACATCTAACATTGTGTTTTGTTGTGTACCTAGGAGAACCAGACATTAACATTGTGTTTTGTTGTGTACCTAGGAGAACCAGACATCTAACATGTGTGTTTTGTTGTGTACCTAGGAGAACCAGACATCTAACATTTGTGTTTTTGTTGTGTACCTAGGAGAACCAGACATTAACATTGTGTTTTGTTGTGTACCTAGGAGAACCTAGGAGAACAGACATCTAACATTGTGTTTTGTTGTGTACCTAGGAGAACCAGACATCTAACAGTGTGTTTTGTTGTGTACCTAGGAGAACCAGACATCTAACATTGTGTTTTGTTGTGTACCTAGGAGAACCAGGACATAAACATTGTGTTTTGTTGTGTACCTAGGAGAACCAGACATCTAACATTGTGTTTTGTTGTGTACCTAGGAGAACCAGACATTAACATTGTGTTTTGTTGTGTACCTAGGAGAACCAGACATCTAACATGTGTTTTGTTGTGTACCTAGGAGAACCAGACATCTAACATTGTGTTTTGTTGTGTACCTAGGAGAACCAGACATTAACATGTGTTTTGTTGTGTACCTAGGAGAACCAGACATCTAACATTGTGTTTTGTTGTGTACCTAGGAGAACCAGACATCTAACATTGTGTTTTGTTGTGTACCTAGGGAGAATCACAGACTACTAACATGTGTTTTGTTGTGTACCTAGGAGAACCAGACATCTAACATTGTGTTTTGTTTTTGTACCTAGGAGAACCAGACATCTAACAGTGTTTTGTTGTGTACCTAGGAGAACCAGACATCTAACATTGTGTTTTGTTGTGTACCTAGGAGAACAGACATCTAACATTGTGTTTTGTTGTGTACCTAGGAGAACAGA
>JAPXFY010000025.1:2559417-2561917 GCA_030674185.1 Monoplex corrugatus | reverse complement strand
CATGGTTTGGTCACGTCACCCACCATGACACACTGTCCATGACTGGTCACGTCACCCACCATGACACACTGTCCATGACTGGTCACGTCACCCACCATGACACACTGTCCATGACTGGCATGGTTTGGTCACGTCATCCACCATGACACACTGTCCGTGACTGGCATGGTTTGATCACGTCACTCACCATGACACACTGTCCATGACTGGCATGGTTTGGTCACGTCACCCACCATGACACACTGTCCATGACTGGCATGGTTTGGTCACGTCACTCACCATGACACACTGTCCATGACTGGCATGCATGGTTTGGTCACGTCACCCCAACCATGCACACTGGTCCATGACTGGTCCGTCACCCACCATGACACACTGTACCATGCTGGTCACGTCACCACCATGACACACTGTCCATGACTGGCATGGTTTGGTCACGTCACCCACCATGACACACTGTCCATGACTGGCATGGTTGGTCACGTCACCACCATGACACACTGTCCATGACTGGCATGGTCTGGTGACGTCATCCACCATGACACCACATGATCCCATGACTGGCATGGTTTGGTCACGTCACCCACCATGACACACTGTCCATGACTGGTCACGTCACCACCATGACACACTGTCCATGACTGGTACGTCACCCACACCATGACACACTGTCCATGACTGCATGTTGGTCACGTCATCTACCATGACACACTGTCCATGACTGGTCACGTCACTCACCACGACACACTGTCCATGACTGGTCACGTCATCTACCATGACACACTGTCCATGACTGGTCACGTCATCTACCATGACACACTGTCCATGACTGGTCACGTCACTCACCATGACACACTGTCCATGACTGGTCACGTCATCTACCATGACACACTGTCCATGACTGGTCACGTCACTCTACCATGACACACTGTCCATGACTGGTCACGTCACTCACCATGACACACTGTCCATGACTGGTCACGTCATCTACCATGACACACTGTCCATGACTGGTCACGTCACCACCATGACACACTGTCCATGACTGGTCACGTCACTCACCATGACACACTGTCCATGACTGGGTGTCACGTCATCCACCATGACACACATGCCATGACTGGTCACGTCACCACACCATGACACACTGTCCATGACTGGTCACGTCCACCCACAGACACACGTGCCAATGAGCTGGGGTCAATATCACAACTGACACACCTCAGTATGGTGAACTTTTGTTCCTGTACCCACAGACAGAGGAGGCTGGTGGTCATTCACAATGGACCACTCAGTATGCTGAACATGTTTGTTCACGTACCCACAGAAGAAGAGCTGGTGGTCAATATCACAGACTGGCCAACCTCAGTATGTCGCAACTGTATTGTTCTGTACCCCACAGACAGAGGAAGAGCTGGGTGGTCAATATCACAGACTGGACCAACCTCAGTATGTCTGAACTGTTTGTTCCTGTACCCCACAGACAGAGGAAGAGCTGGGTGGTCAATATCACAGACTGGACCAACCTCAGTATGTCTGAACTGTTTGTTCCTGTACCCCACAGACAGAGGAAGAGCTGGGTGGTCAATATCACAGACTGGACCAACCTCAGTATGTCTGAACTGTTTGTTCCTGTACCCCACAGACAGAGGAAGAGCTGGGTGGTCAATATCACAGACTGGACCAACCTCAGTATGTCTGAACTGTTTGTTGCTGTACCCCACAGACAGAGAAGAGCTGGGTGGTCAATATCACAGACTGGACCAACCTCAGTATGTCTGAACTGTTTGTTCCTGTACCCCACAGACAGAGGAAGAGCTGGGTGGTCAATATCACAGACTGGACCAACCTCAGTATGTCTGAACTGTTTGTTGCTGTACCCCACAGACAGAGGAAGAGCTGGGTGGTCAATATCACAGACTGGACCAACCTCAGTATGTCTGAACTGTTTGTTCCTGTACCCACAGACAGAGGAGAGCTGGGTGGTCAATATCACAGACTGGACCAACCTAGTTGATCTGAAGATGTCTGGTGCTGTGTACGTCAGCCCCCTATCCCCCCCCCCCCCCATCCTAAGCACCACTCTGTTTAGGGGGTTGGATTTAGATGGACGAGAACAACTGTAAACTAACACGGCTATTTAATGTGCATATGTGATGTTGTTACTATTCATAGAGGTGTGGATGATGTGTAGATGTGGCGCTTTTACTATTTATGATAATGTGGATGATATGCACGATGTGGCGTTGTTCCTATTCATAGTAATGTGGATGACGTTTACAGATGTGGTGCTGGTACTATTTATAGTAATGTGGATAACGTTTACAGATGTGGCACTGTCACTGTTTATAGTAATGTGGATGACGTTTACAGATGTGGCACTGTCACTGTTTATAGTAATGTGGATGATGTTTACCGATGTGACGCTGTTACTATTTATAGTAATGTGGATGATGTGTACAGATGTGAGCACTGTTTACTATTTACATGTTATATGTGG
>JAPXFY010000025.1:2549417-2554417 GCA_030674185.1 Monoplex corrugatus | reverse complement strand
TAGGATCCCTGATGTTTCCAAACACAGGGCGACAGCCATCGATTTGTCTCTAATCTCACCAGAATTAGCACCATCCTGTACCTGGGAAACTCACAGAGACACTTTGGGAAGCGATCACCTACCTATCATCATAACCATAACTGACAAAAACATCAGGATGAAAGACAGCTCTCCTGAAATTATTCCAAAATATAATTACAAGCGTTCTGACTGGTCCTTATTTCGAACTGCTCTAGCTAATCAAGATTACAGACATTATGAAAGTGAAAATGTAGACATTATGTTTTCTAAATTCCAAGAGTCAATTTTAGCCGCTGCAGACCTATCGATTCCGAAACTCAAATCTTCTAGATCAAATAATCGATTGGGTAATGTTTGGTGGACAGAGGCATGTGAGAAAGCAGTTCAATATAAAAGGGAGAAATTCAAAATCTACATCAAAAGCCGGAAACCTGAGGATCATGTCGAAATGAAAAAAGCTAACATCCAATGTAACAAAATCATTGCTGAAGCAAAGAAAGATTATTGGGCATCATTCTGCACAAAAGAAATTTCAGATTTCAAAGATTTCCATAAAGTCTGGACGAAAATGAAACAAATGAAGGATGGAACCAACTTACCTAGGTGTCCGATAATGATTGAAACATGTAACACATTTCCTTCAGACATGGACAAAGCAGAAACTTTTGTGGATCTGTTCGCCAAAAACAGTAAAGTTGAAGGTTTATCTCCTGACTGCAAACATCACAGAGAAATGGAAGATTACAACCCAATCTACACTGATCCAGTACCACAGAATGATCTCTGGTTTAATTCTCCAATCACCTTAGAAGAGCTAAAAAACACAGTACTGTCTCTACACAACAAAAAGAGTTCGGTAGGTGTTGATGCAGTTTCAACTGAAATGATTAAACATCTCCCTGAAAACTACCTTATTTTCCTACACAAAATTTTGCAGAAATGCTGGGTTTACTGGAACTGTGCCACAAATCTGGCAAAAGTCTATAGTTATACCAATCTTAAAAACAGGAAAATCGAAAACCGATAAAAACAGTTACAGACCTATTGCTTTAACGTCCCACACAAGCAAACTAATGGAAAGATTGGTCTTAAACAGACTTTTACACTACTGTGATAAAATAACGTTATTCCGGTAAACCAGGCAGGTTTTAGAAAAGGAAGATCCGCAGTTGAGCACCTAGTTAAACTTACAACTCAGATCAAACAACAGTTTGCCCGCAGAAAAAGTGTTTTAGCTACTTTCTTTGATGTGAAAAAAAGCTTACGATCAAGGTTGGCATAAACATTTATTGTTCAAGCTAAAATCTGTTGGTTTATCGGGCAATATGTTCAATTACATTAAATCTTTTTTAGCTAATAGAACAATTCAGGCAAGAGTGGGAGCTAGTTATTCTTCTTCACGATGCCTCGACATGGGGATTCCACAAGGTTCAGTGATAGCACCTATTTTATTTAATATCCTTATACAGGATCTTCCTAAAGCTCTTTCAAATCGTGTTGTTTTAGTACAGTACGCTGATGATATATGCACTTGGATGAATATCACTTTAAAAAAGACAACTCCACAGAGAACGCGAAATTACATCAGGAAGTTGTATCAAATTGATCTTGATAATCTTGGAAACTATATGTTAGAAAATGGGCTGTCGTTGTCAGCAGAAAAAACTAACATGATGCTGTTTGATCCTGGTGGTAACTCAAATAACTTGCCTATTTTCAAATTGCTTGGTGAAGTGTTAAATTACAAACAGGTCGTAAAATTCCTGGGAGTTTACATCACGTCCAAATTAAGCTGGAATGTCCATTTTGATTATATTTTAACAAAAGCGCGAAAAACCTTAAATTTTCTAAAGATAATAAGCAAATTACCCTGGGGAATGGATACAAATGTACTGATTCATCTGTCAACAGCGCTGGTCAGGTCTAAATTATCCTACGCGCAAGAAGTTTTCTTCAATGCACCCAAATATTTACTAAAAAAGATTCAGAGCTTGGACTGCAAAAGTCTTAAAATTGCACTAGGTGTACCAACTCATGCTTCTACTCTGGAAACGTACAAAGTTGCTGGAATTCTACCTTTAAACAACCATCGTGAGTTAGCTACAGCAAAGTTTGCAATTAGAACTACTTCACAAGTGGATAATTTTGTGAGCAAAGAAATTAAGATCAGGTCTGATACTGACTTTCCAAAACGAGCAAAAAACATTTCATCACAAATTACAGCCGCAACTTACATATCTGGCCTGATCAAACAGTCCAACATAACAATGGATGAAATTGCTGAGAAACCAACGATAACGCCTATCCCTACATGGGAAATGCTAAATGCCACATTTGATCTCGATTATGCAAAAGTTAAAAAAGATGATAATGTCAACATTACGCTATCCACAGCTTGTGAACACATCGATGAAAAGTACAGTACCCACCTCCACATTTTTACCGATGGGTCAGTCTTAGCAAACCAGAGCGCTGGAGCAGCCTTTTATGTTCCAAAATTTAACATTAAAAAGTCTTTTTTCATTGGGGCAAATGTATCTATATATACAGCAGAATTGGTCGCTGTTGTTCAAGCGTTGCATTATTTAATAAGCCTTCGGCCTGTGTCATTCAAAGTAGTTCTCTTTGTTGATTCAAAATCTGTATTATATGCCTTACAGTCTTTTGATACAGACACAAGACCTGACTTAATTATTGAGGCAAATCATCTAATACATTGTTTAAAGATAAATGGTTCGGAAATCAATTTATGCTGGGTGCCTTCTCATGTTGGTCTTCATGGCAACAACGTAGTTGACAGAGCAGCTAAATCCGGTGCCCTCCATTCTGAAAATTCCATAGAATTACATGTTAACACCTCGGTAAAAGAAGCTTACAACTCGCTAGAATTAGCATCATGGATTCGATTTCATGACATTTAAATGAAAAATTTGTGTCTAAAAAAGAATCAAAACTTTCATTTTCAAAATTACTGTAAAAATTTGCAGTATTCTTCGTTATATCATTTGAGATTATTGTTTGACTTTTTTCGCATTCACTGAACGCTTTGAAAACAAAATATTGTAACAACGTGTATGTATTTGTGGCGAACAATTCACATTGTTCACTGTTTTTTTACTGCAGAAAGCTTCGTTCCTTTTTTACCAAAGACGTTTACACAAGAAACTATTTGAAACGCATTTTAAAGAAAATTTAGATCAAGTTTTGTTAGTTAAAATTTCAGAATCATTGGTTCACAGTCCTGTTAATGCGTTACTTTAAGATTATGATTATAATTAGGAAATTTTTTTGTTTGTGTTTTGTTTTGTTTTTATGACGATTTTCTTTTTACATATATTGATCTACGTGCTTATGTTTTATTTCTCTGTTCATCCAATAACCATTTTCTTAAACCTTTGCCGCTTTCCTTTTAATTGTTTACGTCCACTTACTCTTTCCCCCATCCCCCACCCCACCCCCCCCCCCCCCCACCCCCACTTATTCATCACACCAGCCATTTCCCACGACTAATATCACTTATATGAAAAGACTAAATCAAGCACACGAACAACACACAACACACCACACTACACACACACACACATACACACACACTGCCACCACACTACACACACATACACACACACACACATCACACACATGCACACACACACACACACCACACACACACACATACACACACACTACACACACACTCACACACACATACACACACACATACACACATACACACACATACACACAACAAATATACGCGCCAACACACACACACACACACACACACACACACACCACACACACACAAATGGCTGCTCGTACTTCACATTTATAACCAGTGCTGTTTACCTAGCGATATTTCCCTAACTAATTTATTCTATATTTTTTTTATAGCGCAAAATCTTTTATAATCAAATCTAAGCGCTGGCATATTACATGCATACATACCTCATACATTGTGAGCGTTACATGATCTCTTGCATACATACTTACATACATAAATCTAATGCTGAGCGTATACATCATTCATCATACTATTCCTTAAGTCTAAGCGTACTTACATACTACATACTTCATCATACAGTCCTTACATACATCATCCATACTTAGCTTTACCGCCATGCATCTATTTATAATTACAATATTTAGCATAGCGCAAAAATCTCGACAATGCAAATTCAAGCGCCGAAAAGGTACACACCGCACACAAGCACCGCACAACTTCGCGCACACAAACACATCAACATACTCACACACACGTCAGATGGCCTCAATTATGGGAGAAAGACTTACAAGCTACAAAAAGCAACATATGAACCAATGAAAACCAGAGAGCACATTCTATATAAATGGTATATATTTGAAAAAGTGATTCACCTCTGAGTGATAAGTGCTGAGGGTTGAGTGAGGTAGGATTATACAGAGGAAGAAAAGGTGATTTTGATAAGCGGATTGAAAGGAGGCAAAAGTAGGTTGTGACGAGGAAGAGGAGGACGTTTGGTTCCAGGAGATGGACGCGAAACAGAGAAGGTTCGTGGGCCAAGGTATTGAGATTATGCGTGGAAAGCGAATGTCAGAGGTCGAAGCAAGAAGGCGGAGGTACGTGAGGGAACAAGATCATCAAGTAAAGGCATTGAATGTAATGCGTGGGGCAGTTATTGAGGAGCTTTTTGTTAGCACACTTGGTCTATTTGTACTGTGATGCTCTTTGATACCGGAGTCAGTGAAGTTTTCAGAGAGGGGATTGTGGGCCACTTTTTTATTTTGAGTTACAGGGTACAGATTGTTTTTGAATTACCTGCTTAGTGATGTGAATGTGGAGGGAGTAAGCCAGATCAGGATGAATTCTATTGTCAATGCGATATTATGAAGGATTTGTAGAACGATTTTTGAGTTGTTTCAACGTAGATTACGTCCCGACAGGCTTATACATGGGACAACAAATATGTTTTTCCTTTTCTCCATTGCCTGTCAATCTGGGA
>JAPXFY010000025.1:2526917-2544417 GCA_030674185.1 Monoplex corrugatus | reverse complement strand
CACAGACTGGACCAACCTCAGTATGTCTGAACTGTTTGTTGCTGTACCCCACAGACAGAGGAAGAGCTGGGTGGTCAATTCACAGACTGGACCAACCTCAGTATGTCTGAACTGTTTGTTGCTGTACCCCACAGACAGAGGAAGAGCTGGGTGGTCAATATCACAGACTGGACCAACCTCAGTATGTCTGAACTGTTTGTTGCTGTACACCACAGACAGAGGAAGTGTGGGTGTCAATATCACAGACTGGACCAACCTCAGTACGTCTGAATTGTTTGTTGCTGTACCCCACAGACAGAGGAAGAGCTGGGTGGTCAATATCACAGACTGGACCAACCTCAGTATGTGTGAACTGTTTGTTGCTGTACCCCACAGACAGAGGAAGAGCTGGGTGGTCAATATCACAAACTGGACCAACCTCAGTATGTCTGAACTGTTTGTTACTGTACCCCACAGACAGAGGAAGAGCTGGGTGGTCAATATCACAGACTGGACCAACCTTAGTATGCCTGAACTGTTTGTTGCTGTACCCCACAGACAGAGGAAGAGCTGGGTGGTCAATATCACAGACTGGACCAACGTCAGTATGTCTGAACTGTTTGTTGCTGTACCCACAACCAGAGGAAGAGCTGGGTGTCAATATCACAGACTGGACCAACCTCAGTATGTCTGAACTGTTTGTTCCTGTACCCCACAGACAGAGGAAGAGCTGGGTGGTCAATATCACAGACTGGACCAACCTCAGTATGTGTGAACTGTTGTTGCTGTACCCACGACAGAGGAAGAGCTGGGTGGTCAATATCACAGACTGGACCAACCTCAGTATGTGTGAACTGTTTGTTGCTGTACCCACAGACAGAGGAAGAGCTGGGTGGTCAATATCACAGACTGGACCAACCTCAGTATGTCTGAACTGTTTGTTGCTGTACCCCACAGACAGAGGAAGAGCTGGGTGGTCAATATCACAGACTGGACCAACCTCAGTATGTCTGAACTGTTTGTTGCTGTACCCCACAGACAGAGGAAGAGCTGGGTGGTCAATATCACAGACTGGACCAACCTCAGTATGTCTGAACTGTTTGTTGCTGTACCCCACAGACAGAGATGGAGGATCCTGTCTGCTGCTGTGTCCATCAGTACCCCCCCCCCCTACTACCACACAACCATCACACTGGTGATGGGATTAGATGACGAAATATTTGATTTTCATTTTTTTTGTTCTTCTTTTTTTTTTTTAGGATCTTGCTGTGATTTATGGCTGTCTGAGGTCATAAGATGTATTGCTCGTGTTCTTTTTCTGATTCGTTCTGATTCTTATCTATCTATATGATTAAATTCATCTATTTATTTATTTGTTTATTTATTTATTTATTTATTTATTCATTTATTTATTTGTTTATTATTTATTATTCATTTGTTTATTTATTTATTTATTCATTCATTTATTTATTTGTTTATTAATTCGTTTATCTATTTATTTATTCATTCATTTATTCATTCATTTGTTTCTATATTTTTTGTGTTGTTGTTTGTTTATTTGTTCAGTTATTCATTTATTCATGTATTCATTCATTCATTCATATATTTATTCATTTATTTATTCACTTATTTATTTATCTATTTATGTATGTATTCATTAATCTATTATTCATTTATTCATTTATTCATTTATTTATTTATTTGTTTGTTCGTTTGTTTATTCATGTATTTATACATTCATCTATTTGTGTATTTATTTATTTATTGATTTATATTTGTATGCAATTCTTTACTTATGTATTTTTCACTTATGTATTTATTTTATGTATTTACTCATTCATTTATGTTTTGTTCAGTTGTTTATTATTTATTTGTTTACTGATCTGTTTATTTGATTACTTATTGATTTATTTGTTTATTCATTCAATCAGTCATTTATCTCTCTATTCATTTGTTTATTTATTTGTGTATTTACTTATTCATTTGTTTATTTATTTACATACTTCTGTGTTTATATGAAAGAAGAGAAGGATGATTTGAGGAAGTGATGAAGATTTGTCATTATGTATATGTATTATATATATATACATGTATATATACATGCATATATATATATATAAAATATATATATATTTATTTATATTTATATATTTATATATATATTTGTTTATCTATTCATTTACTTTTGTCTTTCTTTCTTTTTTTTCTTTCATTTCTTTCTTTCTTTCTCTCTTTCTTTATGTTTTATTTGTTTAATAGTTATTTTTTGATTCATTATTCTTGTATTGATTTATTGTTTATTTGTCTATTTATTTGTGTGTTTGTTATTTGTTTATTTGTTAGTTTGGTTATTCATTTGTTTGTTTGTTTGTTTGTTTGTTTGTTTGTTTGTTTGTATGTTTGTTTGTTTGCTTTCTTGTTTGTTGTTTCTGAATTCTTGAGGCGGACAGTGTAGGACATTTTCAGGAAGTGATGGAGATTTGACCTGAATCTCTGTGATTACAGGCAGACCTGTTGGCGGGGTTGCCATGGTTATCGTGGCCATTGCTGGGCAGTTTGGTGTCCTCGTTTGTGGACACACTGAGAGCCAGACACGTCATGTCTACGTCATCATTACGTAAACTGGCTGACGTCATAGGTAGGTGGACTCACTTTGAAACTGTTGTCTTAATATTGAAACGGGGATTTATGCCTACCTTAACTGTTTGAGTTTTGATCTGCAGATGGGATTTATGCCTACCTTAACTGTTTGAGCTGTGATCTGCAGAGGGGATTTATGCCTACCTTAACTGTTTGAGCTGTGATCTGCAGAGGGGATTTATGCCTACCTTAACTGTCTGAACTGTGATCTGCAGAGGGGATTTATGCCTACCTTAACTGTCTGAACTGTGATCTGAAGAGGGATTTATGTACTTACTGTTTGACTGTTCTGAAGGATTATGATACTCTGACTATGATGGAGGGAATTAATGTCTGCTTAACTGTTTGAAATGTGATCCTGTAGACGGGATTAATGGCTACATTAACTGTTTGAAATGTGATCCTGTAGACGGGATTAATGGCCACATTTACTGTTTGAAATATGATCCTGTAGACGGGATTAATGGCTACATTAACTGTTTGAAATGTGATCCTATAGACGGGATTAATGGCTACATTAACTGTTTGAAATGTGATCCTGTAGAGGGATTAATGGCTACATTAACTGTTTGAAATGTGATCCTGTAGACGGGATTAATGGCTACATTAACTGTTTGAAATGTGATCCTGTAGACGGGATTAATGGCTACATTAACTGTTTGAAATGTGATCCTGTAGACGGGATTAATGGCTACATTAACTGTTTGAAATGTGATCCTGTAGACGGGATTAATGGCTACATTAACTGTTTGAAATGTGATCCTGTAGACGGGATTAATGGCTACATTAACTGTTTGAAATATGATCCAGAGTTTTATTTTCAGTTTTCAGTTTCTCCAGATGACGTCTCCGCGCTCGGAATGAATTCCATATGCACTAACGGCACAGGTGCCGTGTGTATGGTGATCATGGCACACGCCTTAAGCCTGCACATAAACCCATGAGCTGGCCAGGTCCTGAGGCCCTACCTAGACTATGTTTTACCTAGTCTATATTTTATACTAGTATTTTATCAACCTACCACTGGAATAATCTTGGTTACATGTAAATAACATGTATATGTGTGTATCTTACCTTCAAAAAAAGGAACGCATATACAAAATAAATAAATAATTAAAGGTCTGAATCACAACACAACTAGCTATTCTGTATAAACTCGTCTCGCATGACAGAACCCCTTCCCCCCCTCCCCCCTTAGTCTACCTTAATTGTGTAAATGTGATTTTCTCATATCTCATTGTACATACATGCATGTTTTTTATAGTTTACGATCAATCTTTCAATCAACAGATCAACTCAGTTATTTGTGAACTGATTAACTCATAAGTAAATAAATAAAAGGAGAAAGGGAGCGAGACAGACAGACAGACAGACAGACAGACAGACAGACAAACAGAGAACTCTGGGAAGGACAAAGTCATGCAAGTCTCTGCTCTGTGTGTGTGTGTGTGTGTGTGTGTGTGTGTGTGTGTGGTGTGTGTGTGTGTATGTATGTGTGTGTGTATGTAGTGTGTGTATGCATGTAGTGTGTGTATGTATGTGTGTGGTATGTATGTGTGTATGTATGATATGTATATATGTGTGTGTGTTAGTGTGTGTGTGTGTGGTGTGTGTGTGTGTGTGGTGTGTGGTATGTATTGTGTGTGTATGTAGTGTGTGTATGCATGTATTTTGTATGTATGTGTGTGTGTAGTATGTGTGTGTATGTGCATGTAGTATATTGTGTGTGTGTTAGTGTGTGTGTGTGTGTGTGTGTGTGTGTGTGTGTGTGTGGTGTGTGTGTGTGTTCGTTCGTTGCTTGATTTAACGTCTTTTCATATAAGTGATATTAACGGTGTGTGTGTGTGTGTGTGTGTGTGTGTGTGTGTGTAGTGTACGTACAGCCAAACCAGTGCCCGCCAGCATCAAGCCGCTGTGTATGTGTGTGTGTGTGTGTGTGTGTGGTGTGTGTGTGTGTGTGTGTGTGTGTGTGTGTGTGTGTGTGTGTGTGTGTGTGTGTGTGTGTAGGTATATATGTATGTATGTATCTATGTATATGTATGTGTGTGTTATATACGTACAGCCAAACCAGTGCCCGCCGGAATCTTACTACTGAGTGCTTACCTGCCAGACGGGGCGTGGTGGCTGTGGTCAGGTCTTCTGTACGCTCTGGCTGAAATCCTGATGGCGTCCTTCGTGGGGTGTTCGTGGGTAGCCAACATGACAGAGTTGTCCCCCTCCCTGGCAGGGGCGCTGTTATGCCTGACCCAGATGGTGTCCATGACCACTCCCTTCATCGCTCCTCCAGTCTTTGCTACCTTGGCCCCTAACGTGAGTCTGACGTCTATGTAACGTCACATCTGTAGTGTAAACCATGTGTCAGAATGGTGTGGTGTTCATTATACGCAGATCAGTCTTACAGAAATAACATCAGTAGTAAGAGCATCATCATCATCATCATCATCATCATCATCATCATCATCATCATCATCAGGTGCCCTGCCGCATGGCGTTGGCGACCATGGACTTCCAACCATCTCTATCTCTCGTATGCCCCCAGCATCTCCCCCACCCTCCTCATCCCCAGCCACGCTGCAAGTCCGTCCAGCATTCTCTCCCTGGGTCTACCCGGTGCTCTCTTTCCCTCCAGCTTTCCCGCTGTGACCAGGCGCTCCAAATCCCCCTTCCTTATAAAATAGCCTATAAATGTTGCTTGTCTTTTCCTAATCTTCCTTATGAGTGATTTACTTGTGTCTGCCTCCATCAAGACTGTCTCGTTTGTTTTCTTGGCTGTCCATGGAACTCTCAACATTCTTCTGAGAAACCACACCTCGGCTGCCTCAATCTTGCTCTGGCTTTGCTTGCTGACTGTCCACGCCTCGCATCCGTACAACAGTATTGGAGAAAGAGTAAGAGCAACATGTCCAAAACAAACAACTATCGAAACTGTATCGTCCATTCACTTTACATGGTTGTAAGTGGAGAACAAGTTTCTGACCACCATAGTATTTCGTATACTTGGTGTGATTAAATGCATAGACGAACAATGTGTATTGAAAATCATCGTCGATTATCACAATAGAACCAACGCTCTATGAGGGTTTTTTTCCTTCACTAGTAGGCTCTCATAGTTTATCAACACTGAAACAAATACAAAAAACCTGTGTGACTATGACCACATCAACTTTCATACTAGCTATGCAACAACAATATGAATTGATCGCAGCAAAGTTCCAGTCAAAGAAAGGGAAGAGAGAGAAGTGGAAGAAGAAAAGGAAGAAGAAGAAATGCAGAAGAAAGAAGAAGAATGCGAAGAAGAAGAAGAATGCGAAGAAGAATGCGAAGAAGAAGAAGCGAAGAAGAAGAAGAAGAAGAAGAAGAAGAAGAAGAAGAAGAAGAAGAAGAAGAAGGAAGAAGAAGAAGAAGAAGAAGAAGAAGAAGAAGAAGAAGAAGAAGAAGAAGAAGAAGAAGAAGAAGAAGAAGAAGAAAGAAGAAGAAGAAGGAAAGAAGAATGCAAGAAGAAGAAGAAGAAGAAAGAAGAAGAAGAAGAAGAAGAAGAAGAAGAAGAAGAAGAAGAAGAAGAAGAAGAAGAAGAAGGAAGAAGAAGAAGAAGAATGCGAAGAAAAAGAAGAGATGGAAGAAGAAGAAGAAGAAGAATGAAGAAGAAGAAGAAGAAGAAGAAGAAGAAGAAGAAGAAGAAGAAGAAGAAGAACGAAAAGAAGAAGAAGAAAAGAACAAGAAGAAGAAGAAGAAGAAGAAGAAGAAGAAGAAGAAGAAGAAGAAGAAGAGAAGAAGAAGAAGGAAGAAGAAGAAGAAGAATGGAAGAAGAAGAAGAAGAAGAAGAAGAAGAAAGAAGGAGAGAAGAAGAGAACAAGAAGAAGAAGAAGAAAGAAGAAGAAGAAGAAGAAGAAGAAAGAAGAAGAAAAGAAGAAGAAGAAGAAAAGAGAAAGAAGAAGAAGAAGAAGAAAAGAAGAAGAAGAAGAAAAGAAGAAGAAGAAGAAGAAGAAGAAGAAGAAGAAGAAGAAGAAGAAGAAGAAGAAGAAGAAGAAGAAGAAGAAGAAGAAGAAGAAGAAGAAGAAGAAGAAGAAGAAGAAGAAGAAGAAGAAGAAGAAGAGAAAGAAGGAAAGAAGAAGGAAGAAGAAAAGAAGAAGAAGAAGAAGAAGAAAAAGAAGAAGAAGAAGAAGAAGAAGAAGAAGAAGAAAGGAAGAAGAAGAAGAAGAAGAAGAAGAAGAAGAAAGAAGAAAAGAAGAGAAGAAAGAAGAAGAAGAAGAAGAAGAAGAAGAAGAAGAAGAAGAAGAAGAAGAAGAAGGAAGAAGAAGAAGAAGAAGAAGAAGAAGAAGAAGGAAGAAGAAGAAGAAGAAGAAGAAGAAGAAAGAAAGAAGAAGAAGAAGAAGAAGAAGAAGAAGAAAAGAAAAGAAGAAAGAAGAAGAAAGAAGAAGAAGAACGAAGAAGAACAAGAAGAACAGCAAAAGAAGAAGAAAAGAAGAAGAAGAGAAGAGAAGAAGAAGAAGAAGAAGAGAAGAAGAGAAGAAGAGAAGAAGAAGAAGAAGAAGAAGAAAGAAGAAGAAGAATGAAGGAGAAGAAGAAAAGAAATTTCCCTCAACTCGAAAAAAAAAAATAGCAGGAAAACTTCTAACAGCTGATAACTCCCTAACACAAAACAAAGATAAAAAACGAAATGACGTCATTCAAACACCAACTTGAATACAACAAAAACACAGAATGTACAAAAACGCACGCGCAGATCCGCCTGAATAATTGACAGAGCTAATTCCGGCCATGCAAACACACACATACACAGTTCAAGAAACAAATATATCTTCAAGACTAAGATCCATTATCTAGAGCAAGCGTCTTCTTTTCTAAAAAAAAATCAACTTTAAGGTCTAGTTAGAAAAGGAACAGGAAATACTTGGAATACTATGAGACATTAGAGCTGCCATGTAACGAAGACCGTGGCCCAGGCAAAATGGAGGGCAAGAGACGACAAGGAAGACCACTGACTTCCTATGTAGAGAACAAGCCAAGTGGACGAAGTTGCCGAAAGATGAAATCTACAGAAGGACTGTAGACAGAAGGGGATGGAGACAGCTGACGGGGCATGATCAACGGCTACCATCAAGAATGATGTCGCCAACAGTGAACAGGTGTCTTCTTTTCTGGTACATATCTCTGGAACATATCACCAGCAATATCAAGTCATGACATCGCTGAACAGCTTTAAACAAAAACTGTATAAACATCTGGAAATTACACAAATAATTATTCCAATTCACACCCAGCTTCACAAACCCTGTGCTAAAGAAACTTAAAAACAGTCATATTACTACACAGTTTTAAGCCTTATTTCTACAACAAGTGTGACTGCCCGCGTTCAAGCAAACAGGAACCAGAGAAAAACACGAAATAAGAATAAGAACACGTATTTAATACAAGGAAGATTAGGAAAAGACAGGCAACATTTATAGGCCATTTTATGAGGAAGGGGGATTTGGAGCACCTGGTCACAACGGGAAAGCTGGAGGGAAAGAGAGCACCGGGTAGACCCAGGAGAAAATGCTGGACGGACTTGCAGAGTGGCTGGGGACGAGGAGGGTGGGGGAGATGCTAGGGCACACGAGAGACAGAGACAGAATTTCGGCAACTGCTGCAGCGTAAGATATAAACAACACACCAGATCGGAAAGACTGCAAACTAAGCATTAACAAGACAGGCAGGGCATCACATGAATAAACATCAATAAAAACACCACAATACCAACATACACACACATACACACCATACGATACACACCCACACTTTACACACAACAACCAGACATACACAGCCACCAACACACCCAACTCACCACACACAATCATACAACCACAACAAACACCAATACAACCACAATACGAAACAACGACCACACATACACACCACAATACACCAACATAACACCAAATGATACACACCCAAATGCATACAACCCACACATACACACCCACACATACACACCCACACATACACACCCACACATACACACCCACCAACCCACACATCACCACACATACACACCCACACATACACACCCACACATACACACCCACACATACACACCCACACATACACACCCACACATACACACCCACACATACACACCACACATACACACCCACACATACACACCCCACATACACACCCACACATACACACCCACACATACACACCCACACATACACACCACACCCCATACACACCAAGGTAAATACATGCACACAGCCCATGCCAGATAAAAGCTCATGAAGTGGCATGACACTGAATTTTGTGGAGGAAATCTTTATGGCTTGTCAATTTACCTCGAAGATGATTTACTAAAATATTCCATATTATCACCATTTTCCCATCCCAGTGAGGTCTTGGCTTGCTTTGCGGCTGCACATAAGTCTTTTTTATTTATCCATTTATTTTGTTGTTTTGTTTGTTTGTGTTTGTTGATTGTTTGTTTGATTGTTTGTTGTTTGTTTGTTTGTTTGTTTGTTTGTTTGTTTGTTTGTTTGTTTGTTTGATTCAATCTGTTTTGATCCTCCTTTCACAAGCCAGACCCAGCCGCGTGTGACTAGGATTTTTTCTCCAGGGTCTCTGGTTTTCCCTTCAGCCCCTTGGCTGTCGGTTTAGGATGTTTTTCTTCCTATTCAAGGTCAGACCTGGTTCGTTGCACTGGCGCGATCCATTTACATCAGCCTTACCTCTTGATTACATATTTTCCCATTCAGTCGATCATATGCTTATATTTTCTCTTAGGCATTATTTAACAGTGGGATCTTTTAATTCCAAACATTACTCTTCGCGAGTTCATCATCCTTTTCACAGACAGGTCTGTTTTAGATACAGCTGATAGCGGAGCTGATTCGTCATTCCTGCCTTATAAAGGTACAAAAATCTTTTTACGTAGGTAAAGGCTTCTCTATTTTTACATCCGAATTATACGCGATATTGATGGCTCTTAACTATATTAATAGCCTCTCATACGATATCTGCAATATACTATTGTGTGTTTGATTCTAAATCAGTGTTACCTAGCTTGAAACAAGCAGAAAACATAATACGAAATGACATTATATTTGCTTTGTTGTTAGTCGACATTCTGAGTTTCTTGAGAAAGACTTTAAAGTCGAAAATTTGACCCTTCTACAACAAGGTGTTCGGCTGTTGTGTACAGTAAGAATTACGAAATGACATTATCTTAGAATCAAACATTTGATGCATTGTATTTCAACCAGCGGTGTTGGTGTAAATTTTTGCTGGGTTCTGTCACATTGTGGACTTCATTGGAATGAAGTTTCAGACCAATTAGCAAAGGACGGTGCATCTTATAATGCAAATTCCGTAATATTCCATAATATACGATTATCAGTTTATGAACTTGGTTCTGTGTTAGAACGTTCAGTTTTTACAAATTTCTCCAATACCCCAAGCCTGATACCTTACTGCCCCAGACAGCTAGCGTCCTTGATATACAAATTAAGGCTTAACTCTTGGAAAACGAAATATACACAAAATGTATGTATTTGTTAAAAAGCATTATCAGTCCACCATCTGCTCTTTGAATGTCCTATCTTACTTACGATGTATAGAAATAACAATCTGGATCTTTTCATGTACTGACGCTAGAGATATCCTTTACAACAAAAATAATGATATTATCTCGTTAGTCCAGCTGATTCTCAGATCCCCTGTTGGAAGATTGTTATGAAGAGTTAATTAATTGTTGTATGTTATTATTTGACACTGTTAATTCATTGTTCTGAATTATTATTTGTAATTGTTCCCCTTCTTACATTCCAACTTCCACTACCCCTCCCCATCCTCCACCCACCCTCTTTTTTTTCCATTTGTGTGTGTGTATGTATGTATGTGTGTGTGTGTGTGTGTGTGTGTGTGTGTGTGTGTGTGTATGTGTGTGTGTATGTGTGTGTGTATGTGTATGTGTGTATATGTGTGTGTGTGTGTGTGTATGTGTGTGTGTATATATATACATATATATACATATGTATGTATGTGTGTGTGCGTGTTGTGTGTATGTATGGTGTGTGTGTGTATGTGTGTAAATATATATGTGTGTGTGTGTGTGTGCATGTATGTATGTGTGTGTGTATATATATATATTGTGTGTGTATGTATATATGTGTGTGTGTGTATGTATGTATGTGTGTATGTGTGTATGTGTGTGTGTGTATGTGCGTATATATATATATATATATTATATATTATATATTATATATATAATATACTATATCATGTGTGTGTATGTGTGTATGTGTGTGTAGTAGTAGTAGGCCTCCTTCGGTCATGACTAACCATGGACAAAGTACATCCGTTCTAATGTCTAGATGGGCTGTCTGCTTGGTCCAAGCAGCGTCGCCTGTGACTGTAGAGACCAATGCGAGAGAGGCAGTCTCTGTCGCAGCGGTCGCATGTGTATGCTGATGCTGGTCTGTTGGCTGTCATCCCTTTTCTGCGAACTCGCTTCTCTGCTGTAGCAGCTGACAGTTTGTCCTCACCAACCCGCAGCTGTTTCTTGAGAGTAGTTCTCCAGCTGTTGCGGTCGTCTGCGAGGTCCTCCCAGGACTCAGTGTTGATCTCAAGCGCCTTCATGTCACGCTTGCAAACGTCTTTGTATCTCAGCTGTGGGCGGCCAATGTTTCTCTGCCCTGTGGCAAGCTCACCATAAAGGATGTCTTTTGGGATGCGACCATCTTCCATGCGGCGAACGTGGCCCAACCAGCGCAGCCGACGCTGTCTCAGCATGGTATGCATGGTTGGGAGGCCTGCGCAGGTTAGGACTTCGGTGTTGGTCACCTTGTCTTGCCAGGAAATGCCAAGTATGCGCCGTAGGCTTCTCAGGTGGAAGGTATTGAGCCTTTTCTCCTGATGAGCATGCGTGGTCCATGCCTCGCTGCCATACAGCAAGGTGCTGAGGACACAGGCGTTGTATACAGCCATCTTTGTCTTTGTGGTCAGCTTGGGATTTGTCCACACCCTTTGTGTGAGGCGGGCTAGTGATGTGGCTGCCTTCCCGATCCTCTTGTCGACCTCTGTGTCAAGGGAGAGGTTATCGGTGATGGTGGACCCAAGATATGTGAATTGATGGATGGCTTCAAGCTCGTAGTCATCAAGCCTAGGAGAAGCGGTCCATTAGTGACTGCAAGTCCCGCTGAGTATGGGTCACAACTGCGGCATCGTCGGCAAATAGCATGTCTCTGATGAGGGCTTCACGGACCTTTGTCCTTGCTCTGAGGCGGGCAAGGTTGAAGAGCCTGCCATCTGATCTGGTCCGCAGGTGGATCCCTTCTTGCGCTGTGCTAAATGCATGCCTCAGGAGGAGAGCGAAGAAGATTCCAAAGAGGGTTGGGGCCAGGACGCAGCTTTGTTTCACACCACTGCATACGTCGAAGGGCTTGGAGAGGTTTCCGTTGAACTGCACCATCCCTTTCATGTTTGAGTGGAAGGACTCAATTAAGCTGTGCAGTTTGGGGGGGGGGCAGCCGATTTTTCGGAGAGCCCTGAAAAGGCCATCTCTGCTGACTAGGTCAAAGGCCTTGGTGAGGTCAATGAATGCCACATACAGGGGCATCCGCTGCTCTCTGCACTTCTCCTGGATTTGGCGAAGGAGAAGACCATGTCTACCGTGGATCTCTCTGCTCGAAAACCACACTGTGATTCCGGGTAGACGCGTTCAGCCAGTTTCTGCAGGCGGATTAGGAGGACCCGAGCATAGACTTTGCCAACAATGCTGAGGAGCGAGATACCTCTGTAGTTGTTGCAGTCGCTCCTTTCGCCCTTGTTTTTGTACAGGGTGACGATCTTGACGTCCCTCATGTCCTGCGGTACAGCTCCCTCATTCCAACACTGACAGAGAAACTGCGTGCAAAGGGTGCAGAAGAGAAGTCTTGCAGTGCTTGATGAGGTCTGGGGGAATTCCGTCGTTGCCAGGTGCCTTCCCTGATGCCAGGCTATCAATGGCCTTGCTGAGTTCGTCCGCAGTTGGCTCTGCGTCAAGTTCTTCCATTACCGGCATGCACTTGATGGCATCGAGGGCTGAGGGGGACACCATGTTCTGTGTGGAGTAGAGGTCGGAGTAGTGTTCCGTCCATCTTTCCATCTGTTGGCTAGGATTGCTGATTACTTCCCCAGTGGAGGATTTGAGGGGGGCGATCTTGCTCTGTGTTGGTCCCAGTGCCTTCTTGATGCCATCATACATTCCTCGGATGTTGCCTCTTTCAGCAGCACTCTGTATCTCTTCGCTGAGCTCTGTCCAGTACTCGTTTGCGCAGCGCCTGGCGTTAAGCTGAACCTTACTTCTGGCAGCCCTGAGGATTTGCAGGTTCTTCTCACTGGGTGACCGCTTATACTTGGTGAGTGCGGCACGCTTGGCCTCAACAGTGGGAGTCATCTCTGATGATTTGGCCTCAAACCAGTCGTGGGACTTCACAGTTTTCTTCCCAAAGGTGGCCATAGCAATGCGGTGCATGGTGTCTCGTAGCGTTTCCCATCTCTCAGTGGCAGAGTCTCTGGGCTGCAATGCATCGTATTCTCTCTGAAAGGCCTCTGCGAACTGTTCTACAAGATCTGGCTGAGACATCTTGCTGACGTCAATGCGAGGGTTCCCTTGTTTCTTTGAGCAGTGGAACTTCTTTGGTTGTAGCCTGATCTTGCAACATACCAGAGAGTGGTTTGTGTCGCAGTCTGCGCTGTGATAAGAGCGAGTGTGGAGAACGTTTTTGATAGCGGCACGTCTTACTAGGATCAAATCCAGTTGGTGCCAATGTTTTGAGCGGGGATGCCTCCAGGAGACTTTGTGCTGAGGCTTCGTCTTGAAGAAGGAGTTGGCGATGCACAGTTCATGGCAGGCGCAAAACTCAAGCAGTCGCTGTCCATTCTCATTCATTTTCCCCACTCCAAAGGAACCGAGGCAGAAGGGCCATGAGTCATTGTCTGCACCCACTCTGGCGTTGAAGTCGCCCAGGAGAACAAGTTGTTCTGTCCTGGGGATGTTCCTTATGGTTGATGCAAGATTTTCGTAGAACTCATCCTTGGTGTCTGGAGAGGCGGACAGAGTTGGGGCATAAACGCTGATGAGAGTGACATAGCCTTCGGTGGTGTTGAGGCGGAGAGTCAAGAGTCGTTCTGAACCGCCGCTGCCTGGTTCAATCATGTTCAGCAGGCTGTTCCTTACTGCAAAGCCTACTCCGTGCTCTCTTGGGGCATCAGAACTCTTTCCTTGCCAGAAGAAGGTGTAGTCCCTTTCCTTTAGTGTTCCTGAGTCAGCCAGCCGTGTTTCCTGCAGAGTGGCAATGTCCACATTGAGCCTCTTTAGTTCGCTGTTTATGACGGCGGTTTTTCTGGCGTCGCTGATGTCTTGCAGATCTTGGGAGAGCCCAGGCATCATTGTTCGGACATTCCAACAGCCCAGTTTCACTGCTGATCCTTTTCCTGATCCGTTTCTTGAATTTTAATTTTTCTTTTTGTTTGGTGCGGTAATTAACGACCTGCTTGTCAGATTTTCTCCTAATCTTCATGCACCCAATGAAGAAGGCAGGTTGTGGCGGGACAGCACCTAACTGGCTGGGGGTTGCCCAGCTTAGGTGGGCGATAGCTGTCCAGTAAGACACGAAGGTCTCTCCCACCATCAAAAGCAACCCCTGGCGTCAGCTCTACGCCAGTTGAGCAATGACTTATCACCGGTATCTGTTGCTTCCCGTGTTGTGCCGACACTAGTGTTAGTAGCGAGGCTGGAGTGTCCTCTCCAGGTCGTAGGTGCAGAGTGTTTGTGGATGAATGGACGGATGTAAGCCTGGGCAGTGTAATATGGAAGACAGGCTGTTGCCCATGCAACTTGTCCCCCCTCTCCACCTCGCTGACAGATCCAAAGGAACGGGAGGGCTGTTACGTTTTGGTGCCAACGTGGCCGCAGGAGCTGCCGGAAAGTGACAAAGTTTGCCATCCAACCGCCTTAGGGGCCCCACACCGGATTTACTGTCAGGGTTTACTCCCTTAGCTAGATGGCCGCGGGTAGCTCTCCAGAGCTGGCGCCCTTTGATGGATCTAATTTATTTCCACCAGGGTTTCTAGCCACCCTCCTCACCATCCTCCTGAGAGGACTGGTGGGGTTGCTGGTTTAGTCCCAGCAATTCGACCCTGCGACAGGTAGTACTGGGTTCCAGGTTACCAGTAGGGGATACATCTATCCGACCTGACCTAAATGTGTGTGTATGTAGATCTATGTATATATGTGTATATGTGTGTCTGTGCGTGCGTGCGTGAGTGTATGTGTGTGTGTGTGTGCGCGCGCGCGCGTGTGTGTGTGTGTGTCTATCTGTCTGTCTGTCTAAAATCATAATTGTGAACAAACAGATTGCTTTCATTTTCATACTTTTCATTTTAGCCCTGGACCTTCCTCAGGATAGAACAATATTAATATGGCATGACCACTTTTCAGAATTGCAGAATTTATCTCACTTCCGCTCTGGTATCATATTTACTCAAAAACACATGATGTCATTTTTGTTAGTTTATTCCTTTTCTCACACTGGACGGAGCAGCAGGGAAGTTTCAGTTTTTTTCTCCTAATTTTTGTATCTGGTGTTTGTTTTACCAAAGGAAATAAGAGGGAAGCAGGGAGAATTTTAAATATCAACTAAGTAACATGACTCTTGAGAGTCACGGAGTTATCTCCCATGTACAATTTCTCAAACCCAACACAGTTTGCGCTACCCATTCAGCTAACATAGAGCAGCCACAAAGCATAAAGTGGTAAGCTCAGAACATTCCTTAAAAAAATAATGCCCAAGTTACCCATATACCCTGCAACACGCTCACACACAACCACGATGGTGGAGAGAAATTCATACAATATATTGGTCTTATGTTCAAGATTGACACAGTCTTTTTATTCTTGGAGTGACCAAACACACCACATAGACAAGACAGAACATATACAGGGTTGCTTCCAAGGCATATATGTAATACCAAAGGAAATAAGAGGGAAGCAGGGAGAATTTTAAATATCAACAAAGTAACATAACTCTTGAGAAGTATGAATAAAAAGACTGTATCAATCTTGAACATAAGACCAATATATTGTATGAATTTCTCTCCACCATCGTGGTTGTGTGTAGCGTAGTTGCAGGGTATATGGGTAACTTGGGCATTCCTTTTTTAAGGAATGTTCTGAGCTTACCACTTTATGCTTTGTGGCTGCGTCTATGCTAGTTGAATGGGTAGCGCAAACCGTGTTGGGTTTGAGAAATTCTACATGGGAGATAACTCCGTGACTCTCAAGAGTTAAGTTACTTAGCTGGTGTTTGTTTGTTTGTGATCTTACGATTGACAAAGGCCAGTTGACCGAAAATTTTGTGCCTGTCTTGTCTGATTGTATTAAATACACGTTATGATTCTTTTTTCGTGTTTTTTCTGGTTCCTGTATCTGTGTACGTCTCTGTCTGTTTTCTGTCTGTCTGTCTGTCTGTCTGTCTGTCTGTCTATCTGTCCTGTCTGTCTCTGTCTCTCTGTCTGTCCCTTCTTGTCTCTTCGTCTGTCTTCTCTCCCCTCTCTCTCTGTCTCTTTTGTCTCTCTGTCCTCTGTGTCTTCTCTTCTCTTCTCTCTCTCTTTTCCTCTCTTCTTGCTCTCCTCTCTCTCCTCTCTCTCTCTCTCTCTCTCTTTGTGCTTTGTTTGCTCTTCTCTGTCTCTCTCTCTTCTCTTCTCTCTGTTCGTCTGTCTCCTCTCTCTGTCTGTCTCTCTCTCTGTGTCTCTGTGTCTCTGTCTCTGTCTCTGTCTCTTTGTCTCTCTGTCTCTGTCTCTGTCTGCCTATGTCACTCCGTCTCTCTGTCTCTCTGTCTCTGGCTCTCTATCTCCCTCTCTCTCTCTCTTTCTCTCTCAGTACAAATGACATCCAATCCTGTGACATATTAATATCATACTGTTTGTGGATTTCATATCAAAGACGAGACGTATGAAATGTTACAGGAGAAAAGTACAATATCATTGTGTGTGTTGTGTTGGTGTGTGGTGGGTGTGTTGTTGTTGTTGTTGTGTATGTTGTTGTGTTGTGTTGGTGTTGTGTTGTGTTGTGTTGTGTTGTTGTTGTTGTTTTGTTTTGTTGTTGTTGTTGTTGTGTTGTTGTTGGTTGTTGTGGTGTGTTGTGTGTTGGTGTTGTGTGGTGGTGTTTTTGGGTTGTGGTGTTGTGTGTTGTTGGGGTTGTGTTGGTGTTGTTGTGTTGTTGTTGTTGTTGTTGTTGTTGTGTTGTTGTGTGTTGTTGTTGTTGTTGTTGTTGTTGTTGTGTTGTTGTGTTGTTGTTGTTGTGTTGTTGTGTTGTTGTTGTTGTTGTTGTGTTGTTGTGTTGGTGTTGTTGTTGTTGTGTTGTTGTGTTGTTGTTGTTGTTGTTGCTGTTAGTATTCTTGTAGTTGTCGCTGTTACTGTTTTGTTGCGTTGTGTTTTGGTATTGTTGTTGTTGTTGTTGTTGTTGCTGTTACTGTTAGTATTCCTGCAGTTGTCGCTGTTACTGTTTTGTTGTGTTGTTAGTCATCTTTGTCGTTTTTGACGTGGTTTTAGCCCTGATATGGCTCTAGTAGTCGGCTGGGCTGTAAGCAATATGAACTTGAGTTATATTTGTCATTTGTCGCTTTGTTATTGTTGTGTTGTTGTTTGTTCTAGATAGCTGCCGCTGTTTTGTGTGTCATTTTTTGTTGTTCGTTCGTTATTACTTTTGACGTCTATTCATATATGTGCTTTAAGACGAAAAAAATAAAAAGTTAGTTGAAAAAAAAAAGTTAGACCGGAAAAAAAAAGATTACTGTTGTTGACGTCATTGTGGTGACGTTGTCTCTGACAGGACAGTGTCGGAGAGTGGCGTCACTGTTTC
>JAPXFY010000025.1:2511917-2516917 GCA_030674185.1 Monoplex corrugatus | reverse complement strand
GACAAACATACAGGGACATACACAACTGACAGACAGAGATAGACAAACAGACAGACGGATAGAGACACAGACAGACAGACTGACAGAGAGACAGACATACACAGACACACAGACGTAGACAGACAGACAAACGGACAGAGACATACACAGACGGACAGAAACATACACAGACGGACAGAGACATACACAGACGGACAAGACAGGACAGAGACAGACGGACAGACAGGACACAGACAGACAAACAGACACAGACTGACATACAGACACAGACTGACATACAGACACAGACGACAGACAGACAGACACAGACTGACATACAGACACACAGAACACAGACAGACAGACAGACAGACAACACACAGACACACAGACAGACAGGACATAGACTGACAGACAGACAGACAGGACACAGACAGATAGACACACAGACAGACAGGACACAGACAGACAGACAGACAGGACACAGACAGACACACACACACACAGACAGACAGACAGACAGTCAGACAGACACATAACCATATCAAATATCCAGCTCCCTCCAGGAAGTTGAACTAAAAATAAAACTGTGATCTAACAGATCAAAGGAAACTTCCGCTCAGGTGAGAGAGAGAAACACTGAATCAACCTGGACGCCAGCCCACAGCCTGGTACAGGTAAGGGCCATCAGGAAGGCAGGGGGGGTTGTTGGGGGGGTGGGGGGGACAGGTGGATGTACGTGGGTGGAGGGTGGGCAGGCAAACGTGAGAGTGGGTTGGGTGGAATCCAGTGAATGAATCCTTCTACGTGGTTGGGTCAGACAGGGAAAACTGGTTACTGGATCTGGAAATGATGTCAGTTTTTTTGTTTTGTTTTGTTTTGTTTTGTTTTGTTTTGTTTTGTTTTGTTTTGTTTTGTTTGTTTTGTTTGTTTTGTTTTGTTTTGTTTTGTTTTGTTTTATTTTGTTTTGTTTGTTGTTTGTTTGTTTGTTTGTGTTTGTTTGTTGTTTTTTCACAGAGAGATCCAAGGAGATAAAAATTAGTTTTGCAGAGTGGGTGGGTGGGGGGCAAAAAGGGTGGGAGATATTATACTGGCAGTGACAAAAGACAGATTCCTATGGAGGGCCATGATCGCCAACGCCATGCGGGAAGGCACATGATGATGATGATATGATGATGATGATGATGATGATGATGATGATGATGATGATGATGATGATGATGATGATGATGATAGATGTGATGATGGTGATGGTGATGGTGACGATGATGATGATGATGATGATGATGATGATGATGATGATGACCTTTTAAAACAGGGGATGATCTCACTCGAACAAATCCATCTGCGCTCTACTCAACTCTGCTAATCATCTATGAATCTATGAAACAGTGACACCACCAAAGAGATTGAGCAATAAGATAGAAACAAACAGGCCACTCTGCTAAACTGTCTAAAATTTTCTCCCTGGTTCTACCTACTGCTCTTTTTCCCGCTGCTTCCCTGTCGTGACTAGGTGCTCCAATTTCTCTCGTTCATTAAATGTTCTATAACGGTTGCTTGTCTTTTCTTAATCTCATTCTTCATGCTCACTGGCCCTCGAATATCTTACCTCCAACACGAGAACAGTTACATGCTATTGTGAAGTGATATGTGAATCTTCCACAGAACCAAACACGGTAAACTGCTTATTTGATGGAGCCATAGGTTCAAAAACTGACGTCATCAGGTCCATCTCAGCTCTTGACGTCACGTTTGATGTCAAAGGGTTCAGACATGCTGCCGTCATACCGGATGGTTGCCTGCATATCGTCGTGGGATGATATGATCAGGTGTGCATCAGCTTTGAGGGGCATCTTATTTTCAGGAGAATGTTGAACAGTCCACCACTGCTAACAAGATCAAAGGCCTTGGTGAGATCAATGAAAGCGATGTAGAGGGGCTTTTGCTGTTCTTTGCATTTCTTCTGTAGTTGACGAAGGGCAAAATCATGTCCACTTTGGAACATTCTGACCGGAAGCCACACTGAGACTAAGGAAAGGTACGCTCAGCTAGATTTTGGAGATACGCCAACACGACTCGGGCGTACAATTTGCCTACGATGTTCAGAAGAGCAATGTCCCTATAGTTGTTGCAGTCGCTGATTTGATTGATTTGGTTCGTTTTTACGTAGGCACCCACCTCAGAAATAGCCGGCAGAATCGGCCAAGCCAAAACAGCATTCAAGAAGATGACAAGCATTCTTACCAACAAATGCCTATCAATTAACATCAGGAAGAGAGTTCTTGAATGTTACATAGAACCAATACTGTTGTACGGATGCGAGGCGTGGACAGTCAACAAACAAATCAAGAACAAGACTGAGGCAGCCGAGATGTGGTTTCTAAGAAGAATGTTGAGAGTTCCATGGACAGCAAAGAAAACAAACGAGACAGTCTTGATGGAGGCAGACACAAGTAGATCACTCATAAGGAAGATTAGGAAAAGACAGGCAACATTTATAGGCCATTTTATGAAGAAGGGGGATTTGGAGCACCTGGTCACAGCCGGAAAGCTGGAGGGTAAGAGAGCACCGGGTAGACCCAGGGAGAAAATGCTGGACGGACTTGCAGAGTGGCTGGGGACGAGGAGGGTGGGGGCGATGCTAGGGGCAACAAGAGATAGAGGCAGATGGAAGTCCATGATCGCCAACGCCATGCGGCAGGGCACCTGATGATGATGATGACCCACCTCAGGTGATATGGCCGACGGGGATAACCATCTCAGGAAAGTGGGGAAGGGGGACTTATCTAATCCTATACTGACTCCACCACAACAACAATGATGTTAAGATGGGACAGTGAGAGGCCAGTTTCAATGGGGGGGGGGACTTATCTGATCCTACACTGACACCACCACAACAACAATGATGTTAAGATGAGACAGCGAGAAGGCCAGTTTTAATGGGGGGACTTACCTAATCCTATACTGACACCACCAGAACAACAACGATGTTAAGATGGGACAGCGAGAAGGCCAGTTTTAATGGGGGGACTTACCTAATCCTACACTGACACCACCAGAACAACAATGATGTTAAGATGGGACAGCGAGAAGGTCAGTTTTAATGGGGGGACTTATCTAATCCTATACTGACACCACCAGAACAACAACGATGTTAAGATGGGACAGCGAGAAGGCCAGTTTTAATGGGGGGACTTACCTAATCCTACACTGACACCACCAGAACAACAATGATGTTAAGATGGGACAGCGAGAAGGTCAGTTTTAATGGGGGGGACTTATCTAATCCTATACTGACTCCACCAGAACAACAATGATGTTAAGATGGGACAGTGAGAAGACCAGTTTTAATGTAGCGCACCCCAGGATCCGAACCCACAACCATTAGCATGTGAATCCGACGCTCAAACCAACTGAGGTACTGGGGCACGCTTGCTGCAGTGGCTTCTGTCTCCCTTGTTGTTATAGAGGGTTTCGATGTTGTCATGTCTGATGTCTTGTGGCACCGTTCCTTCTCTCCAACACTGACAGAGGACATCGTGTAGGGGTGGCAGGAAGGTGTTCTTGTTTGTTTATTCATCTACTTACGTACTTCTTATTCACTACCTACTTACCATCTTACTTACTTGCTTACTTGCTTACTTGCTTGCTTGCTTACTTGCTTACTTACTTGCTTGCTTGCTTACTTGCTTGCTTGCTTACTTGCTTACTTGTTTGCTTGCTTGTTTGCTTGCTTGCTTGCTTGCTTGCTTGCTTACTTATTTGCTTACTTGCTTGCTTGTTTACTTGCTTGCTTGCTTGCTTACTTGCTTACTTGCTTACTTGTTTACTTGCTTACTTGCTTACTTGTTTACTTACTTGCTTACTTGCTTACGTACTTAGGTACTTACTTACTTACTTACTTAGGTACTTACGTACTTACTTACTTACCTACTTACGTACTTACTTACTTACTTACTTACTTACTTACTTACTTACTTACTTACGATAGCAGGTGAGACGTTGGATGACCAAGGCCAGGAATTAAACCATAGTGCCAAGGACATCCACGCTGACGGTTCTGATGCGGATTTTGCACAAGCTCTTAACGCCAAACGTGGAAAACTCAATTTGCCGCCTGCCGGTGCAAAAGAACAATGGGAGAAATTAGATGAGGAACTTGTCCTTAAGCTGAATGCGCTAATAGGGAACAGTACGCTGGAACACAAACTTGACACATATGGAGACATCATATACTCTATCTGCAGGGACACTTATGGAGTGAAGCAGCCAAAGACAAAAACGCCTCCCCAGAAATCCAGAAGACAGCAACAGATGGAGAGCATCCGGAGGGAGAAAAGGAAGCTTAAAAAGCGAATGAAAACTGCCTCAGAATTCGAGAAGCAAGGGCTCCTGGAACTCTGGAAAGATCTGAAGGCCAAACACAATGCTCTCAGCAAAGTGGAATCAGCAAGGCGAAGAAAGAGCAAAAAGAAAAAGACTCAAGATCGTTTCTTCAAAGATCCCTTTGACTTTTCAAGAAAGCTGTTTGAACAACCCAAATCAGGGACTCTCACAGTGGGCAAGGAAACCCTAGAGCAGCATCTCAGGGAAACATATTCCGATTCTCAGCGCGAGGCACCACTTGAAATCCAGAATCTGGTTTGGCCTGCAGCGCCAGAAGGAAAATTCAATAACAAACCACCAACACTGGATGAAGTGAAGAACGTAGTAAAGAAAGCCAGAGCCAAGTCAGCACCTGGACCAAACGGAATACCATACCTGCTCTACAAGAAATGCCCAAAAGTGCTCGAGTGGCTCCACAAGATGATTCGATCAGCATGGAGGAACCAGAAGATCAGCGACCAATGGATGAGAGCTGAAGGAGTGTACATTCCGAAGGAGCAGAACTCCAGCAGCATCAATCAGTTCAGGCCAATATCACTTCTGAACGTCGAGGGGAAAATCTTCTTCTCTGTTATGGCAGCAAGATTGACAAAATACCTGACTGAAAACAAGTATCTGGATATGTCAGTCCA
>JAPXFY010000025.1:2501917-2506917 GCA_030674185.1 Monoplex corrugatus | reverse complement strand
GATGTGTTATTGAGACTGCTGCTCAAATCTTCTGACCAACACTGCAGGTGTCTGTATCTCTCGGACTTGGTTGACACCAGGATACATTACGACAATAAGCATAGAGTGCAGCCCTGTCATGTAGTCTCAGTCCTAGATAAAACTCCATAGCATCATTGTTATCAACCTGATCACCATCATCATCATAGCATTGTCAAAACTGTCCAGCTTCTGTGGCCATTAAGGTGACATAGAAATGGGACAACAAAGTTATCACAAAGGAAACTTCCTTAAGTGCCACAATCCTTAAAAAGAGCAGAGGCAGACAGAGAGAGAGAGAGAGAGAGAGAGAGAGAAGAGAGAGAGAGAGAGAAAGAGAGAGAGAGAGAAAGAGAGAGAGAGACAGAGAGAGAGAGACAGAGACAGACAGGCAGACAGACAGGCAGACAAACAGACAGACAGAGACAGACAGAGACAGAGAGAGACAGAGAGACAGAAAGACACAGAGACAGAGAGAAAGAGACAGAGAGAGAGAAAGAAAAGAGAAAGGGATAGAGATAGAGAGAGAGAGAGAAAGATAGTGAGAGAGATATAGATAGAGAAAGAGAGAAGAGAGAGAGAGAGAAGAAAGAGAGAGAGAGAGAAGAGAGAGAGAGAGAGACAAAGAGAGAGAGAGAAAGAGAGAGAGAGAAAAGATAGAGAGAGAGAGACAAAGAGAAAGAGATAAAGAGAGAGAGAGAAAGAGAGAGAGAGAAAGATAGAGAGAGAAAGAAAGAGAGAGAGAGAGAAAGAGCGAGAGAGAGAAAGAGAGAGAGAAAGAGAGAGAGAGAGAGGGAGAGAGAGAAAGATAGAGAGAGAAAGAAAGAGACAGGGATAGAGAAAAAGAGAGACAGACAGAGAGAACAAGAAAAAGGAAGAAAGAAGGAGAGAAAGTGAGAGAAAGAGATAGAGAGAGACATAGAGACGAAGAGAGACAGAGAGACACAGACAGAGAAACAGAGAGAGAGAAGAGACAGACAGACAGACAGAGAGTGATCCTGTAAGTCATGTCAATGGCTGGCTTATGAAAACATGAAAACACCTAAGGTGCAAAATATGGCAATTTTTTGGTTTTAAGTGGCTTTTAACTAACAACTTCTACCGTTGGTAAGTAAAGTACTATTGTCATTATCGTTATCATCATCTGTTCCCTCAAATCACTGAATGATGAACCTACCCTCCATGTTAACTAAACGTGGGAAAAAAACACAAAACTGAATATTTCGTAACCAAAATTTAAACCAAATCTTTGACAGTACCCCTCAAATCAACATTCTCTCAAAACATGGACTTATAAACTCGGAATCTATATTGACCAAACTTGGGGAAAAAAACAACCATAAAACTAAATATTTCATACACAAAATTTAAACCTAATCTTTGATAGTTTCGTTCAAATCAACATTGACTAATAAACTCGGAATCCATATTAACCAAAACTTGGGAAAAACCAATCATAAAAATAAATACTTCATTCACAAAATTTAAACCTAATCTTTGACAGTTTCGTTCAAATGAGGAACAGGTGGGGGTTTTTTACACGACATATAAAACTGAATTTTTCTAATTTCTTTCAAATAAGGATGGACTGCTGTTGTGACATTTATGTAAAGTGAACTTATTAATGATGGGAAGAGATGATGGATGAGTGCACTAGGTAGGTACATGAAATAGTCAGCAAGTGAGTTCAAAGCATGTGACATTACTAGTATTGAACTGCATCCCCCGGGCAGGTAGCTCACAGACAGGACTATATCACAGATACACATATACATATAGACAGAAGAAAAATTTCAACATTAGAAAGATTGGCAACTTGGCTAACTATAAACAGCACATAGACAGGACTATATCACAGACATATACACAGAGAGAAGAACAATTGACAACATGGGAAAGATTGGCAACTTGGTTAAACATAAACAGCACATAGACAGGACTATATCACAGACATATACACAGAGAGAAGAACAATTGACAACATGGGAAAGATTAGCAACTTGGTTAAACATAAACAGCACATGCACAGGACTACATCACAGACATATATGTATACAGAGAGAGAGAAGAACAATTGACAACATGGGAAAGATAAGCAACATTCAAGATACAAGATACAAGAATTTTATTTAGCCCAGAGCATCACAATGGGAAATTGTTTTGGCATTCGCATTAAAATACATACAGGCTCAAGAACGCATAAACAAATGTACACACATGCTCTTATTCTCTCTCACTCTCTCTTTCACCCCTCTCCCACCCTCTCCCTCCCCTCATCTCTCTCCCCTCTCTCTTTGTCGAACACAATATCAAAGATTGTGACTAATTCTAAAAATGTACGGTTAAAAAAGCACATCATAAGAGTCAGATGCCTTGGTTAGGACTTTTAACAATGGACAAAAAGGGCAATACTCATTGAAAAACAGTATTGGTAGGTATAGAAAAATTTGATTAAAGATGAAATGCGATATGCACATTAAAATCAAAATGAGTTAAATACAATGAAATGAGTATGTAGACTAAGAGGACAAGGTTAAATGTTTTAAGTCAGCCTACAAAAACACTTGGCTAAACATAAACAGCACATAGACAAGATAACACCACAGACATATACAGAGAGAGAGAAGAACATATTCCACATGAGAAAGATTGGCAACTTGGTTAAACATAAACAGCACATTACAGGACTACACCACAGACATATACAGAGAGAGAAGAACAATTGGCAACATGGGAAAGATTGGCAACTTGGCTAAATATAAACAGCACACATACAGGACTATATCACAGACATATACAGAGAGAGAGAAGAACAATTGACAAGGTGGGAAAGATAGGCAAGTTTGGAAAGATTGGCAACTTTGGAAAGATTGGCCACTTGGCTAATTATAAACAGCACATAGACAAGATCACACCACAGACATATACACAGAGAGAGAAGAACAACTGGCAACTTTGGAAAAATTGGCAATTTGGCTAAATATAAACAGCACACATACAGGACTACATCACAGATATATACACAGAGAGAAGAACAACTGGCAACATGGGAAAGATTGGCAACTTGGCTGAACATAAACAGCACACAGACAGGACTACACCACAGACATAGATACACAAACAGAGAAGAACAATTTCAATTTTGGAAATCTTGGCAACTTGGCTAAGCATAAACAGCACATAGACGGGACTCCATCAGAGACATACATACACACAGAGGGAAGAACAATTTCAATTTGGGAAAGATTGGCAACTTGGCTAAACATAAACAGCACACAGACAGAACTACACCACAGACATATACAGAGAGAGAGAGAGAGAACTGAACAATTGGCAACTTGGGAAAGATTGGCAACTTGGCTAAATAGAAACAGTACACAGACGTGACTACATCACAGACATATACAGAGAGAGAGAAGAACAATTGGCAACTTGGGAAAGATTAGCAACGTGGCTAAATATAAATAGCACACAAACAGGACTATATCACAGATATATACACAGAGAGAGAAGAACAACTGACAAGTTGGGAAAGATAGGCAAGTTTGGAAAGATTGGCAACTTTGGAAAGATTGGCAACTTTGGAAAAATTGGCCACTTGGCTAAATATAAACAGCACATAGACAAGATCACACCACAGACATATACACAGAGAGAGAAGAACAACTGGCAACTTTGGAAAAATTGGCAATTTGGCTAAATATAAACAGCACACATACAGGACTACATCACAAATATACATATGTACATAATTATACATGCATATAATATATAGATAGATAGATAGATGATGATAGATAGATAGATAGATAGATAGATAGATAGATAGATAGATAGATAGGCAAGATAGATAGATAGATAGAAGATACGATAGATAGATAGATAGATAGGCAGATAGATAGATAGATAGATAGTAGAAGATAGATGAGATAGATAGATAGATAGATAGATAGATAGAAGGACAGACAGACAGATAGATAGATAGATAGATAGATAGATAGATAGCAGATAGATGAGATAGATAGATAGATAGATAGATAGATCAGATAGACAGATAGACTAGAAGATAGATAGATAGATAGATAGATAGAATAGATAGATAGATTAGATAGATAGATAGATAAAGACTGGCAACTTGGGTAATATAAACGCACACAGACCTGTTTACATCACAGACTATACAGAGGAAAGATTGGCAACTTTAAATAACTGTGAGCGACACACAGACCTGACTACATCACACACACACACACACACACACACACACACACACACACACACACACACACACACACACAAACATACTATGTAAATATATATATATATATTATATTATTATATACATATATATATACATAATAAATACATATACATATAGATATATATAGTATAGATGTGTGTGTATGTACACGTATGTATACATATAATTTATATATATATATGTATATATATTATATTATATTATATATATATATATATATATATACATAGAGAGAGACAGAGAGAGAGATTGGTAACTTAGGAAAAGATTGGCAACTTGGATAAATGTAAACAGTACATAGACATGACTATATCATAGATATACATATATATATGTATATGTAGATTGCAACTTGGCTAAATGTAAGCAGCACACAGACATGACTATATCATAGATATATACATATATGTAGATTGGCAACTTGGCTTACTGTAAGCAGCACACAGACATGACTACATCACAGAGCTTTGTACAGGAGACTTGCTACCTGGCTATTTTAAGTAGTACGTAGACATGAATACATCACAAATATATCCAGGGAGAGATTTGTAAACTGGCCGATTGTAAGCAGCACACAGGCATGAATGCTTCACAGACCTGTATAAAATTATAGAAAGAGAGAGGCTGGCATCTTGTCCAGCATTAAACTGTACACAGACATGACTACATCACAGATCTGTATAAGAGAGATTGGCATCTTGGCCAATTTTAAGCAGCACAT
>JAPXFY010000025.1:2489417-2496917 GCA_030674185.1 Monoplex corrugatus | reverse complement strand
CACAATCCGTTCTATATAACATTCAAGAACTCTCTTCCTGATGTTAATTGATAGGCACTTGTTGGTAAGAATGCTTTTCGTCTTTTTGAATGCTGTTTTGGTTTGGCCGAATCGACACTGCAAAAATCCATAGTCTAGGTAGGACCTCAGGACCTGGCCAGCTCATGGGTTTATGTGCAGGCTTAAGGCTTGTGCCATGATCACCATACACATGGTACCCGTGACGTTAGTGCATATAGAATTCATTCCGCGCGCGGAAACGTCATCTTCAGAAACTGAAAGTGAAATATATGATGAACAAGATGGAAACATGATCAGTACGTATGCCACAAGTTTGTGCATGAAGCCTACCACTGCAAGGTGTGGAGAATCTCCACCACCTTATGGACTCCATGTCTATATAAGTGTACACACGTGTTTACTTGTCATAAGTGTGTACACATAATTATTCCTATGGTCGTGTGTCACTTATGGGCTCTGTGAGAAAATGTCATGATAAGTGTGTACACACAATTGTTCCTATGGTCGTGTGTCACCTTATGGGCTCTGTGAGAAAATGTCATGATAAGTGTGTACACACAATTGTTCCTATGGTCGTGTGTCACCTTATGGGCTGTATATCAAAAAGAACACGAAAAGTTGAACACACAATCTGTCTGTGGTCGTGTCTCACCTTATGGGCTCTGTGTCGGTTTCAGCTTCAGTTTCTCAAGATGACGTCCCTGTGCTCGGAATGAAATCCATATGCACTGACGTCACAGGTGCCATGTGATGGAGAAGATCCAGTATGATCAAGGCACAAACCTTAAGCCTGCACATAAACCCATGAGCTGGCCAGGTCCCGAGGTCCTACCTAGCCTTATTTTTTGTTTTTGTTTTTTAATCTTATACCAGCATTGTAGCTGTCTGTCATTAAAATAGTCGTGGTTACATTCAAATGACGTGTGTTTCAGAGTATCTTCAAAGAATAGAACATAATAGAATGTGACGTGATGTGACGTGATGTGATGTGATGTGATGTGATGTAATGTGATGTGATGTAATGTGATGTGATGTGTATGTGATGTGAGTGTGTGATGTGATAGGGCAGGATAGCAGCAGCAATGATAGTAAAATAACAATGATAATGATGATAATAATAACAACAATGATAATGATATGATAATAAATATATAATGAAATAATAATAAATACATAATAACATATAATAATAATAATAATAAAATACATAATAATAATATATAATAATAATATAATATAAATAAATATAATATAATATAATATAATATATAATATAATATAATATAATATAATATAATATAATATAATATAATAATATAATATAATAATAATAACAACATTAGTAATAATAATGATAATCATCATCATCATCAGGTGCCTTGCCGCATGGCGTTGGCGATCATGGATTTCTATCTGTCTCTATCTCTTGTTGCCTCAAGCATCTCTTCCACCCTCTTTGTCTTCAGCCACTCTGCAAGTCCGTCTAGTATCTTCTCCCTGGGTCTACCTGGTGTTCTCTTTCCCTCCAGCTTTCCGTTGTAACCAAGTGCTCCAATTCCCCTTTCCTCATAAAATGGCCTACAAATGTTGCCTGTCTTTTCCTAATCTTCCTTATGAATAATCTTCCTGTGTCTGCCTCCTCTGGTTTGTTTTCTTTGCTGTCCATGGAACTCTCAACTTTCTTCTTAGAAACCGCATCTCGGCTGCCTCAATCTTGTTCTGGCTTTGCTTGTTGACTTTCCACGCCTCACAACCGTATAACATTATCGGTTCTATATAACATTCAAGAACTCTCTTCCTGATGTTAATTGATAGCCATTTGTTGGTAAGAATGCTTTTCATCTTCTTGAATGCTGTTTTGGCTTGATTTAGATGTCAAAAGTCATTAATGTATCATTTGATGGTTGGACCTAAAACAGGACACATCTAGGTTATCTGCCCTTGTTGAACTGTTATCATGCCACGTTTAGTCAATGAATGACCTTTGACATTTAAATCAATGTGCCACCTGCTTTAAAACACACAGGAATCAGAAACATAGAAACACGGAAATGGGAACGCAAATGTAATTAAAAAATGATGATAAATAAATAACGCAAGCAGCAATTTTTGGCCAACTGGCCTCTGTCAAACATCCACAAAAGATATATCATCATCATCAATCATCATCATCATCATCATCATCATCATACATCATTCATCATCATGTGCCATGCCGCATGGTGTTGGCGATCATGGCCCTCCATACGCATCTATCTTTTGTCGCTACAAGTACATCTTCTACCCTTTTTGTCCCCATCCACTCTGCAAAAAAAAACTAATATTTTCTCCCTGAGCCTACCTGGTGCTCTTTTTTGCCCCTCCAGCTTTCCTATTGTGACTAGGTGTTCAAATTTCTCTTGCCTCATAAAAAGTCATATGTGACTTCCCACCACGAAATCAGTCTTAACTCGCATTCAGTCGAATAGCCCTAGGAGCTGAAAAGATGACTGAGGGTCTATTTGGGGTGTTTTGACTTTTTCTCAAAATTGATTTCTGTAGACTATAAACTATCCCCCACAGAAATTTTTTTCTTGAAAAAATATTATAAATCAATTTAAATCGGTATTTTAATGCACTGATCGCAGCAGAAAGAACGCAATTTCCTACCAAAAGTACCTATTTTTGTCTCTTATTATGAACCGTAGCCTGTACAGTACCCGCACATGTAATATACTGATGGAAAGCTCTTTGGTGCACCTTTCAGATAATGACAGCGAAAATTAGAAATAAACTGGGTCAAAGCCACCAAATGAAGAAATCTAAGGAAAATGTGTCGAAGAGCACACAAAAACCGTTTTCTCAAAATGGCCGTCATACAACCTAATGACTTTAAACATACATAACTTCTACATTTTTTTGAGTACAAGCTTTATTTAAGTACCAAAATAATCAGCAAAATATACACTTTCCAATGATATGTATATCTCAAAATGCCCAAAATGCTAGTTAAGACTGATTTCGTGGTAGAGGGTCACATATTGATGTTGCTTGTCTTTCCCTAATCTTCTTCAGAAGTTTTTTGTTTGTTTGGTTGGTTGTTTGTTTGTTTGTTTGTTTGTTGTTTGTTTGGTTGTTTGTTTGTTTGTTTGTTGTTGTTTTTTGGGGTTTTTTTTTTGTCTTTGCTTCTTTTAAGACTGTCTCGTTGATTCAGCGCTTAGATTTGATTTTATCAAGATTTTGCGCTATATAAATATTGTAATTATTATTATTATTATTATTTTCTTATCCAGACATATCAAAAGAAAACAACGACAGAAAAGACCACAGGATCGTAATAACACAAACACAAACTGATCAAACACATCGATAAAGGATTGAAACTATTCAAATAAAAGAAATAAAATTCACCCATAATGTCCAGGGGCCAACAAAACTTGGGCGGGGGGGGGGGGGGGAGCATGGGAGTGGAAACAACAACAAGACTTCTCTGACGTTTAGTTAAGCAGGAGATTGACCTTTATTTACAGCGAATCTTGAATTGATCTTTGCAGGACATGGAGTCTTTATGACGATTGCTAGCAGACTTGACTATAACACTAAAACGCATAGGAGAAGAGTGGCAGAATGGTTCAGACGTTCGCCTGCCAAAAACTCGAGGTTCCAGGGTTCGCTCCCCGTGGAGGCCTCGATTTTTCTCCTCAGTTTGACAGGAAAATCGAACTGAACGTCTAGTCCTTCGGAAGGGGACGAAAAACGAATCCGACCCGAGTGCCTTCTGGCTGTGCACGCTAAAGATCCCACGGGAGTTGAAAATCAGGAAGAGCAGGGCATTGCCCGGATGCCTTGGTTTAAAACATTGGAGAGATAGATTGGTTTCCCAGGTCCCATCACTTGAAGACCAATTAGCCTTCTCGCCTTTCTGAAGTCTTTGTAAAAAAAAGTATCAATATGAATATAAATTTGAATCGAGGGAGAGGGGATGGGCTCCATCCTCGTGGTACTGGCCCAGGGAAAAGTTGAGGTCTCTGCCACCTCATTCCCCTACAACTCCAGGGTTATGGAACTATCCAGGTAGGACCTGAGGACCTGGCCAGCTCGTGGCTTTATGTGCAGGCTTAAGGCTTGTACCGTGATCATTCTCGATCTTCTCCATCACATGGCACCTGTGACGTTAGTACATATGGAATTCATTCCGAACTCGGAGATGTCATCTTGAGAAATCGAAATTGAAACTGAAACTAGGAGTCTGCAGGCAATGAAGCTCTCATGTACACGTTTCAGCTTTTCGTATGGATGTGCTTGGAGTTTGGAGATTGGAATTAGTTCAGGAGGAATTTGCTGTACTCGGAAAACTCCATATATGCTTCACCCAAATCTGCCAGCAATTATCTGACAGACTACCCAAGCCTGCGCAAAACCCTTAACGCTGGCAAAGTCTTGAAATGGGGAAAGGGGGAAGAGGGACCTATGACACCACCAGAATGATGGAAACATTAAGATGGGCTGCCAACAGGCCAGTGGACCTATCAAACAGTAAGCTGACACCACCAGAATGATGGAAACATTAAGATGGGCTGCCAACAGGCCAGTGGACCTATCAAACAGTAAGTTGACACCACCAGAATGACGGAAACATTAAGATGGGCAGCCAACAGGCCAGTGGACCTATCAAACACTAAGCTGACACCACCAGAATGATGGAAACATTAAGATGGGCAGCCAACAGGCCAGTGGACCTATGAAACAGTCAGCTGACACCACCAGAATGACGGAAACATTAAATCTTTGAAAACAGCTTACACTGCTAACAGTCGAAAGCTCCGAGGGCCAGACTCTGGCGTGGAGATCATCAGGAGAGAATGCGACGCTGTTTCGGGCTCTTCCTCTCTACAGCTTCAATGAGCCCCCTCACCGATGTGAGGTCTCCCTGCCAGTTCGACTGTATGCCTTTGCCATCAACCGTCAGGACTCGCTCCAGGTGTCCTCTCTCTTCAACCAGATCCAATGACTTGCTTTCTCTACGGTCTTCTGTAGAGCTTTTGTCATGGTTTTCACTTTCTTCGGACCAAGTCCAGCCACTTTCATCCACTTTCTGACGCTATTTGCGATGTAACCTCTGCAGCCGACTTCGACAGGGAAGTGCGTTGCTTTCCATCCCGCCTCCTCGCATTCATCGACAAGAGCCTCGTAGCGATTCTCCTTCCGCTCGTGTGCAGCCCTGATATTGTCTTCGTGGGGCACCGTCAGCTCCACAAGGTGCACCTCTCTCTCTTCCTTGCTCCATACCACCAGGTCTGGCTTCTTCGTCGTTGGGATGGGGAAGAATCTCTCGCAGCCCTCAAGATCTGCGGCTACCTCCCACAGACCACCACACTGGCCATCCGTGGCCTCGCTTGCCTTCTTTCCATCAGGAACCTTGCTTCCTTGCGGTACAAACATGATCTTGCCCAGTCCTTGTTTCTGCGGCTTAAGAGCGTATTTTCCCTCCTCCACCTGCTCCTTCGCCATCTTGGTAAATACCCTGAGCACTTCATTGTGTCTCCAGGTGTATCTATTCAGGGCCAGGTGGCAGTTTGAGAGGATATGCTTCATGGTTCCTAGTTTGCCGCACCTGCACTTGTCATCTTCCTGGACCTTCCATCTGACTAAGTTCACTGGTGAAGGCAGAACATCATAGGTGGACCGGAGAAGAAAGCTTAACCTCGATGTGTTCCACTCCCAGATCTCACTCCATCCAATCTTTCCTTCCACTACATGCTCCTCCCACCCGGTCACCCGCCCTTGTTGAGCACACTGGATGAGGTGAACTTCTCGCCTTTCAGCCTCATTCTTTCGCACCTGCCCTGCTGCAGCTGCTCTTCTGTCTCGTTGGGACATCTTCCTAAAAGGTCTGAAGTCGCCGTTGCCAAGTCCCAATCTGCCCGTCTGTGCTGGACCTACAATGTCGCCATGTTCCAACGAAGAGATGATCTCGTCAGCCGCATCCTCCGCATTCCATTTTCTCGCTGTTCTGACTTCTGGTGGGTCGTCGCTGACTTTTTGATCCCTCGACTCCCTCAGCATCATCACAGTCCTGATCTTTCCTGCCTTGTAGATCTCCAAGATGGGCAGCCAACAGGCCAGTGGATCTATCAAACAGTAAGCTGACACCACCAGAATGATGGAAACATTAAGATGGACAGCCAACAGGCCAGGGAACCTATGAAACGTTTAGCTGACACCGCCAGAATGATGGAAACATTAAAGATGGGCTGCCAACAGGCCAGTGGACCTATGAAACAGTAAGCTGACACCACCAGAATGATGGAAACATTAAGATGGGCAGTAAACAGGCCAGTGGACCTATGAAACATTAAACTGACACCACCAGAATGATGGAAACATTTAGATGGGCAGCCAACAGGCCAGTGGACCTATGAAACATTAAACTGACACCACCAGAATGATGGAAACATTAAGATGGACAGCCAACAGGCCAGTGGACCTATCAAACATTAAGCTGACACCATCAGAATGATGGAAACATTAAGATGGGCAGCCAACAGGCCAGTGGACCTATCAAACATTAAGCTGACACCACCAGAATGATGGAAACATTAAGATGGACAGCCAACAGGCCAGTGGACCTATGAAACATTAAACTGACACCACCAGAATGATGGAAACATTAAGATGGGCAGCCAACAGGCCAGTGGACCTATCAAACAGTAAGCTGACATCACCAGAATGATGGAAACATTAAGATGGGCAGCCAACAGGCCAGTGGACCTATGAACATTAAACTGACACACCAGAATGATGGAAACATTAGATAGGCAGCAACAGGCCAGTGGACCTATGAAACATTAAACTGACACCACCAGAATGATGGAAACATTAAGGTGGCAGTAACAGGCAGTAGATATGACTTAAGATGGGCAGCCAACAGGCCAGTGGACCTATGAAACATTAAACTGACACCACCAGAATGATGGAAACATTAAGATGGGCAGTAAACAGGCCAGTGGACCTATGAAACATTAACTGACACACCAGAATGATGGAAACATTAAGATGGGCAGCCAACAGGCCAGTGGACCTATGAAACATTAAACTGACACCACCAGAATGATGGAAACATTAAGATGGGCAGTAAACAGGCCAGTGGACCTATGAAACATTAAACTGACACCACCAGAATGATGGAAACATTAAGATGGGCAGCCAACAGGCCAGTGGACCTATGAAACATTAAACTGACACCACCAGAATGATGGAACATTAAGATGGGCAGTAAACAGGCCAGTGGACCTATGAAACATTAAATGACACCACAGAATGATGGAAACATTAAGATGGGCAGCCAACAGGCCAGTTTGTTAATGTTGCGGGCTGGGATTGAACTCAAGATGTCAGATCTTGGATCCATGGCTGTACCAACTAGCCCGGATGTACGTTTGCTGTTTAAAGATCACCCACACCAATGGTCGGGTCAGAGAGGTATGTTGTAGACTTGAA
>JAPXFY010000025.1:2474417-2484417 GCA_030674185.1 Monoplex corrugatus | reverse complement strand
AACCATGGTGCCATACAATATAACAGGGCTGAAGTCACAGGTACCAGGCCTGTAGATGCCTTCTAACAAACCATAGAACCATGCAATATAACAGGGCTGAAGTCACAGGTACCAGGCCTGTAGATGCCTTCTAACAAACCATGATACCATACAATATAATTGGGCTGAAGTCACAGGTACCAGGCCTGTAGATGCCTTCTAACAAACCATGGTACCATACAATATAACAGGGCTGAAGTCACAGGTACCAGGCCTGCAGGTGCCTTCTAACAAACCATGATACCATACAATATAATTGGGCTGAAGTCACAGGTACCAGGCCTACAGGCATCGTCTGACAAACCATGGTACCATGCAATATAATAGGGCTGAAGTCACAGGTACCAGGCCTACAGGCATCGTCTGACAAACCATGGTACCATACAATATAATAGGGCTGAAGTCACAGGTACCAGGCCTACAGGCATCGTCTAACAAACCTTGGTACCATACAATATAATAGGGCTGAAGTCACAGGTACCAGGCCTGCAGGCATCGCCTAACAAACCATGGTGCCATAAAATATAATAGGGCTGAAGTCACAGGTACCAGGCCTGCAGGCATCGCCTAACAAACCATGGTACCATACAATATAATAGGGCTGAAGTCACAGGTACCAGGCCTGCAGGCATCGTCTAACAAACCATGGTACCATGCAATATAATAGGGCTGAAGTCACAGGTACCAGGCCTACAGACCTCTTCTAACAAACCATGGTACCATACAATATAATAGGGCTGAAGTCACAGGTACCAGGCCTGCAGGTGCCTTCTAACAAACCATGATACCATACAATATAATAGGGCTGAAGTCACAGGTACCAGGCCTGCAGGTGCCTTCTAACAAACCATGATACCATACAATATAATAGGGCTGAAGTCACAGGTACCAGGCCTACAGACGTCTTCAAACAAACCATGGTACCATACAATATAATAGGGCTGAAGTCAGAGGTACCAGGCCTGTAGATGCCTTCTAACAAACCATGATACCATGCAATATAATAGGGCTGAAGTCACAGGTACCAGGCCTACAGGCATCGTCTAACAAACCTTGGTACCATGCTTTATACCACAAATATCTACACGGTCATCTATATCCAGCGAGAATGGCGCTCGTCCATAGAGGTACCATCAGGGTGAACCAGCACCAGACTTGGACACTGACAGAACCCACCCACAGCTACTGGAGGTCCCTCCCGTCTGTCTTGGCACGTCAGAGAACGTGGAAGGAAAGCTTATCTTCACTGACCACCAAGTCCTAGGTCAGCCAACAAGAACTACAAAAGTAGACAACACGCATCGCCACAAATGGCTTGACCATGAAGATAGCGAACTTAAAAAAGGATAAAAAAAATACACATCTGCCATTTTCTCTCGTTGGACGATACTCTTGTGCCTGCAGTTCATGGGTTCATGTGCAGGCTTAAGGCATGTGCCATGATCACCATCATATAGCAATTGTGACGTTACTGTATATGGAATTCGTTCCGAGCGTGGAAACGCCATCTTTAGAAACTGATACTGATACTGATACGCTTAAGAAGTTGTCGACTGTTTTGTTTTGTTTTTGTGTGTGGTGTGGGGGGGGGTGTCTTTTTTTGTTTGTTTGTTGTTGTTGTTTTTTGTTTTGTTTTATTTTTGGTGCCAAGTGTTGTGCGTTTATTCTTTGTTGTCTCATCCTGAATCACCACATGACTAAAGGCCAGAATCCACACATGACGTAATGACAGACCATGAACCAGAACCACATGACAAAGAAAGCGCCAGAATCCACATGACAAAGACCAGAATCCACATGACAAAGACCAGAATCCACATGACAAAGCAGACACAGAAAGCCAACACATGACAAAGCCAGAATCCACATGACAAAGCCAGAATCCCATGACAAAGCAAATCACATGACAAAGCCAGAATCCACATGACAAAGGCCAGAATCCACATGACAAAGACCAGAATCCACATGACAAAGGCCAGAAATCCACATGACAAAGCCAGAATCCACATGACAAAGACCAGAATCCACATGACAAAGGCCAGAATCCACATGACAAAGCCAGAATCCACATGACAAAGCCAGAATCCACATGACAAAGGCCAGAATCCACATGACAAAGCCAGAATCCACATGACAAAGACCAGAATCCACATGACAAAGGCCAGAATCCACATGACAAAGACCAGAATCCACATGACAAAGACCAGAATCCACATGACAAAGACCAGAATCCACATGACAAAGGCCAGAATCCACAGACAAGACCAGAATCCACATGACAAAGGCCAGAATCCACATGACAAAGACCAGAATCCACATGACAAAGGCCAGAATACCCACATGACAAAGGCCAGAATCCACATGACAAAGCCAGAATCCACATGACAAGGCAGAATCCAAGACAAAGGCCAGAATCCACATGACAAAGGCCAGAATCCACATGACAAAGGCCAGAATCCACATGACAAAGGCCAGAATCCACATGACAAAGGCCAGAATCCACACGACAAAGGCCAAAATCCACACGACAAAGGCCAGAATGCCGACAAAGGCCAGATCCACTTTTGACAAAGGCAGATTTCCACATCGACAAAGAGCAAGAGTCACTACGACATAGTGCAGTTGGCTGTATTTGCCTGTTTGTTTTGTTGTTAGTTCACTACGCTTGGTTCTATTTGTGTTCTGCTGTAGATTTATGATGTTGTTTGTTGTGTTTGTTTTGTGTTTTTGTTTTTTGTTGTTTTGTGTTGTTTGTTTGTTTGTTTTGATTGTATGTTGTGTATGTTGTTTGGTTGTTGGTTTGGTTGTATGTTGTTTGTTGGTTGTTGTTGGTTGGTTGGTTGTTGGTTGGTTGGTTTGGTTGTTGGTGTTGGTTGGTTGGTTGGTTGGTTGGTTGGTTGGTTGTTGGTTGGTTGGTTGGTTGGTTGTTGGTTGGTTGGTTGGTTGGTTGGTTGGTTGGTTGGTTGGTGGTTGTTGTTGGTTGGTTGGTTGGTTGTGTTGGTTGTTGTTGGTTGGTTGGTGGTTGGTTGGTTGGTTGGTTGGTTGGTTGGTTGGTTGGTTGGTTGGTTGTTGTTGTTGGTTGGTTTGGTTGGTTGGTTGGTTGGTTGTTGGTTGGTTGGTTGGTTGGTTGGTTGGTTGGTTGGTTGGCTGGTTAGTCGGTTTGGTTTGGTTTGGTTTTGGGTTTGGGGGAATTTTGTTGTTGCTGTTGTTCTATGTATTTTAATCGTAAATTTAGGAGATCAGTTTTTGGGTCACATTAATGCCCACGTCATGATTCCTATGACGTCAGGTACTGGTGACGCGGTACGGCAGAACAAACGAGGGATGCATTGCAACAGCTTTGGGTCCAGCTGTGTCCAGCCTTAACCCTTTCGGGCACAACTTCCTTAACCCTTTCTTCCACTTGGGTGGTAACTATGGCCAGGCCAGCCGACCGGCGGGTCACCTCGAGAACCCTCTGTACGTCACCCAAGGGGGGCTGACCATCTACTCCGCCCGTATCCAGGGCGTCTCCAGGAGACAGCTTCTGGGCGGAGGGGTAGCGGTGTGTCCTCAGGTGAGCAATACCAAGGAGTGTTTCGGGGCTGTCATTCAATGCTGCACCATCGCCAAGGACCAGCTGCCAGCCTCTGAGGAGTACGTCACACCAGGCCAGCAGATCGGTGCTGGAGGCAACGTGCTGGGCTACCCTGGCGGAAACCTCAACAGACTCAACAACTTCAACAACATCCCGATGAGGGGCGGGGTGTTCTCGGGCAGCGTGCCCTTTGAACTGGACTCTGGCAACGTCCTGTCCTTTACCGATCCCAACGCCGCCCTGGCCGCCTCCAAGGACGGCAACTCTCGCCAACAATCCTCGGCGAAGTCTGGCTCTTCCGCGGACGACTCGTCCAGCAAAGGGCTTTTCTGATCTGTGGATTGGTGACTAGCACTCTGTTCTGAGCTGTGGTTTATTGGTTAGGACTGTGCTGAGCTATGGTTTACTGACTAAGACTGTTCTGAGCTATGGTTTATGGTTAGGACTGTTCTGAGCTATGGTTTACTGACTAAGACTGTTCTGAGCTATGGTTTATTGGTTAGGACTGTTCTGAGCTATGGTTTACTGACTAAGACTGTTCTGAGCTATGGTTTATTGGTTAGGACTGTTCTGAGCTATGGTTTATTGGTTAGGAATGTTCTGAGTATGGTTTATTGGTTAGGACTGTTCTGAGTATGGTTTATTGGTTAGGAATGTTCTGAGTATGGTTTATTGGTTAGGAATGTTCTGAGCTATGGTTTATTGGTTAGGAATGTTCTGAGTATGGTTTATTGGTTAGGACTGTTCTGAGCTATGGTTTACTGACTAAGACTGTTCTGAGCTATGGTTTATTGGTTAGGACTATTCTGAGCTATGGTTTACTGACTAAGACTGTTCTGAGTATGGTTTACTGGTTAGACTTCTAATGGTTTAGAAGACTGTTCTGAGTATGGTTTACTGGTTAGGACTGTTCTGAGTATGGTTTACTGGTTAGGTGTCTGAGGACAGGCTCCCCGTCCAGCAAAGGTTCTTCTGGCTGTGGTGTTGGACTGTTCTGTGGTCTAGTGGTTAGGACTCTGCAGACAGTGTTCATTAATTAGTATGTCCCATTTAATTCGGTACAATACGTTTTCCTGGAGAAGAACTAATTGTAAATATAGGTTGCTCATATTATTAAGTCTGTAAGTTGTTTTTTTATCCTCATGGAAAATGATGATGAATTTTAACGTTTCGATTGTACAAAATGTGAAAGGTCATGTTCTTTTTTTTCTGACTTTAATCAAGATGTTCGAGGTGAATGTTTAGCCTACAGCCACGAGCAGCAGGTGACTGCATACACCAGGGCTGAGGTGTGAGATAACAGGTTGAGTTTTATGGTACTGGAAGAACAGACACCAACCAACACACTGCAAGAAATTCAAAACTGATGCAAAAAAATTAGTTCGTTCAAATGTAGATTTGCAAGCCTGTAATAAACATGCTATTGTTTTGTTTTCATGTAATTATATTATTTGCCTTTGTCTCATCCTCACTCCCTATACCTAACCCTAACCCCAACACTAACCCTAACCCTAATCCTAACCCTAACCAACACTCTCAGCAACAAACTGACACTGAAGTATAAAAAATAATCAGTTCTTTTAAATGTAGTTCTGTAAGCCTGAGGTAAACATGCTATCGTTTTGCTCTTAATGTAGTTATATTGTTGCATCTGTCTCATCCTCCCTCCCTAACCCTAACCCTAACCCTAACCAGCATTTTCTACTGCAAACTTAGACTGAAGTAAAAACACTTCGTTCAGATTTAGTCCTGTTACCTTGAAATAAACGTGTGGTTGGTTTGTTTTTAATGTAGTTGTTTCGTTGCCTCTGTCTCGTCATCACTCCCTAACCCTAACCCTAACCCTAACCCTAACCCTATCCCTATCCCTAACCCTAACCCTAACCCTAACCAACATTCTGCAACAAACTGAGACTGACGTAAAGAATATTTGGTTCAAATGTAGTTTTATAAGCCTGAAATAAACTTGCGTTTGTTTTGTTTTTAGTTTTTGTTATATCTTTGCCTCCCTCTCCTCCTCCCCCTAACCCGACCGAACACTAACCCTAACCCTAACCAACACTCTCTGCAATAAACCCAGACTGAAGTAAAATAATTGGTTCGTTTAAATATAGTTCTGTAAGCTTGTAATAAACATGCTATGGTTTTGTTTTCAATGTAGTTACATTGTTGCCCCTGTCTCATACCCCACTCCCTCCCTAACCCTAACCCTAACCCTAACCAACATTGTCTACTACAAACTAAGACTTAGGTTAAAAGAATATTTGGTTCACATGTAGTTTTGTAAGCCTGAAATACACATGCGGTTGTTTCGTTTTTAATGTAGTTGAATTGTTGCCTCCCTCCCTCCCTCCCCCTCCCTCCCTCCCTCCCTCCCAAAGTCCATTAAGCTACAAAACTGTGGCAATACGACAACTGTCATGTTGCTGTTGCTGTTGCTTTTTGTTTGATATGTACAATTTATAACTGAGCCAACTGTGTATAGCTTAAAGATGATGATTTCTGCTGAACCCATTTTAAATAAATGACGATTATTTGTTACCTTTTTTTATTTATTTATTGATTGATTGATAGATTTATTTATTTATTTGTGATTATTTTCTTTTGCAGTTGTTCCGTCAAAATATTCATTCATCTCTAAGTTTGTGTCCAGCTGGGATCAAATTCAATGAAATCTCGTAACGTGTCCGTTTAAGAACAAATATTCACAATAACAAATGCCCAAAGAAGACATCAGGCCTGCATGTAGACGCCCCAACCTACCTACCTTCCCCTGTTAACTAAAAGATACAGAATGTGTCTGTGTCAATGATTTGTTAAGTATTGTCCAACGATAAAGACGATGATACATTGCACACGTGCTTGTTTAGTTGTCTGTGTACTGAATATCGTCGCAACAGCACGACAAATACAACGACTCTTTTAGGACTGGTCTTACTGTTCCATCATGGCATACATCTTGTCAGAAATAAATCGATGATCTGTGATTCTTTGTTTGTCGTTATGTCGTTTGGTTCTCTGTTCTCTCTCTGTCTCTGTCTCTCTTTCTCTCTGTTTCTGTCTGTATCTGTCTCGGTCTCTGTCTGTCTCTGTCTCTGTCTCTCCCTTTCTCTATCTATCTATATATCTATCTAACTATCTATCTATCTATCTATCTAACTGTCTGTCTGTCTGTCTATCTATCTATCTATTTAACTATCTGTCTGTCTGTCTGACTGTCTGTCTATCGATCTATCAATCTATCTCTCTATCTCTCTCCTCTCTCTCTCTCTCTCTCTCTCTCTCTTCCTCCCGCCTTCCCTCTGTCTCTCTCTCTCTTTCTCTCTGTCTTTCTTTCTTTCTTTCTTTCTCTCTCTAAGTTTCTGTTTCTCTTTCTCTCTGTCTCTCTTTCTCTCTGTCTCCCTCCATCCCTCCCTCTCTCCCTGTCGGTCTTTCTGTCTGTATCTCCGACCATCTGTCTGTCTGTCTCTCTCTCTCTCTCTCTCTCTCTCTCTCTCTCTCTCTCTCTCTCTCATGTCTATATGTGTATTACTGTACACCCATCACAGTGGATTTACCTGCAAAATTTAGCCAAAGACAATCATTTTGCTGTCATGGGATCTTTAATGTGCGCTAGGAACATGCTGCAAGCAGGATCTCCGTTAACCGTTTCACCCGAAAGGCTAATACCCAGGTCGCCACGTGATGGACAAGGGAGATAAATCCCCGTCTGGTCGGGGATAGAACCCAGGACTTCTTTTGCCAAGGAGGTGGTGTAACCACTGAGCCACCGTTTAGGGTGGACCTGGCCAGCTCGTGGGTTTATGTGCAGGCTTAAGGCTTATGCCATGATCACCATACACGTGGCACCTATGACGATAGTGCATAATATAGAATTCATAAGGAAGATTAGGAAAAGACAAGCAACATTTATGGGCCATTTTATGAGGAAAGGGGATTTGGAGCACCTGGTCACAACGGGAAAGCTGGAGGGAAAGAGATCACCAGGTAGACCCAGGGAGAAAATGCTGGACGGACTTGCAGAGTGGCTGGGGATGAGGAGGATGGGGGAGATGCTGGGGGCAACGAGAGATAGAGATGGTTGGAAGTCCATGGTCGCCAACGCCATCCGGCAGGGCACCTGATGATGATGATGATGATGATGATGATGATGATGATGATGATGATGATGTATGATGATGATGATGATGATGATGATGATGATGATGATGATGATGATGATGATGATGATAGAATTTATCCCGAGCACGGAGACGTCATCTTGAGAGACTGAAACTGAAACTGAAACTGAAACTTAGGGTGACGTGAAAAGCGCAACTGAACCCATGGTCATCATAGGTGGACATGTCATACTCGATAAAAACACAAAACCTCGCAATCATTTCATTAAAATAATTACGATATTTATAGGGTGCCAAATTTTGACAATTCGAATCAAAGCTCACTCTCGCACCAGGCATACGCGTAAAATGGACAAAAACCACCTTACAATATTTCATATCAAAAAACAGTACGAACACAAGACAATAATCAAGACAGTTAAACAAACATTTATAGGCCATTTTATGAGGAAAGAGGAATTGGAGCACCTGGTCACAACAGGAAGCTGGAGGGAAAGAGAACACCAGGTAGATCCAGGGAGAAAATATTGGACGGACTTCAAGAGTGGCTGAGGACAGAGAGGGTGGAAGATGTGCTTGCGGCAACAAGGGATAGATACATATGGAGGGCCATGATCGCCAACGCCATGCGGCAGGGCACATGATGATGATGATGACAGACATAGATGTTCTCATCAAGGTGATCTCATGGTTGATATGGACTGAGGGGTCACAGACCTCAACCTCTCTCAAGAACATCAATGTGTGGGTGTGTCACGCTCCACTCCCTCTCTGTCTGTCTGTGGGGTACAGCAACAAACAGTTCAGACATACTGAGGTTGGTCCAGTCTGTGATATTGACCACCCAGCTCTTCCTCTGTCTGTGGGGTACAGCAACAAACAGTTCACACATACTGAGGTTGGTCCAGTCTGTGATATTGACCACCCAGCTCTTCCTCTGTCTGTGGGGTACAGCAACAAACAGTTCACACATACTGAGGTTGGTCCAGTCTGTGATATTGACCACCCAGCTCTTCCTCTGTCTGTGGGGTACAGCAACAAACAGTTTAGACATACTGAGGTTGGTCCAGTCTGTGATATTGACCACCCAGCTCTTCCTCTGTCTGTGGGGTACAGCAACAAACAGTTCACACATACTGAGGTTGGTCCAGTCTGTGATATTGACCACCCAGCTCTTCCTCTGTCTGTGGGTACAGCAACAAACAGTTCACACATACTGAGGTTGGTCCAGTCTGTGATATTGACCACCAGCTCTTCCTCTGTCTGTGGGGTACAGCAACAAACAGTTCACACATACTGAGGTTGGTCCAGTCTGTGATATTGACCACCCACCTCTTCCTCTGTCCACCTGCGTGCACGGCCTCCTTCCAGGGTGACCTGAAGGATGGTCTTGGACAGTGCGTCATGGCGAGTGACGTGACCAAACCATGCCAGTCATGGACAACACTAAGGCCTAGTGCAGGCTTAAGGCGTGTGCCATGATCATTTTGGATCTTTTCCATCACATGGCATCGGTGGCTTGCCAACACGTAGGGTTTATGCACAGGCCTAAGGCGTGTGCCATGATCCTTTTGGATCTTCTCCATCACATGGCATCAATGCCTTGCCAAAACATGGGTTTTATGTGCAGGCTTAAGGCTTGTGCCATGATCATTTTGGATTTTCTCCATCACATGGCATCAATGGCTTGTTAAAACATAGCACTTACGTACAGGCTTAACTCCATCACATGGCATCAGTGACTTGCCAATACATTGGACCTACATGTATGTGCAGGCTTAGCGCTTGTGCCAAGATCATTTAGGATCTTCTCCATCACATGAAACCAGTGGCTTGCCAACACAGAGGGTTTATGTAGAGTTAAGGCTTTGCCATGATCATTTTGGATCTCATCCATCTCATGGCATCAGTAGCGTAATTGTGTACTGAATTCATTCCGAGTTTCGAAGGCATCATCTTCATCATCATCATCATCATCAGGTGCCCTGCCGGATGGCGTTGGCGACCATGGACTTCCAACCATCTCTATCTCTTGTTGCCCCTAGCATCTCCCCCACCCTCCTCATCCCCAGCCACTCTGCAAGTCCATCCAGCATTCTCTCCCTGGGTCTACCTGGTGCTCTCTTTCCCTCCAGCTTCCCTGTTGTGACCAGGTGCTCCAAATCCCCCTTCCTCATAAAATGGCCTATAAATGTTGCTTGTCTTTTCCTAATCTTCCTTATGAGTGATCTACTTGTGTCTGCCTCCATCAAGACTGTCTCGT
>JAPXFY010000025.1:2464417-2469417 GCA_030674185.1 Monoplex corrugatus | reverse complement strand
TTCATTGTTCTGAATTATTAATTGCACTTGTTCCCCTTCTCCCCTTCTTACATTCAAACTTCTATTACCCTTCCCCATACTTATCCTCCACCACACCTTTTTTAAAAAAAATTTCCTTTGTGTGTATGTGTGTGTGTGCGTGCGTGTGTGTCTAAAATCACTATTGTGAACAGACATTAAATAAAAGATTCATTCATTTCGCGTATCAATTTACTTCCGTCCCAACCTATGAGTAACTCTACAGGTTAAACCTGACCAACATTGTTGGTGTCAGTATCTTTGGGGCCTGGTTGACGCCATAGAGTACTGCCCTGTCACGCAGTGCCAATCCTAAAAGGAACTCCAAACGATTATGACCATCATCGTCATAGCCAGTATCACGAACTGATCAATCATCGGGGAAATGGTGGAAACTATAACGATTCTGTGGCCTTTTATTGCCAAATTTTTTTTTAATGTTTTTAAGGATCATCGCACTCAGGGAGGTTATCTTAGAGCACACCTTTCTTTCGTCTCATGTTTTATACGCCATCCCAATAGCCACAGAAGATGGCACAAGTGTTTTTTTGTTTTTTTTGTTGTTTTTTTTACAATGCGATGATTGTAAAAAAAAAATCTTGAATGTTGTATAGAACCAATACTGTTGTACGGATGAGAGGCGTGGTCAGTCAACAAACAAAGCCAGAACAAGATTGAGGCAGCCGAGATGTGGTTTCCCTAAGAAGAATGTTGAGAGTTCCATGGACAGCAAAGAAAACAAACGAGACAGTCTTGATGGAGGCAGACACAAGTAGATCACTCATAAGGAAGATTAGGAAAAGACAAGCAACATTTATAGGCCATTTTATGAGGAAGGGGATTTGGAGCACCTGGTCACAGCAGGAAAACTGGAGGGAAAGAGAGCACCAGGTAGACCCAGGGAGAAAATGCTGGACGGACTTGCAGAGTGGCTGGGGACGATGGGGGTGGGGAGATGCTAGGGGCAACGAGAGATAGAGACAGATGGAAGTCCACGATCGCCAACGCCATGCGGCAGGGCACTTGATGATGATGATGATGAATGCGATGATGATGATGATGTCGATGCGGATGATAATCATGATGCTATGGAGTTCCGTCTCGGATTGAGATCGCGTGACAGGGCTGTACTTTACGCTTACTATCATAATAAATATCCTGGCGTCAACCAGGCCTGAGAGATACAGACACCTGCAGTGCTGGTCAGAAGATTTGAGCAACACCCTCAATGACGCATCCGTGAAGTGGATGAGACTTGACTGTGTGGTTCCAGTCTTCCCAATGAGCCCATAGCACGCCCAACTCTCGGTAGGACCCCGTTAGAGCCAAAAAAACCCACAATGATATAGTTTCGAAGGTACTGATGGGGATTCGAACCCACAACCTTCAGTCGGTAGTCCGTTGCGTTAACCACTACTCCACGGCGACTGGTACATTGCTTTGATCTTGTCAAAACTTCATTTCCGGTTTCTTCCACTGATTCGATGGCTGAGATGAATTCAAGTCTGGATCTTTGATGCCAGAGATTCATGACGGCCGTCACTGGACAGCTATGATGGTGGTCTCCTTAACCCTTTGACTTCCGTACTCTATCTGAAAGGACCTACAAAACCTTGTGAATGTTACTAGAAATAGAAAGCAAAGGTAAGGGGTTGGAACTAAACAGCAGGAAGACTGAAGTCATGGTGATCAGTAAAAAACATGAAATCCCCTCATGCAAAATAACAGCAAATGGCACAACCTTGACACAGGTTGAGAAATTCAAATACCTGGGAACGATCATTTCACCAGACGGCAGATGCACATCAGAAATAGCCGGCAGAATCGGCCAAGCCAAAACAGCATTCAAGAAGATGACAAGCATTCTTACCAACAAATGCCTATCAATTAACATCAGGAAGAGAGTTCTTGAATGTTATATAGAACCAATACTGTTGTGCGGATGCGAGGCGTGGACAGTCAACAAACAAAACCAGAACAAGATCGAGGCAGCCGAGATGTGGTTTCTAAGAAGAATGTTGAGGGTTCCATGGACAGCAAAGAAAACAAACGAGATAGTCTTGATGGAGGCAGACACAAGTAGATCACTCATAAGGAAGATTAGGAAAAGACAAGCAACATTTATAGGCCATTTTACGAGGAAGGGAGATTTGGAGCACCTGGTCACAGCGGGAAAGCTGGAGGGAAAGAGAGCTCCGGGTAGACCCAGGGAGAAAATGCTGGACGGACTTGCAGAGTGGCTGGGGACGAGGAGGGTGGGGGAGATGCTAGGGGCAACGAGAGATAGAGGCAGATGGAAGTCCATGACCGCCAACGCCATGCGGCAGGGCACCTGATGATGATGACTCTATCTACCAACTGCAAACTTTAACCCTTTGACTCCCTGACCTTATCCACCAGCTTCCTTTATCTACCTATGTATGTACTTATGTATGTATGGGGTGTAGGGGGCTCTGGATAGAGGTAGTACCTTTGATGTCTGGCTGCTGCACTCTACCTGGTAGGGTGGACAGGCATCACTGGTCCTCGTCCATCCTCTAAATCTCTCACGTGATGGCTCCAAGCGCCACACCCCGGGACCTCGCCTCAGCAGGCGTGCCAAACCATGTGAGGGGGTGATGTTAACACTGCATCACTGGGCGAATAACCTCCACGATGCAGGTTACCGGCCAAGGCGGACGAAGTTCCGCAAGGAACTCAACGGCTATGTGTTCAAGACCAAGGCGAACCACCTGGATGGAGGACGTCGGCTGTGGTCTGACATGGAGAGGGATGGGCTCCGCCATGCGACATTGCCCAAGACACACTAAATGAAGATTACAACCGCAACTCAATCCGGCCCGGTCGTCGCCCGGAACAAGGACCGCGCCTTCCGTCGCTGGCCATCAGGGCGGAGGTGAAAAGTATGTGACTGGTGGACCAAAATCCCTACGTACAAGAAAAAATGTTACTATCGGCACCTGGAATGTGAGATCGCTGAGAGCAGCAGGAAAAGTTGCAGAACTAACGCATGAAATGAAGAGATACAGATGGAACGTCCTTGGGCTCTGTGAGGTACGATGGAAAAACCTCGGAGAAACGTCTACCCCAGAAGGCCACAAACTCTACTTCAGTGGCAGTGAAGACAAACATGAGCATGGAGTTGGATTCCTCATTCACAAAGACACTGTGAATGCCATCATGGGATGCCGACCAGTCTCTAGCAGACTCATTACTATTCGGCTTAAGGCTTCACCTTTTAACATCACCGTCATCCAAGCTTATGCCCCAACAATTGACTATGATGACGAGGCTGTCGAAGATTTCTATGATCAACTGCAGGAAATCGTAGATCAGACGCCAAAGAAAGACATCATTATAGTGCAGGGCGACTGGAATGCGAAGATTGGAGAGGATCAACACAATACTGGAAAGAGATATGTGGCCAATACTGCAACCCTGAGACCAACGAAAGAGGTTTGAGGCTCCTAGAATTCGCCAGTTACAACGACCTGAAGGTGGTGAACACGTTTGGTCCACACAAACCATCTAGACGCTGGACATGGCACAGCCCAGGAGAAAAATACCACAGTCAGATCGACTACATCATGGTTAAAAGACGCTTCCAGTCAAGTGTTAACATCGCAAAGACCAGGAGCTTTCCAGGAGCTGACATTGGAAGCGATCATGAGCTTGTAATGATGACCTTCAAACTCCGCCTCCAGAGGATGAAGAAACAGGGCAACACAAGAATTAAGTTCAATCTTGAGAAGCTCAAAGACCCCAACATAGTTGAAAACTTCCAAGCAACGATAGGAGGGAAGTTTGCTCCTCTCCTCGTCCTTGACAATGGGGACACCGAAGTAGACACTCTGATCAACAACTTCAACACTGCCGTGACCGAAGCAGCCAACGACATCCTTGGAAAACACCGACCAACAAAGATGCCCTGGGTCACGGAAGAAGCACTAAAGCTGAGCGACAAACGCAGAGAACTAAAGCACAAGAAGAGTACGGATGAAGGAGCTAAACTATACAGAGAAGCCAACCAGCAAGTTAAAGAAGGCATGAGGAAAGCAAAGGAAACATGGATTGAAGAACAATGCCAAGATATCGAAGCAAACCTGCAGAAAAATAACAGCAAGAAAGCCTACCAGCTTGTGAAAGGACTAGCAAGCTCAAAACAAGGCAGAACCACTACCATACAGAACAAAGCAGGGAAATGTCTCACAGAAGATCAAGAGATTCTGCAGAGGTGGACAGAGTACTGCTCCGAATTATACACACACACAACAACAGGAGATCCCAAGGTGCTAGACGTTCCTCCACCAACCAACAACGACAGCTACCCCATCGTGCGAGAAGAAGTTGAAGCTGCAGTAAAATCATTGAAGAAAGGCAAGTCGACAGGAGTGGACAACATTCCCTCAGAACTGGTCCAGGCAGGAGGAGAGGCCATGATAGATATGTTATTCATCATCTGCAATAAGATCTGGCGGACAGGTGAGTGGCCAACACCTTGGACCCAGTCCCTGATCATCACTCTTCCGAAAAAAGGCAACCTACAACTGTGCCAAAACTACCGTACCATCAGCCTGATCAGCCATCCAAGTAAGGTCATGCTAAAAATCCTTCTGAGTAGACTGAAGACACAAGCTGAGGAGATAATACAAGAAGAGCAGGCAGGTTTCAGACCAGGAAGAAGTACCACAGAGCAAATTTTCAACCTCAGATTGCTCTGTGAGAAATACCTGCAACACCAGCAAGGCCTTTACCACGTCTTCGTGGACTTCAAGAAGGCATTCGACAGAGTTTGGCACGCAGCCTTGTGGGCAACCATGAGGCTGTACAACATCAATGCCAACCTGATCAGAACCATAGAATGCCTCTACAAAAAGGCGACCAGTGCAGTCTACCATGACAACAACATAGGAGAATGGTTCCGAACCACAGTTGGAGTACACCAAGGATGCCTGCTCTCCCCCACTCTCTTTAACATCTTC
>JAPXFY010000025.1:2456917-2459417 GCA_030674185.1 Monoplex corrugatus | reverse complement strand
CATCTTGATGTTTCCATCATTCTGGTGGTGTCAGCTTACTGTTTGATAGGTCCACTGTTGTTGGCTGTCATCTTAATGTTTCTCATTCTGGTGGGTCAGTTACTGTTTGATAGGTCCACTGGCCTGTTGGCTGTCCATCTTATGTTTCCGATCATTCTGGTGGTGTCAGCTAACTGTTTATAGGTCCACTGGTCTGTTGGCTGTCCATCTTAATGTTTCCATCATTCTGGTGGTGTCAGCACTTTAGGTCCTGGTTGGCTGCCATCTTAATGTTTCCATCATTCTGGTGGTGTCAGCTTACTGTTTGATAGGTCCACTGGCTGTTGGCTGTCCATCTTATGTTTCCATCATTCTGGTGGTGTCAGTTTACTGTTTGATAGGTCCATGGTCTGTTGGCTGTCCGATCTTGATGTTTCCATATTCTGGTGGTGTCAGCTTACTGTTTGATAGGTCCACTGGTCTGTTGGCTGTCCATCTTGATGTTTCCATATTCTGGTGGTGTCAGCTTACTGTTGATAGGTCCACTGGCCTGTTGGCTGTCCATCTTAAGTTTCCATCATTCTGGTGGTGTCAGCTTACTGTTTGATAGGTCCACTGGCCTGTTGGCTGTCCATCTGAATGTTTCCATCATTCTGGTGGTGTCAGCTTACTGTTTGATAGGTCCACTGGCCTGTTGGCTGTCCATCTTGAATGTTTCCATCATTCTGTGGTGTCAGCTTACTGTTTGATAGGTCCACTGGCCTGTTGGCTGTCCATCTTGAATGTTTCCATCATTCTGGTGGTGTCAGCTTACTGTTTGATAGGTCCACTGGCCTGTTGGCTGTCCATCTTAATGTTTCCATCATTCTGGTGGTGTCAGCTTACTGTTTGATAGGTCCACTGGCCTGTTGGCTGTCCATCTGAATGTTTCCATCATTCTGGTGGTGTCAGCTTACTGTTTGATAGGTCCACTGGCCTGTTGGCTGTCCATCTTGAATGTTTCCATCATTCTGTGGTGTCAGCTTACTGTTTGATAGGTCCACTGGCCTGTTGGCTGTCCATCTTGATGTTTCCATCATTTCTGGTGTAGCTTACTGTTTGTGGTCCATGGCTGTTGGTGTCCATCTTGATGTTTCCACATTTGTGTGTCAGCTTACTGTTTCATAGGTCCACTGGCTGTTGGCTGTCCATCTTATGTTTCCATCATTCTGGTGGTGTCACTTTACCTGTTGGCTGCCCATCTTAATGTTTCCGTCATTCTGGTGGTGTCAGCTTACTGTTTCATAGGTCCACTGGTCTGTTGGCTGTCCATCTTGATGTTTCCATCATTCTGGTGGTGTCACTTTACCTGTTGGCTGCCATCTTAATGTTTCCGTCATTCTGGTGGTGTCAGCTTACTGTTTCATAGGTCCACTGGTCTGTTGGCTGTCCATCTTGATGTTTCCATCATTCTGGTGGTGTCATATTACTGTTTCATAGGTCCACTGGTCTGTTGGCTGTCCATCTTAATGTTTCCATCATTCTGGTGGTGTCAGCTTACTGTTTCATAGGTCCACTGGTCTGTTGGCTGTCCATCTTGATGTTTCCATCATTCTGGTGGTGTCACTTTACCTGTTGGCTGCCCATCTTAATGTTTCCGTCATTCTGGTGGTGTCAGCTTACTGTTTCATAGGTCCACTGGTCTGTTGGCTGTCCATCTTAATGTTTCCGTCATTCTGGTGGTGTCAGCTTACTGTTTCATAGGTCCACTGGTCTGTTGGCTGTCCATCTTAATGTTTCCGTCATTCTGGTGGTGTCAGCTTACTGTTTCATAGGTCCACTGGCCTGTTGGCTGTCCATCTTAATGTTTCCGTCATTCTGGTGGTGTCATATTACTGTTTCATAGGTCCACTGGTCTGTTGGCTGTCCATCTTGATGTTTCCATCATTCTGGTGGTGTCAGCTTACTGTTTCATAGGTCCACTGGTCTGTTGGCTGTCCATCTTGATGTTTCCATCATTCTGGTGGTGTCAGCTTACTGTTTCATAGGTCCACTGGCCTGTTGGCTGTCCATCTTGATGTTTCCATCATTCTGGTGGTGTCAGCTTACTGTTTCATAGGTCCACTGGTCTGTTGGCTGTCCATCTTGATGTTTCCATCATTCTGGTGGTGTCACTTTACCTGTTGGCTGCCCATCTTAATGTTTCCGTCATTCTGGTGGTGTCAGCTTACTGTTTCATAGGTCCACTGGTCTGTTGGCTGTCCATCTTGATGTTTCCATCATTCTGGTGGTGTCCACTTTACCTGTTGGCTGCCCATCTTAATGTTTCCGTCATTCTGGTGGTGTCAGCTTACTGTTTCATAGGTCCACTGGTCTGTTGGCTGTCCATCTTGATGTTTCCATCATTCTGGTGGTGTCATATTACTGTTTCATAGGTCCACTGGTCTGTTGGCTGTCCATCTTAATGTTTCCATCATTCTGGTGGTGTCAGCTTACTGTTTCATAGGTCCACTGGTCTGTTGGCTGTCCATCTTGATGTTTC
>JAPXFY010000025.1:2446917-2451917 GCA_030674185.1 Monoplex corrugatus | reverse complement strand
GCTTACATACAGACAGGGGAAAAAGAAAAAGAAAAGAAAAAAGAAAGAAAAAGAGGAACACGATGAGCTCCACGTAGTGGTGGCTGTTCTTGGTGTAGTTCTTGCTTTCCTTTTGCTGCTGCTGCTGCTGCTGTTGATGCTGTCACTCGCTCTTTGTCGTCGCTCAGTTCATGCAGGGAAATAACTCCGGGGGTGTGATCACTACGGAGTGGTGGGCCTTACAAGAGTGATCGGTCAGTCCACAGGCATAGATAGACGTGGCTATGTATACCTGTGGACAGTCAGTGAGGCGTTTCCGTGTCCGGGGGGTCGGGGTGTGGGGAGGTCAGTGCGGGTCCGAAAGGGAAGCGTGCAGAATGACGTCATGCCGGTGCACGTGCTGGGGGGTGCGCGGGTCCACCAAGCTCGGCCTTGTGATTGGTCAGTGCAGGAGGCCCGGCACGTGGCACGTGGTCAGCTGGGGTTTTTTTTTTAAAACAGCCCGTTGTCGCCCACTGCAACTGCAGTCCCGCCGGTGCCGGCCAGTGGCAAAGCTCCTCCTCCCACTCCTACTCCTACTCCTGCCACACACAATGACGTCATGTCACGTTGAAACACACGTCATCAGCACATCAACGGTGACGTCATATCCAGTCATGTCACGTCTGATCACTTACATATACATCCATAAGAAAGTCATGAATTCTATGACGAAACAGTGTGTGTGTGTGTGTGTTGGGGGGGGGGGTGGGGGGGGGGGGGGTGGGTGGGTGTGCGAGAGGGAGAGAGAGAGAGAAAAGGAGAGAGAGAGAGAAGGAGAGAGAGAAAGAGAGAGAGGGTGTGTGTGTATGTTTGTGAGTGTGTGTGTGTGTGTGTGTGTGTGTGTGTGTGTGTGTGTGTGTGCGGGTGGGTGGGTGGGTGGGTGTGCGAGAGGGAGAGAGAGAGAGAGAAAAGGAGAGAGAGAGAAGGAGAGAGAGAAAGAGAGAGAGAGGGTGTGTGTGTATGTTTGTGAGTGTGTGTGCGTGTGTGTGCGTGTGTGCGTGTGTGTGCATGTGTGTGCGTGTGCGTGTGTGTGCGTGTGTGTCTGTGTGTGTGTGTGTGTGTGTGTGTGTGTGTGTGTGTGTGTGTGTGTGTGTGTGTGTGTTAAAAAGGGATACTTGTACATGATAAATCCGTACATAACATTTTCCAACATTTCAGTGACCAATAGTTAAAATCATTTGTGCTACGATTTCTTCATGCTTCTGATGGTCCACCAGCAAAGACACAATGACATAAGGAAATCACCTGACCAACCAACCAATTCACCCACAAACCAACCAATACACCAACCAACCAACCTACCAACCAATTCACCAACCAACCAACTTACCAACTAAACCATCAACCAACCAACCTACCAACTAATCTACCCACCAACCAACCTACCAACTAATCCACCCACTAACCAACCTACCAACTAATTCACCCACCAACCAAGCAAACGACGATAATTCTCTCAACAGGGCAATACAAAGAAGACCACAATTACACACACACACACACACACACACACACACACACACACACACACACACACACACATATATATATATATATATATATATATATATATATATATATATATACACAAACACACACACACATATATACACACACACACACACACACACACACACACACATATATATATATATATATATAAAACACACACACACACACACACACACACATATATATACACACACACACACACACACACACACACACACACACACACACACACACACACACACACACTAACAGCCAGAGAGAAGGGACAAAGAGTAAACACAAAGCCAAATGATCAATAAAGTCCAACGATCAATAAAGTCCAACGATCAATAAAGTCCAACGATCAATAAAACCCTATTGATCAATATAGCCCAATGATGAATATAGCCCAATGATGAACACAACCCAATGATGAACACAGCCCAATGATGAATACAGCCCAATGATGAATATAACCCAATGATGAATACAGCCCAATGATGAATACAGCCCAATGATGAATATAACCCAATGATGAACACAGCCCAATGATGAATACAGCCCAATGATGAATATAACCCAATGATGAATACAGCCCAATGATGAACACAGCCCAATGATGAATACAGCCCAATGATGAATATAACCCAATGATGAACACAACCCAATGATGAACACAGCCCAATGATGAATACAGCCCAATGATGAATATAACCCAATGATGAATACAGCCCAATGATGAACACAGCCCAATGATCAATATAGCCCAATGATGAATACAGCCCAATGATCAATATAGCCCAATGATGAACACAACCCAATGATGAATACAGCCCAATGATGAATACAGCCCAATGATCAATATAGCCCAATGATGAACACAACCCAATGATGAATACAGCCCAATGATCAATATAGCCCAATGATGAATACAGCCCAATGATCAATATAGCCCAATGATGAACACAACCCAATGATGAACACAACCCAATGATCAATATAGCCCAATGATGAATATAGCCCAATGATCAATATAGCCCAATGATGAACACAACCCAATGATGAACACAACCCAATGATCAATATAGCCCAATGATGAACACAACCCAATGATGAACACAGCCCAATGATGAATATAGCCCAATGATGAATACAGCCCAATGATGAATACAGCCCAATGATGAACACAGCCCAATGATGAACACAGCCCAATGATGAATATATCCCAATGATGAACACAACCCAATGATGAACACAACCCAATGATGAATACAGCCCAATGATGAATACAGCCCAATGATGAATACAGCCCAATTATGAATACAGCCCAATGATGAATACAGCCCAACGATGAATATAGCCCAATGATGAATACAGCCCAACGATGAACACAGCCCAACGATGAATACAGCCCAATGATGAATACAGCCCAATGATGAATATAGCCCAATGATGAATACAGCCCAACGATGAATATAGCCCAATGATGAATACAGCCCAACGATGAATACAGCCCAATGATGAATACAGCCCAATGATGAATATAGCCCAATGATGAATACAGCCCAATGATGAACACAGCCCAACGATGAATACAGCCCAATGATGAATATAGCCCAATGATGAACACAGCCCAATGATGAATATAGCCCAATGATGAATATAGCCCAATAATGAATATAGCCCAACGATGAATATAGCCCAATGATGAATACAGCCCAATGATGAATACAGCCCAATGATGAACACAGCCCAACGATGAATACAGCCCAATGATGAACACAGCCCAATAATGAGCACTGCCCAATGATGAACACAGCCCAATAATGAATACAGCCCAATGATGAATACAGCCCAATGATGAATACAGCCCAATGATGAACACAGCCCAATGATGAATACAGCCCAATGATGAATATAGCCCAATGATGAATACAGCCCAATGATGAATACAGCCCAATGATGAACACAGCCCAACGATGAATACAGCCCAATGATGAACACAGCCCAATAATGAGCACTGCCCAATGATGAACACAGCCCAATAATGAATACAGCCCAATGATGAATACAGCCCAATGATGAATACAGCCCAATGATGAACACAGCCCAATGATGAACACAGCCCAATGATGAACACAGCCCAATAATGAATACAGCCCAATGATGAATACAGCCCAATGATGAATACAGCCCAATGATGAACACAGCCCAATGATGAATACAGCCCAATGATGAATATAGCCCAATGATGAATATAGCCCAATGATGAATACAGCCCAATGATGAACACAGCCCAATGATGAATACAGCCCAATGATGAATACAGCCCAATGATGAATACAGCCCAATGATGAATATAGCCCAATGATGAATACAGCCCAATGATGAATATAGCCCAATGATGAATATAGCCCGAATATAGCCCAATGATGAATACAGCCCAATTATAAATATAGCCAGAATATAGCCCAATGATGAATACAGCCCAATAATGAATATAGCCCGAATATAGCCCAATGATGAATATAGCCCAATGATGAATATAGCCCGAATACAGTCCAATGATGAACATAGCCAATGATGAATATAGCCCAATGATGAATACAGCCCGAATACAGTCCAATGATGAACATAGCCAATGATGAATATAGCCCAATGATGAATATAGCCCGAATATAGCCCAATGATGAATACAGCCCAATGATGAATATAGCCCAATGCTGAATATAGCCCGAATATAGCCCAATGATGAATACAGCCCAATGATGAATATAGCCCAATGCTGAATATAGCCCGAATACAGCCCAATGATGAATACAGCCCAATGATGAATATAGCCCAATGCTGAATATAGCCCGAATACAGCCCAATGATGAATACAGCCCGATGATGAATATAGCCCAATGATGAATATAGCCCGAATATAGCCCACTGATGAATACAGCCCAATGATGAATATAGCCCGAATACAGCCCAATGATGAATACAGCCCGATGATGAATATAGCCCAATGATGAATATAGCCCGAATATAGCCCACTGATGAATACAGCCCAATGATGAATATAGCCCGAATATAGCCCACTGATGAATACAGCCCAATGATGAATATAGCCCGAATATAGCCCAATGATGAACATAGCCCAATGATGAATATAGCCCATTCCAGACAATGATGTGACACTCACCAGGCTGGACACCCACCAGGTTTCCCTGGTTCAGCCCCCCAATGGCACCGATACCACCCAGACCAACCATCCCCACCTGCTGCGTCTGACTGTGGGGCTCGATGTACGTCTGCAATACAATACAATACAGTACAGTACAATACAATATAATGCAATACAATACAATATAATGCAATACAATACAATACAGTACAATACAATATAATGCAATACAATACAATACAGTACAGTACAATACAATATAATGCAATACAATACAATACAGTACAGTACAATACAATATAATACAATACAATAT
>JAPXFY010000025.1:2429417-2444417 GCA_030674185.1 Monoplex corrugatus | reverse complement strand
TTGTTATTATCATTATTATTGTTATTATTATTATGTTATTATTGTTGTTGTTGTTGTTGTTATCATCATCGTTATTATTATTATTATTATTATTATTATCATTATCATTATTATTACTATTATCATCATTATTATTATTATTATTATTATTATCATCATCATTATTATCATCATCAATGTCGTTATTGTTGTTGTTGTTGTTATCATTGTTGTTTTGTTATTATTGTTGTTATTATCATTACTGTTGTTGTTGTTACTATTATCATCATTACTATTATTATCGTCATCATCATTATTATAATGTGCTATCAATACAATATACAATACAATATTTTATTTGTATAGCGCAAAATCTTGATAAAATCAAATCTAAGCGCTAAAACAGACACACACGCACGCACGCGCGGCCACACACACACACACACACACACACACACACACACACACCACACACACACACACACACACACACACACACACACACACACACACACACACACACGCACACGCACACGGCTAAAATGGGAAGAAAGAATAAAAGCAATGGAAAATTATAGAGAGCATATTACACATGCATATGTACCTCAGGAACAATCATTATGTGTATCTTTAAGGTACAATCCAGTACACGCGTACGTATGGGCCTTTTGGCCATGATGTGAAGTGTTGTAGGTCTCAAGACAAGACAAGACAAGACAAGACAGAATGACATGACATGACATGACAAGACCAAACAAAATCCTAAACAAGTGTGACTGCCCGCGTTCAAGCAAACAGGAACCAGAAAAAACACCAAAATAGAATCAGAACACGTATTTAATACAACAAGACAAGACAGGCGCAAATTTTCGGCCAACTGGTCTTGTCAAGCGTGAATGTAAGATCACAAACAAACACCAAAATACAAAATTAGGAGAAAAAGACTGAATTTCTTTTTTTTTCAAAGTCCTCTTCTCCCACTGGACGAAGCAGCAGGGAAGTGTCGGTCTTTTTTCCCCTAAATTTGTATTTGGTGTTTGTGATCTTACATTCACGCTTGACAAAGGCCGGTTGGCCGAAAATTTGAGCCTGTCTTGTCTTGTATTAAATACGTGTTCTGATACTATTTTCGTGTTTTTTCTGGTTCATGACAAGACAAGACAAGGACTCACACTATGAATAATTCCAGAGTACATGGTGGTGCCAGTGGAGATGACGGCGGGGTTGCTGACGATGCCATTGGGCTGTTGCTGTTGCTGTCCATAGATGGACCCGCCATACATGGAGGATAAGGGGTTAAGACCCATGCTGAAGGGGCTGAAGGGACCCATGCCCATGGCCATCATAGGGTTAATCCGATGAGGTTTGTTCAAGATCCTGCCCAGGGCGGACATCTTGCACTCACCATAGGTGCGGCCCCCCTCAAAGACGCCCACCTGGTAGGACCCCATCTGAAACAAGGAATGGTGTGGATTGGGATGAAGGGTGTACATCTTGTACTGGCATAGCTTCCGCTGGATTGGATTCGGTTTCATTTGGATTCGATTCGTCTGCATTGGATTTTTTTCCTTTTTTTTTCTTACGATGGAATTTTTTTCTGCGGTCAAGTTCAGGTTGCCTTCCTTGGGTAAAATATGTCGCCAGAGTATGGCGCCACTCATTTTTCATTTTAATGTTTTGTTGGGGGGTGGGTGTACGCAGGAGATATATGGGTGTATTTTCATTTTTTTTCTTATGAAAGTAGATTTTCATACCAAAAAAAAAAAAAAATTGAAGAAACCATCAGCGTTTAAGCAAACAGGAACTAGAAATACACAAATATGAATCAGTACGCACGTGTGATATAAGACACGACAAGACAGAAAAAGACAAGACAAGACAAGACAAGGCAAGGCAAGACAAAGGAATAGAAGACAAGACAAAAATGACAAAACAAGATAAGACAAGACAAGACAAGACAGGATAAAACAAGACAAGACAAGACAGGATAAGACAAGACAGGACAGGACAGGACAAGACAAGACAAGACAGGATAGGACAGGATAAGACAAGACAAGACAGGATGAGACAGGATAAGACAGGATAACACAAAACAGGACATGACAAAAAGACAAGACAGATAAGACAAGACAGGATAAGACAAGACAGGACAAGACAAGACAGATAAGACAAGACAGGACAAGCAACAAAAGGACAAGACAGGACAGGAAGGACAGCAAGACAGACAAGACAGGACAAGACAGACAGGACAGGACAGGACAGACAAGACAAGACAGGACAAGACAGACAAGACAGGACAGGAAGGATAAGACAAGACAGACAAGACAAGACAAGACAGACAGGACAGGACAGGACAAGACAAGACAGGACAAGACAGGACAAGACAAGTCAAGACAAGACAAGGAGGCGCAAAAGTTCGGCCACCAGAAGACAACAAACAATAAAGTCACAAACTTTAGTAGTAGAAAAACAACACTCAGATTCCGTCACGTTACACACATATCATACATGTATCTACACACACACTCACACATATACCATGCCTACACACACACTCGTACACACGCACACTATACCTACACACACACACTCGCACACACGCAGACTATACCCACACACACACTCACACAACACACACACTATACCCCCCCCCCCACACACACACACTATCCTACACACACCTCACACACACCCACACACACATATATACCACACAACACACTATACCTACACACACACTCACACACACACACACTATACCCCCCCACACACACACTAACCTACACACACACACTATACCCACACACACACTCACACACACAACTATACCCCCCACACACACACTAACCTACACACACACACTATACCCCCACCACACTACACCTACACACACACACTATACCCCACACACACACTCACACACACATACTATACCCCCCACACACACACACTATACCTACACACACACACTATACCCCACACACACACTCACACACACACACACTATACCCCACACACACACACACACACTATACCTACACCACACACACTATACCCACACACACTCACAACACACACACACACACACACTATACCTCCCACACACACCTATACCTACACACACACACACACTATACCCTCCCACACACACACTATACCTACACACACACACACACTATACCTATACACACACTCACACACACACACACACATACCCTCCCACACACACACTTACTACACACACACTATACCTACACACACACTATACCTACACACACACACACACACTATAACCTACACACACACTATACCTACACACACACACACTATACCCTCCCACACACACACTATACCTACACACACACTATACCTACACACACACACACTATACCCACACACACCACACACACACACACTCACACACACCATACCTACACACAAACACACACACACACCATACCTACACACACACACACACACACACACACACACACACACACACACTATACCCACACACACATCACACACAACACACACACACACACACACACACACACACATACCTACACACAAACACACACACACACCATACCTACACACACACACTCACACACACACACACACACACACACACACACACACACACTATACCTACACACACTCACACAAACACCATACCTACACACAAACACACACACACTATACCTACACACAAACACACACACACACACACACACAACACAACACACAGACAGACACACACACACACAACACAACACACACAACACAACACGCAGACAGACAGACACACACACACACACACAACACAACACAACACACAGACAACACACACACACACACACAACACACACACACACAACACACACACACACACACACACACACACACACACACACACACACACAACACACACACACAAACACAACACAACACACACACACACACACACACACACACACACACACAATACCTTCTGCACCAGCTGGCTAGGTATCAAAAAGCCATCCACTGTCCAGTCCATATTACGGTCAAAGTTAGGTCCCTCGAAACCCCCGAACCCCAACCCTCCAAAACCTGCAGGAGTTTTCATTCGGCTGGAAGCCATGGGTCTGATCGTCACACGAATCTGGCTCTGTGAGTCCTGCACGTCAGCGCCGATGCACGTCAGCAGTAAAGGATCCACCTGAAACATATCACGTCACAAAAACGATATAACATCAGTATGTCTTGATCATAAGAGAGCATCTTCGTTCAACGTTTCTTTTTTAATTCTCTGGACAATTCTGGTCTCCCTGCACGAAGGGGTCCACCTAAAAGACGTCATGCCCTGTTGATGACGTCAGCATGTAAGGATCCATCCAAACGATGTCCTATTGGTGACGTCAGCGTGTGAGGGTCCTACTGAAAGATACAATGTCCTTTTGATGACGTCGGTATGTAAGAAGTCACCTAAACGATGTCCTGTTGATGACGTCATCGAGTAAGGGACCGCCTGAAAGATACAGTCTTGTCGGTGACGTCAGCTTTGAGGGTTCGCTCGAAAGATATAATGTGCTGTCGATGATGTCAGCCTTTAGGAGTCTGTTTGAAAGATACATTGCCCTATTGATGACGTTAGTCTGTAAGAGCCCATTTGAAAGATGCACTGTCCTATTGATGACGTTAGTCTGTAAGAGTCCGTCTGAAAGATGCAAAGTCCTGTTGAAGACGTCAGCGTGTAAGAGTGTACCTGAAAGATACGTGATAGTCATGACGTCAGCAAGTTCAGTCACGCTGAAAGCCCCCTGGTCATAATGACATCAGCACGGAAAGTGACACTTGGAAACTGCATCGTGACGACATCTTCAGGACATGAAGGCATCATCTGTCACAGCCATGACGTCAGTGTGCCCTGAACTTCCTACAAAATGATGATGATGTCATCATGGTGATGATGATGATGACGACGACGATGACGATGACGATGATGATGGTGAGGATGGTGTTTGTGTGTAGTGGTGGTGATTATAAAGATGACAGCGGCTACTACCGCTATTGTTTTTACTACAAATATTACTACTATTACAAATACTACTACCACTCCTACTATTACTACTCCTACTATTACTACTACTACTACTACTACTACTACTACTACTACTACTACTACTATTACTATATCCACAACTACCACCAACTGCCACTACTACTTATTACCACTGCTGTTAAGTACTACTATTACTACTATTTTACTACTTACTACTACTGCTGCTGCTACGACTGCTATTACTGCTGCTACTACTACTACTACTACTACTACAATTACTACTATACTATTGCTGCTGCTGACACTACTACTACTACCACTATTACTGCTGCTACTACTACTACTACTACTACTGCTGCTGCTGCTACTACTACTACTACTACTACTACTTCTACTACTACTACTACTACTACCACTACAATTACTCCTGCTGCTCCTGACACTAATACTACTACTACCACTATTGCTGCTGCTACTACTACTGTTACTATTACAACTACTTCTGCTAGTGCCACTACTACTCTCAACCATCACCACCACCACCACCATCACCACCATCACCACCACCAACTTCGCTACTGTTATAACTACAACTAAAACAACAACAACAACAACTACTACTACTACTACTACTACTACTACTACACCTACTACTACTACTACAACTACTACTCTACTACTACTACTACTACAACAACAACAACTACTACTACTACTACTACTACTACTAACTACTACTACTACCGTAGAGTAAAATGCATACCTGCTGTTGTTGTTGTTGATTTTGGTATCCGTATCCTCCGTATCCTCCGAATCCTCCGGATCCGCCCATTCCGTGGTATGGGTTTCTACCCATGAAACCCCCCAGGGTTGGGAACCCCTGACTCCGTACTGACGTCACCAGCAGAGCGGTGATGAGAGAGACCACCTGTACAACAGACCACCTGACCATCAGGGATAATGATTGGTTGGTGTGAGAGTAGAGGAAAACCTACATTTTTTTTTTTTTTGTCAGTTTGAGCTACAACCAGACTTTGCCCAATGAAGGTGTACACTCATCATCACCAAGTGCCTTGCCACACGGGTTGGTAATCATGGCCTTCCATCTGTTTCTATCCCTTGTTGCCGCGAGCACCTCTTCCACCCTCTTTGTCTTCAGCCACTCTGCAAGTCCGTCCAATATCTTCTCCTTAGGTCTACCTGGTGCTCTCTTTCCCTCCAGCTTCCCTGTTGTGACCAGATGCTCCAATTCCCCTTTCCTCATAAAATGGCCCATAAATGTTGCCGGTCTTTTCCTAACCTTCCTTATCAATGATCTTCTTGTGTCTGTCTCCATCAAGACTGTCTCGTTTGTTTTCTTTGCTGTCCATGGAACTCTCAACATTCTTTTTCGAAACCACTAACAGGGATGAATTTTGACAACGTGAATCTGTCAAAATGATGTCAAATTGGAATGACCACACCACCAGGGACAGTGATTTATTGACTTGGGTCGGGGCAAAAACTACAGCATGAGGGATTTTTTTTTCCTGTTTGGTCCATACTCAGCCTTTACCCACGAAGGTCTACACTAGCACGAATGAATTATGACAACGTGAATCCGTCAAAATAATGTGAAATTGGAATTTGGGTGTTAATTAACATTAAAGATTTTGAAGAAGAGAGCAAAAACATATTTCTGATTGGCATTCTAAAGATAATAGAATATTTGGTATTACGAAATCCAAAACAAGTCTGACTGCCCTCCTTCACACAAACAGGAACCAGGGGAAAAAAACACGAAAAAAGAACAAGAACGCGTATTTGATACAAGACAAGACAGGTGCAAAATTTCGGCCAACTGGCCTTTGTCAACCTAATTTTTGTATCTGGTGTTTATTTGTTTGTTTATTTGTTTGTTTGTGATCTTACGCTTGACAAAGACCAGCTGGCCGAAAATTTGCGCCTGTCTTGTCTTGTTGTATTAAATACGTGTTCTTATTCTTTTTTCGTGTTTTCTGGTTTCAGAATATTTAGTGTTGATATTAATATCATGCTACTACTGTTATTATCAATGTTATTACTATTATCCAAATTGACATATTAAACATAACAGAATAATTAATACCAAAGGAAATAAGAGGGAAGCAGGGAGAATTTTAAATATCAACTAAGTAACATAACTCTTGAGAGTCACGGAGTTATCTCCCATGTAGAATTTCTCAAACACAACACAGTTTGCGCTACCCATTCAGCTAGCATAGACGCAGCCACAAAGCATAAAGTGGTAAGCTTTATGTAAGAAATGTTCTGAGCTTACCACTTTATGCTTTGTGGCTGCGCAAGGAATGTTCAGAGCTTACCAATTTATGTTTTGTGGCTGTGTAAAGAATGTTCAGAGCTTACCAATTTATGTTTTGTGGCTGTGTAAAGAATGTTCAGAGCTTACCAATTTATGTTTTGTGGCTGTGTAAAGAATGTTCTGAGCTTACCAATTTATGTTTTGTGGCTGTGTAAAGAATGTTCTGAGCTTACCAATTTATGTTTTGTGGCTGCGCAAGGAATGTTCAGAGCTTACCAATTTATGTTTTGTGGCTGTGTAAAGAATGTTCTGAGCTTACCAATTTATGTTTTGTGGCTGTGTAAAGAATGTTCTGAGCTTACCAATTTATGCTTTGTGGCTGTGTAAAGAATGTTCAGAGCTTACCAATTTATGTTTTGTGGCTGTGTAAAGAATGTTCAGAGCTTACCAATTTATGTTTTGTGGCTGTGTAAAGAATGTTCAGAGCTTACCACTTTATGTTTTGTGGCTGTGTAAAGAATGTTCAGAGCTTACCAATTTATGTTTTGTGGCTGTGTAAAGAATGTTCAGAGCTTACCAATTTATGTTTTGTGGCTGTGTAAAGAATGTTCAGAGCTTACCACTTTATGTTTTGTGGCTGTGTAAAGAATGTTCTGAGCTTACCAATTTATGCTTTGTGGCTGTGTAAAGAATGTTCTGAGCTTACCAATTTATGCTTTGTGGCTGTGTAAAGAATGTTCTGAGCTTACCACTTTATGCTTTGTGGCTGTGTAAGGAATGTTCTGAGCTTACCACTTTATGCTTTGTGGCTGTGTAAAGAATGTTCTGAGCTTACCACTTTATGCTTTGTGGCTGTGTAAAGAATGTTCTGAGCTTACCACTTTATGCTTTGTGGCTGTGTAAAGAATGTTCTGAGCTTACCACTTTATGCTTTGTGGCTGCGTCTATGCTAGCTGAATGGGTAGCGCAAACTGTGTTGGGTTTGACAAATTCTACATGGGAGATAACTCCGTGACTTAGTTGAGAATAATTAATATTAACATCATGCTACTACTGCTACAATTATTGTTATTACTACGTTAAAATTGACATACTAAAGATGACAGAATAATTAGACAAGTAATCTCATGGCTACGGTTCATACTACTACTGTGATTACTACTCTTCAGATTGATACATTAAAGATGACAGAATATAACAACTCGTATTATGGCGACAACTGTTACTACTACTACTATTACTATTATTCAGATTGATATACTAAAGATGACAGAATAATTAAACGGCTATGATAATAGCTAAAACAGTTACTACTGCTGTTACCGTTACTATCATTATCACCAGGGCACAAGCTGTGGAAGTTTTGTTTTGTTTTGTTTTGTTTGGTTTGGTTTCGTTTGGTTTGGTTTGGTTTCGTTTCGTTTTTTCTTGCCGTCTCATCGTCTGTACTGTTCTGATGGCTATGATACCAAGCCGTTCTGTCCAGCTCTTCATCACATCATCAACCCCAAGTTCCAGTCTAGCAAAACCATGGGAGCAAGCGATGTGCAAACTACCGCTGTGCCACCGAGCAGAGAAGAGCAGCATATTTCTGAGTTTTTCTTCTCAACAAAATAATGATGCCAGTGTACACACACATTGTGGACACGGGGCAATATTCTTGATAATGATCTTAGCAATGTTGTAGCAATGTTGTAGCAATGCTTTGACAATGATCTTAGCAATGATCTTAGCCACTTTTAAAATAATGTTCTTAGCAATGTTGTAGCAATGCTCTTAGCAATGATCTTAGCAATGATCTTAGCCACTTTTAAAATAATGTTCTTAGCAATGTTGTAGCAATGCTTTGGCAATGATCTTAGCAATGATCTTAGCCACTTTTAAAATAATGTTCTTAGCAATGTTGTAGCAATGCTCTTAGCAATGATCTTAGCAATGATCTTAGCCACTTTTAAAATAATGTTCTTAGCAATGTTGTAGCAATGCTCTTAGCAATGATCTTAGCAATGATCTTAGCAATGATCTTAGCAATGTCCGTAGCAAAACTCTTATCAACCTTCTTAGCAATGATCTTAGCAATGTCCTTAACAATTTTCTCTTTTTTTTCATTGTCAGCGTTTAAATAACAACACACACACACACACACACACACACACACACACACACACACACACACACACACACACACACACACACACACACACACACAAAGGGAGACAAACTTCCTCTACAGTAAGCAAAGGATACCAGATAATGTTCATTTCTTATGAGCACACGTGTGTAACACGCCACTTGTTACACAAGACAATGTAACAGCTGATAAGAGAATCAACACACATTTCACACTAGATTAAAGAATAAACTACAATATAATAATAATAATAATAATAATAATAATAATAATAATAATAATGTTTATTTGTATAGCGCATATTCCATATAAAAACATGCTTACCAGCGCTTTACATTTCGCAAGAAAGGCAAAAGGTGATAAAAAATGTTCACAATTACATACACAATAAGATAACAACAAACATTAAAGCTATACAACTAAGAAGACACATAAGAAACCACAGAATATTAAAATTTAAACACTGACTTATGTAATGAAGAAAGATTAACAGATTTTTCATATGAATAAAGAGGCATACTGTGTTTATATATTGCTGCGTGTGTGTGCTTGCGTACGTGTGTGTATGTATGTACGTGTGTGTGTGCGTGCGTGTGCGTTGCTGTGCGCGTGTGTGTTTGTAAGAATGTGTGTGTGTGTGTGTGTGTGTGTGTGTGTGTGTGTGTGTGTGTGTGTGTGTGTGTGTGTGTGTGTGTGTGAGTGTGTGTGCGTGTGCTATGTTTGCATGCGTGTGTGTGTGTTTATGCATGCAATAGTTGTACATAAAATTATAATCAATATTTTGAATGAAGATAAAATCAGAAAAATTCTAATCCATATACAGGAAAAACATTATAACTTCAGTATTACAGCATTAACACCTTGACAATCAAAATTACCTCACAAAATATAAACTAGACCTTATCTACACGTTTTACATCAGATCACAGAACAAACTACAACACAAACTAGACCTGATTTTTCATTTTTCTGACGTTTTATTTCAGATTTTAACGCATTCGCGTTGTAAGATTTAATTTAAATGGAAAAATACTAAAACCCGTTCCTTTTAGGGTCTGGTGTGTTTTCGTATCTTTCTCAGCAAAGCTAAGCTCTACGGACTCAAAATTCTCCGTCCACATGGCGGGCAACGTGACACACCAGTCGCCGTGGTGTAGTGGTTAGCTCAACGGACTACCGACTGGAAGGTTGTGGGTTCGAATCCCCATCAGTCCCTTCAAAAATGGTTGTGGGATTTTTTCTTCGCTCTTACCGGCTCCTACCCAGAGCTGGGCGTGCTATGGGCTCATTGGGAAGACTGGGACCACACAGTCGAGTCTAATCCACTTCACGGATGCGTCATTGAGGATGTTGCTAAAAATCTGAATAACACCGCAGGTGTTTTGTATCTCTCGGGCCTGGTTGACGCCAGGGTATATTATTGATAGTAAACGTAAAAAACAGGCCTTTCACGCAGTCTCAATCCTAGATGGTACTCCGTAGCATCATGACTTTTATCCTCATCGTCATCATCATCGTCGCATTGTAAAAAGTGTGCAAATTTCTGCAGTCATAAAAGTGGCGTAGAAAATGGAACCACACACAAAAAAAAAAAAAAGAAAAGAAAAAAAACGAAAAAAAAAAAACGATGAGCACGAAGAAAAACTTCTAAGTGCGAAAATCCTTGAAAAAAGAAAAGAAAAGAAAAAAGAAAAAAAAGGCAGCTTGAAGTACAATTAGATTCTGAATGCAGACAATTTACTTAGCCAAAAACATGTTTGAATGGCAGATGGTGACAGTATTGTTGAAGGAATAGTGTACGATAGACCCACGGAACAGGACATGTCCCTTGAATGTTTGAATGACAGACTTTTGTACCGATAAGCTGGAAGGCCATGTTTGAATGTTTCAATACAGACTTTTGTACCGATAGACAGCCTACCTGGAAGGCCATGTTTGAATGTTTGAATACAGAACTTTTGTACCGATAGACAGCCTACCTGGAAGGCCATGTTTGAATGTTTCAATACAGACTTTTGTACCGATAGACAGCCTACCTGGAAGGCCATGTTTGATGTTAATACACACTTTGTACCGAAGACAGCTACTGAAGCAGTTCGTCTTTGGCACAGAACACTGCAATGAATCCACTTCTGCTGACAACGAGGCTCTCTGCTAGTCCAGGAAGTTGTGGCCCTTGTTTTATAGCCTCTCTTGATCTCCTCTCCTATGGGGAAAAGACAGAAAGTGTGGTGATGACGATTATAAATACGGATTAGCTATTGGTCACTATGTGCCCCTGGAACGCCATTTTGGGCGTGCAGGCGCAAGAAGGGAGTGGAGGGAGGTAGGGAGTGGGGAAGTGGTTTCGTCATCCGGACCCCTTCGTGAGAATTGGATTTGTATACAACGTGTATAGCCCATAGCTGGGAGACTAATTGCTTCAAAATTTAAAACGAGCTTTTCATCCCTCAAGTTGTTCCTAAAAGACACGGTCATCCATCTTCTGCTACCGGTGACTGGACCAATGGAGGGGTGTGGAGACACGCTGAGGAGATGTGACCCCGTAGCCTGCAGCGTCATGGCGCCTTCCCGACCCCCATCCCCCCCACCCCCACACCCCCTGTAGCTGACCAACAACCCCTCCCTGGTTAAACGGTCATGTTGTCGGAGACAGGGTGATCGATAGGTGACGTTAAGCTTCATTCAGTGACCAGCTGGCGGGATAGTGACTTCCGCTTCGTTAAAGGAAAGCCTGGGGCAGTTGACGAACATTGCTCTCCCTGTTAAAGACGTGTGTCCATTAAAGCTATATGTCCACTCCTGACATATATCCACTTCTTACATCTCGTGGGCTGGACTTGGTTCACGACTTTGTACGTGTTTTAGTCCGTGTTCAGTCTGTTTTCTGGCTTGTATTTCCTCCTCATTTCCCACCTTCTCCATGTGACTTTTGTACAACATGACATAGTAGTACATTTTTCCATGTGACTTTTGTACATGACATAGTACAGTTCTCCATGTGACTTTTGTACAACATGACATGATACTGTTCTCCACGTGACTTCTGTGAACTTGATATAGTACAGTTCTCCATGTGACTTTTGTACAACATGACATGATACAGTTCTCCACGTGACTTCTGTAACTTGACATAGTACAGTTCTCCATGTGACTTTTGTACAACATGACATGATACAGTTCTCCAGTGACTTCTGTGAACTTGACATAGTACAGTTCTCCATGTGACTTTTGTACAACTTGACATAGTAAGCTTTCATGTGACTTTTGTACAACTTGATATAGTAAGCTCTTCAAGTGACTTTTGTACAACTTGAATAGTAAGCTCTACATGTGACTTTTGTACAACTTGACATAGTAAGCTCTTCATGTGACTTTTGTACAACTTGATATAGTAAGCTTCTTTATGTGACTTTTGTACAACTTGATATAGTAAGCTCTTCATGTGACTTTTGTACAACTTGAATAGTAAGCTCTACATGTGACTTTTGTACAACTTGATATAGTAAGCTCTTCATGTGACTTTTGTACAACTTGATATAGTAAGCTCTACATGTGACTTTTGTACAACTTGAATAGTAAGCTCTTATGTGACTTTTGTACAACTTGACATAGTAAGCTCTACATGTGACTTTTGTACAACTTGATATAGTAAGTTCTACATGTGACTTTTGTACAACTTGATATAGTAAGCTCTACATGTGACTTTTGTACAACTTGATATAGTAAGTTCTACATGTGACTTTTGTACAACTTGATATAGTAAGTTCTTCCTGTGACTTTTGTACAACTTGATATAAGTCTAACATGTGACTTTTGTAAAACTTGATATAGTAAGCTCTACATGTGACTTTTGTAAAACTGAGTATAGTACAGCTTAACATTGACTTTGTACAACTTGAATAGTAGCTCTACATATGACTTTTGTTACAAATTGATATAGTAAGCTCTGCAGTGACTTTTGTACAACTTGATATAGTAAGCTCTACAATGTACTTTTGTTACAACTTGACATAGTGAAGCTCTTCATGTGACTTTTGTACAACTTGATATAGTAAGCTCTACATGTGACTTTTGTAAAACTTGACATAGTAGTTCTACATGTGACTTTTGTTTCACTTGAATAGTAAGTTCTACATGTGACTTTTGTACAACTTGATATATTAAGCTCTACATGTGACTTTTGTACAACTTGATATAGTAAGCTCTTCATGTGACTTTTGTACAACTTGATATAGTAAGCTCTACATGTGACTTTTGTACAACTTGACATAGTAAGCTCTACATGTGACTTTTGTACAACTTGATATATTAAGCTCTACATGTGACTTTTGTACAACTTGATATAGTAAGCTCTTCATGTGACTTTTGTACAACTTGATATAGTAAGTTCTACATGTGACTTTTGTAAAACTTGATATAGTAAGTTCTACATGTGACTTTTGTACAACTTGATATAGTAAGTTCTACATGTGACTTTTGTACAACTTGATATAGTAAGCTCTACATGTGACTTTTGTACAACTTGATATAGTAAGCTCTTCATGTGACTTTTGTACAACTTGATATAGTAAGCTCTTTATGTGACTTTTGTACAACTTGATATAGTAAGTTCTACATGTGACTTTTGTACAACTTGATATAGTAAGCTCTACATGTGACTTTTGTACAACTTGATATAGTAAGTTCTACATGTGACTTTTGTACAACTTGACATAGTAAGCTCTACATGTGACTTTTGTAAAACTTGATATAGTAAGCTCTTCATGTGACTTTTGTACAACTTGACATAGTAAGCTCTACATGTGACTTTTGTACAACTTGACATAGTAAGCTCTTCATGTGACTTTTGTACAACTTGATATAGTAAGCTCTACATGTGACTTTTGTACAACTTGATATAGTAAGCTCTACATGTGACTTTTGTACAACTTGATATAGTAAGTTCTACATGTGACTTTTGTACAACTTGATATAGTAAGTTCTACATGTGACTTTTGTACAACTTGATATAGTAAGTTCTACATGTGACTTTTGTACAACTTGATATAGTAAGCTCTACATGTGACTTTTGTAAAACTTGATATAGTAAGTTCTACATGTGACTTTTGTACAACTTGACATAGTAAGCTCTACATGTGACTTTTGTACAACTTGATATAGTAAGTTCTACATGTGACTTTTGTCAAACTTGATATAGTAAGTTCTACATGTGACTTTTGTACAACTTGATATAGTAAGTTCTACATGTGACTTTTGTACAACTTGATATAGTAAGCTCTACATGTGACTTTTGTACAACTTGATATAGTAAGCTCTTCATGTGACTTTTGTACAACTTGATATAGTAAGTTCTACATGTGACTTTTGTACAACTTGATATAGTAAGTTCTACATGTGACTTTTGTACAACTTGATATAGTAAGTTCTACATGTGACTTTTGTACAACTTGATATAGTAAGTTCTACATGTGACTTTTGTACAACTTGATATAGTAAGTTCTACATGTGACTTTTGTACAACTTGACATAGTAAGTTCTTCATGTGACTTTTGTAAAACT
>JAPXFY010000025.1:2409417-2421917 GCA_030674185.1 Monoplex corrugatus | reverse complement strand
GAGAGGGACAGACAAAGAGAGGGACAGACAGAGAGAGGGACAGAGGGACAGACAGATAAAGAAAGGGACAGACAGAGAGGACAGACAGAGAGAGGGACAGACAAAGAGAGGGACAGACAGAGAGAGGGACAGACAAAGAGAGGGACAGACAGAGAAAGGGACAGACAAAGAGAGGGACAGACAGAGAGAGGGACAGACAAAGAGAGGGACAGACAGAGAGAGGGACAGAGGGACAGACAGATAAAGAAAGGGACAGACAGAGAGAAGGACAGACAGAGAGAGGGACAGACAAAGAGAGGGACAGACAGAGAAAGGGACAGACAAAGAGAGGGACAGACAAAGAGAGGGACAGACAGAGAGAGGGACAGACAAAGAGAGGGACAGACAGAGAAAGGGACAGACAAAGAGAGGGACAGACAGAGAGAGGGACAGAGGGACAGACAGATAAAGAAAGGGACAGACAGAGAGAAGGACAGACAGAGAGAGGGACAGACAAAGAGAGGGACAGACAAAGAGAGGGACAGACAAAGAGAGGGACAGACAGAGAGAGAGGGGGGGAGAGAGAATGGAAGAGCACCAACAGACGGAGGAACAGAGAAGACGAAGAAGAAGTAACAAGGGCAACAACTGACAACCATAATCATAATTATCAAATAAGGAAGTTTGTAGCTGCGAGTTTATTCAAGAAGGATTCATGGCACTCAGACAATTGCCATATGCGCTCCACCAATCAGCCATCTGTTCTTTGGCCGACTTCTTGACGCTGGGCTAAAACCCTATGCACTGACAAGGTCTGGAAATGGAGAGAGTGGGGTGGGGGGGGGGGGGGGACTGTCAGAATAGGACATGTGAAATACTGAGCGGACACCAACAAAAAGATTGCAGCATTGTAATCGACAGCAAACGAAATACACATTTAAATCTTTTATGCAGTCGATTTTGCTTAGCTAGTGGTTTTAGTCAATTTTATTCTGCTAAAACTGAATAAAGGTAAGTTAAAAAAAAAAAACCCCACTGACATCAAACAAGCCAATTTTAACCCTTTGATTCCAGCATCCTATCCACCACCACCAGCAAAAATTTAACCCTATGACTCCCTCAACCCTATCCACCAGATTCTTAAAGGAAGCTGGTGGATAGGATGAGGGAGTCATAGGGTTACTTTTTTGCTTTGTTGTTACGGTTGACAAAGCATGATGCTAGTAGATAGGCCGAGGGAGTCAAAGGGTTAAATTGTGGGCTGGAACTGAACTCAAAACATCAGGTCTGGAGTCCGTGGTTCTGTAACAAAAGCCATACAGTTCGCTGTATACTGAGATTCTATCTGCATCCACAGTTTGTGCATTGTTATGAAATGCTGTGCTGCTGGTGCATAGAAAGTAGGCCCTTACCCAGACTGGCAACGACACAAAACTGACAACTACACACGAGAAACCTTCAAGACAGTCATCATCATCATCAGGTGCCTTGCCACATGGCGTTGGCGATCATGGCCTTCCATCTGTTTCTACCTCTTGTTGCCTCAAGCACCTCTCCCACCTTCTCTGTCTTCAGCCACTCTGCAAGTTCGTCCAATATCTTCTCCCTGGGTCTACCTGGTGCTCTCTTTCCCTCCAGCTTTCCTGTTGTGACCAGGTGCTCCAGTTCCCCTTTCCTCATAAAATGGCCTATAAATGTTGCCAGTCTTTTCCTAATCTTTTCTTTTGAATGATCTTGTGTCTGCTTCCATCAAGACTGTCTCGTTTGTCTTTTTTGCTGTCCATGGAACTCTCAAAATTCTTCTTAGAAGATAGTATGGACACTATTTTCAAGAAAAGATGACAAGAGATGGCCTGCACACATCATCCAAAGACAGCAGGACAACATCACCAGGACTGCCCTTCACTGGACACTAGAAGGAAGACAACAGGACAACATCACCAGGACTGCCCTTCACTGGACACCAGAAGGAAGACAGCAGGATAACATCACCCGGACTGCCCTTCACTGGACACCAGAAGGAAGACAGCAGGACATCACCAGGACTGCCCTTCACTGGACACCAGAAGGAAGACAGCAGGACATCACCCGGACTGCCCTTCACTGGACACCACAAGGAAGACAGCAGGACAACATTACCCAGACTGCCCTTCACTGGACACCACAAGGAAGACAGCAGGACAACATTACCCAGACTGCCCTTCACTGGACACCAGAAGGAAGACAGCAGGACAACATCACCCGGACTGCCCTTCACTGGACACCAGAAGGAAGACAGCAGGACAACATCACCAGGACTGCCCTTCACTGGACATCATAAGGAAGACAGCAGGATAACATCACCCAGACTGCCCTTCACTGGACACCAGAAGGAAGACAGCAGGATAACATCACCCAGACTGCCCTTCACTGGACACCAGAAGGAAGACAGCAGGACAACATCACCCGGACTGCCCTTCACTGGACACCACAAGGAAGACAGCAGGACAACATCACCAGGACTGCCCTTCACTGGACACCATGAAGACAGCAGGATAACATCACCAGGACTGCCCTTCACTGGACACCAGAAGGAAGACAGCAGGACAACGTCACCAGGACTGCCCTTCACTGGACACCACAAGGAAGACAGCAGGACAACATCACCAGGACTGCCCTTCACTGGACACCACAAGGAAGACAGCAGGACAACGTCACCCGAACTGCCCTTCACTGGACACCAGAAGGAAGGCAGCAGGACAACGTCACCCGAACTGCCCATCACTGGACACCAAAAGGAAGACAGCAGGACAACATCACCAGGACTGCCCTTCACTGGACACTAGAAGGAAGACGTAAGAGAGGAATACCCAAGAACACCCGATGACCAACAACAGAAGGAGACCTTAAAGCTCTGTAACACACGTGGGCTCTTATGCACAAACTTCCCAAGAACACACAGAAATGGAGAAACTTTAATCGCTGCTTGACAATTTTGCCAGGCAAAATGCCATGCCATTGTTTCGTGCCATTAAGTCAGTGTCAATCCACGGAAACACAGAATAGAAGAACAAAATATTATAAAATACCTTGTTTGTAAAAGATCCTTTGGAGTATAAAACACGACGTTTCGAGCCCAGGCCCTTTGTCAAGTGAAAAATAAAATGACAGAGGAGTATTGAAAACAGTCCAAAGGATCTTTTACAAACAAGGTATTTTTTAATATTTTGTTTTTACCCTCAAGATCCAGCAGTCATATTTTGTTTTACCTTCACAGAATAGAAGACCATACTACATTTGTGCCATCAACTCAGTGTCAATCCATGGATTCACAGGAACCATACTACATTTGTGCCATCAACTCAGTGTCAATCCATGGATTCACAGGAACCATACTACATTTGTGCCATCAACTCAGTGTCAATCCATGGATTCACAGGAACCATACTACATTTGTGCCATCAACTCAGTGTCAATCCATGGATTCACAGGAACCATAACAAAGTTTGTGACATCACGTCAGTGTCAATCCATGGATTCACAGGAACCATAATTAAGTTTGTGACATCAAGTCAGTGTCAATCCATGGATTCACAGGAACCATACTAAAGTTTGTGACATCAAGTCAGTGTCAATCCATGGATTCACAGGAACCATACTAAAGTTTTGTGACATCAAGTCAGTGTCAATCCATGGATTCACAGGAACCATAACTAAAGTTTGTGACATCAAGTCAGTGTCAATCCATGGATTCACAGGAACCATAACTAAAGTTTGTGACATCAAGTCAGTGTCAATCCATGGATTCACAGGAACCATAACTAAAGTTTGTGACATCAAGTCAGTGTTAATCCATGGATTCACAGGAACCATACTAAAGTTTGTGACATCAAGTCAGTGTCAATCCATGGATTCACAGGAACCATAACTAAAGTTTGTGATATCAAGTCAGTGTCAATCCATGGATTCACAGGAACCATACTAAAGTTTGTGACATCAAGTCAGTGTCAATCCATGGATTCACAGGAACCATAACTAAAGTTTGTGACATCAAGTCAGTGTCAATCCATGGATTCACAGGAACCATACTAAAGTTTGTACAATCAACTCAGTGTCAATCCATGGATTCACAGGAACCATACTAAAGTCTGTGCCATCAGGTCAGTGTCAATCCATGGATTCACAGGAACCATACTAAAGTTTGTACAATCAACTCAGTGTCAATCCATGGATTCACAGGAACCATACTAAAGTTTGTACAATCAACTCAGTGTCAATCCATGGATTCACAGGAACCATACTAAAGTCTGTGCCATCAGGTCAGTGTCAATGCATGGAAACACAGAATACAATACCACACTACAATTGTTGCCATCAGGTCAGTGTCAATTCATGGAAACACAGAATAGAATACCACACTACAATTGTTGCCATCAGGTCAGTGTCAATTCATGGAAACACAGAATACAATACCACACTACAATTGTTGCCATCAGGTCAGTGTCAATTCATGGAAACACAGAATAGAATACCACACTACAATTTGTGCCATCAGGTCAGTGTCAATGCATGGAAACACAGAATAGAATACCACACTACAATTGTTGCCATCAGGTCAGTGTCAATGCATGGAAACACAGAATAGAATACCACACTACAATTTGTGCCATCAGGTCAGTGTCAATTCATGGAAACACAGAATAGAATACCACACTACAATTGTTGCCATCAGGTCAGTGTCAATTCATGGAAACACAGAATAGGATACCACACTACAATTTGTGCCATCAGGTCAGTGTCAATTCATGGAAACACAGAATAGGATACCACACTACAATTTGTGCCATCAGGTCAGTGTCAATTCATGGAAACACAGAATAGAATACCACACTACAATTTGTGCCATCAACTGAATGTCAATTCATGGAAACACAGAACTCCACAGAAAACCATACCACAGAGTGCCGTAAAATCAAGATGCTCATTCACACATCATTCTGTAGAGTTCATCATCTCACCTCCTACAAATATCAACAGAAATCAACATCAGTAAAAACGAATCTGATCTATCATAACCTAAGAAAAAACTGGATACAATAAATCTGATTAAAAATACAAACTGCATGAAAATAAATCTGATATAAACTAAACTGGGAACAATAAATCTAATTACATATAAACTGCATAATTATCAATCTGAATAATAAATCTAATTACATATAAACTGCATAACAATCAATCTGAACAATAAATCTAATTACATACAAACTACATAACAATCAATCTGAACAATAAATCTAATTACATACAAACTGCATAACAATCAATATGAACAATAAATCTAATTACATATAAACTGCATAACAATCAATCTGAATAATAAATCTAATTACATACAAACTACATAACAATCAATCTGATTTGAAATAAACTGGGAACAACAATTCTGAGTTTTTAATAAACCGCATAACAACAAATCTGAATTTCAATAGGGCTGCATAACATTAAACCTGGCCTTAGATAAATTATCTACAATAAACCATATTTAGAATTACCTGGGAACAATAAACCTGATCTGAAATAAACTGGGAACAATAAATCTGATTAAATAAAATGGAAACAACGAATCTAAGTTAAAATAAAATTGGAACTACAATTCTCCGTTTGTAAAAAAATCGCATAACAACAAATCTGATTTCATATAAAGTGCATAAATTAAATCTGACTTTAGATAAACTGTGTACAATAAACCTGGTTTACGATAAACTGGGAACAATAAACCTGACATAAATTAGGTTGTGGTCAAAAAACCTGGTTTAAAATATGCTGGGAACAATAAATCTGATTCAAAATAAGCTAGGATAAAACAGTTCTGCTTTAGAATTAGCTGGGAAAAATAAAGCTGATGTTAAGTAAACTGGGAGCAATAAAAACTCATTAAAATGAATCTGATTTAAAACAAGTAAAGCAATCTAACTACAATAAGTCTGAGTAAATAAGACCTGAGTAAATGTTAATCAAAACAACCAAACAACCAACCAACCAACCAAACAAACAAACAAACAACCAAACAACCAAACAAACAAACAAACAAACAACCAACCAACCAAACAAACAACCAACCAACCAAACAAACAAACAACCAACCAAACAAACAAACAACCAAACAAACAAACAAACAAACAAACGAATCAGCAGAATGTAAAGCTTATTATCCAGATACACTAGACATATGAGATCAATGTTGAGTTTCTCATGACCAGACAGTAATCAACAATTTATAGCAACAATGGAAACTGATAGATCATTGTAAAAATATGACTTACACAAAACAGCAGATTTAAGGTAAGCAGGCACGCACACACAAACACACGCACACACATGCGCAGACATACAAACAGACAGACAAACACACACAAAAACACACACAAAAATACAACAAAACACAAACACTTGCACACACACACACACACAGACACACACACACACACACACACACACACACACACGACACACACACACACACACACACACACAAACACACACACACACACAGACATACACAGACATACAGACAGACAGACAAACACACACACACAAACACACACAAAAAAACAACAAAAAACACACATGCACGAACACGCCACACACACATACATAAACACACACACACACACAAAACACACACACACACACACACACACACACACACACAAAACAAACACAACACAACACACACACACACACACACACACACACAAAACCCCAGACCAACAGTTTTATCAACAACTACACAGAGCAATGGGCGTCTATCTAGCTGCCCAGCTCTTCACAAGGAATGGTGGCGAGTGCTGGAATCAATACAGCTGAAGGGACCTGTAGGAAGACTGGATGCAGTGACTGAGGTAGCTGATGGAAGGGACAAGGTCTGGGAACATCACATCACAACCTCACAGTAACACTCAGGGCTTAAAACAGGAGGAGGAAAAAAACACTGAAACTAGGGGGGGTCCGGGGGCATGCTCCCCCGGGAAAATTTGTTAAAAACCAAGCATAAATCTATGCCATTTCGCGCTTTCTGGAACATAATTTCAAGAGATATTTGAGATATTTTACCCACTGGACAGGGAAGTTTTTAGTCCCGTTTATATTATCCATTGTTTGGTGTCTGTGATCTGTATGTGACCGTGCGTTCGCGCTTGACAAAGGCTAGTTGGCCGAAAATTTGCCTTGTTTTGTTTTGTTTTGTTGGACACGCGCTTATATTGGTTTTCTTGTTCTTCTGGTTCCTAGATATTTAGTGCATAAAAATTGCTGTAAACACATAATTATTACAGGAAGATATATTTGGGAAAAGGGGAGAAGGGGTTAAAAACATAATAATAAAATGAACACTCCCCTTTAACTTGAGTGTTTTACAGGTGTCACCAATTTGTAGTCTTTGGATGAAAATCAGGGGCCATAACTTGCGCGACCGTTGCTATGAACGCTTGCAAGCCGATCACGGATGCCTTGCTCCTTTTTTTTTTTTTTTTTTGACAAACCGAAATTGCGGAATTCCGCCCAGACGCGGAACGTTTTAAGCCCTGAGCAACACAACACTGGAATAAACTAACACAGGACACAACGTCACTACAACAGCAAATCATCATCATCATCAGGTGCCATGTAACATGCTGACGGCGACCATAGCCCTCCACACAAATCCATCTTTTGTTGCTGCGAGCAAATCTCCTACCCTTTCTGTCTCCATCCACTCGGCAAAACTGTCTAGTATTTTCTCCTTGGTCTACGTGCTTTTTCCTTAGTCCTGTGTGCTAGGGCTCAATTTTTTCTCACCTCAATTTAGCTCTTGTCTTGTGCTTTCTGCTTCTTGTGACTAGGTGCTCAAATTTCTTTTGCTTCATAAAACCTTGCTTGTCTTTTCCTGATCTTCTTCATTATGTTCTTGTTGTGTTTGCTTCTTTCAAGACTGTCTTGTTTGTTTGTTTTTTTTTTCTTCTGTCCATTTCAGCTACCTCGATCTTGTTTTGACTTCTGTTATTTCTCTACTGTCTGTCTGTCGTCCGTCAGTCTTGTTTTGCTTCTGTCTGTCTATCTGTCTGTCTGTCTGTCTGTCTGTCTGTCTGTCTGTCTATCTTCTTCTGTCTGTCTGTCTATCTATCTATCTATCTATCTATCTATCTATCTATCTATCTATCTATCTATCTAATTTATGTGTATGTACATATATGTACATTAATTATGTACATATCAATTACATATGATTTAATATACGCATATATTAAATTAGTGTCGCATATTCAAGGCAAAACTCAAGACGAATTTCTCAACACCAATTTCCACAAACAAGCAAACATCAATCAAGCTAATGAAAAAAAACAACAAACAAATAAATTAGTCACTGGGTACCATAGGAACACAAAAACTCTTTGGTCCGATTAACTTAACAAAAATAAACAGGAGGGAGTGATCAAAAGATCTATAATCCTACAGAATTATCTCCCATGGGGACATTCAGGGACAAGCAAAGAGAGATGGCATAATGTAAAGGATTGTGAAAGAAGAGGATGTCATAAGAATCCAGAAGACCTGTGTGTCTGAATCCGAATATGTGGCGGGGGAAGGGGGGTTGGTGTTAGAGTGCAAAAATATGTTATGTGCCCTTGGATGTTTTGTTGGGGATTGTGATGGTTGATACGGTCGAGGGGAAACATGTAAGTTTTTTGTGGGAGTGACAGTTCATCAAAACATAGTATTTGAAATCTTTAAAATTATCCTCTATATTGCTGGTGACTGATAGCCAAGTGGTTAAGACATCCGTCACAAGGGTGATTTTGCCTTGAGAAACCTGACCACCTAGGTGCGCAAGTTCGATTCCAAGTGGAGGACAAAAATCTATACCAAAAAAAAATTTTAAAATTAAACAACAGAAAAAAAAATTGAAAAAAAATTCTCAATTGCAGAGGGGCAACCTGGAGTCTTGACCTGGATGTGGCCCGGCCCCCTTAGAGTGTCAGGAGTTAAGGGCCGAAACACTTGCTTGACAGGGGTTTCTCCTCTGAGGACCTTCTGCTGTCCAACTCTCCCTAGAGTTTCTAATTTAGAGTACTATTCAATGTCACAATATAATTAATATTGTATATGATCTGAGTGAAATGGAATCATCATCATCATCATCAGGTGCCCTGCCGCATGGCATTGGCGATCATGGACTTCCATCTGCCTCTATCTCTCGTCGCCCCTAGCATCTCCCCCACCCTCCTCATCCCCAGCCACTCTGCAAGTCCATTCAGCATTTTCTCCCTGGGTCTACCGGTGCTCATCAAATGGAATACTATTGTATAATTCCTTTCTTATGACAGAAAAAAACTTTTTTGCTTATGACAGAAAAAAACTATTTTGCTTATGACAGAAAAAAACTATTTTGCAAGGGGTGGGGGGGGGGGGGGAGGAGAATCTAGAAGACACTCTAGGTGGTCAGGTTTCCAAGGCCAACAGGGATAATGGACATTAAACAATGTATGTCACCTCTTAACAAAAGATACGCTTAAAATATAAACACACTTGTGGTCTCACTACATGAAAACACCAGGCTCAAACCCAAAGTTGTCATTCTGGACATTCTGACATCATGTACAAGTGTGTAATTCCCAGGTTACTTTATAAAAAGTAAAAAACAACACTAACAACAAGAGAAATGATAAATCTATCTATAATTCATGGTGCTTATTTAAACATCTAACATTTTTAACGTTGGTCATTAACATCTAACATATGATATCACTCATAGTCTAAAGGACGCTAAATCAAAGAACACAATTTTTTAGAAATTCTTTTTATTAAAAAAAAAAGTTTTCTGAAAGTTTATAATTCCCACTGGGTAATTGATTTAAAAAAGAAAAGCCTAAAATTGATCTAGCTGTGATTCACAGCTCATTTTGTAGTGTATCTATAATACATTAACTCTTTTGACTGTCGCTCACTATCCACCAACTGCAAAAACTTAACCCTTTGATTCCCTCACCCTATCCACCAGCTTCCTGCAGGAAGCTGGTGGACAGGGTGAAGGAATCAAAGGGTTAAGTTTTTGCTTTGCTAGCATGGTTGACAAAGCAGGATGATGGAGGACAGGTGCGGGAGTCAAAGGTAATGTATGGCTGGCAGTATCTGTGAAGCTGGTTTTCATGTTCTGCATCGTACTGATATAAAGTTGACTAATCTCATCATCACAGGCTTAATTATATCATCACCAAACTACTATCATGATAAGGCTATATTAACTACATTGTATTGATATAAAGTTGACTAATCTCATCATCACAGGCTTAAATTTCATCACAAACTACTATCATGATAAGGCTATAATTAACTACATTGTATTGATATAAGTTGACTAATCTCATCATCACAGGTTTAATTACTCATCACCAAACTACTATCATGATAAGGCTATAATTAACTACATCGTACTGATATAAAATTGACTAATCTCATCGCCAAGGTCAGATCATAATTAAGTGCATCAACTTTATACAATGTTAATAATCTCATCACAAGCAAACCAAGATTGTCATCAGACTATAATTAACAGCATCATCTTGATATAAAGCTGAATAATGTGATCACCAGATCATAATTATCACCAGACATAGTCTCATTATCAAACCGCAATTATCACAGCCTATAATCAGATGATAATCTCATCATCAAACTATGATAATCATAGTTTATAATCAGATGATAATCTTATCACCAAATTATAATTATCAATGCCTATAATCAGACGATAATCTTATCTTCAAACTATGATAATCATAGTTTATAATCAGATGATAGTCTGATCATCAAACTGCAATTATCACAGTCTATCATCAGACGATAATCTGATCACCAAACTATAATTATCAATGCTATAATCAGACGATAATCTTATCTTCAAACTATGATAATCATAGTTTATAATCAGATGATAGTCTGATCATCAAACTGCATTATCACAGTCTATCATCAGACGATAATCTGATCACCAAACTATAATTATCAATGCCTATAATCAGACGATAATCTTATCTTCAAACTATGATAATCATAGTTTATAATCAGATGATAGTCTGATCATCAAATTATAATTATCAAGGCCTATAAATAGATTATAATCTCATCATCAAACTATGATAATCACAGCCTATAATCAGACTATAATCTCACATCAACTTTGATTATCAAAGCCTATAATCAGATGATAATCTAATCATTAAAGTATAATTATCAATGCCTATAATCAGATGATAATCTATCATCAAACTATATTTATCAATGCCTATAATCAGATGATTATCTGATCATCAAACTATAATTATCAATGCCTATAATCAGACGATAATCTCATCATCAAACTATAATTATCAATGCCTGTAATCAGATAATTATCTCATCATCAAACTATAATTATCAATGCCTATAATCAGATGATAATCTCATCATCAAACTATAATTATCAATGCTATAATCAGATGATTATCTGATCATCAACTATAATTATCAAATGATATCCAGGGAAGTTTTTAGTCCTCTTTTTATTATCCGTTGTTTGGTGTTTGTGGTCTGTTTGTGACCGTGCATTCGTGCTTGACAAAGGCCGGTTGGCCGAAAATTTGCGCTTGTCTTGTCTTGTCTTGTTTTGTTGAATACGCCTTGTGTCGGTTTTCTTGTTCTTCTGGTTCCCGTTTATGATTATCAAAACCTAGATTATAATCGCATCATCAAACTACGATAATAATCGCCTGTAATCAGGTATCTTTGGTGTGAGGGGACCCATCCCCCCCAGCGTCTGCCCCCTTCTTAGGGTGGTGGCCGTACCACACCCTCACACTTTGGTCCATGGCAAAGTCTACGCTGCGGTCGATGGGGTGAACAATGAAAGGGATGCAACCCAGGCCCACCGCCGTCGTCCCCACTGCGCACAGGGGAGGGCAGTCTGGTGGCAGACTTGAGGGCCAGGCCAGTCAGGTAGCAGATCCTGTTGATGGTGAACCCTGGGATGACGACGGATGCGAACCCTTGCCAGATGAGCGTGTCGGTGAAGGCGATGGCCACAGATTGAGACTTGCTGCTGGAGGCTGGCTGAGGTTTCTGAAAACCCATTTAATATACATATTTTATATAATAATATTTGATAGTGTGTATATAACATATGATACTTCTGACATCCATTTAATTATTGAAAACCCATTTAATATAATATTTTATATAAATAATATGTTGATAGTGTGTATATAACATACTATTGATACTTCTGAAACCCATTTAATATACATAGCTTATATAATATGTTCATAGTGTGTAAATAAATACGAATTCTGAAAACCATTTAATATACATGCTTATATATAACTTGTATAGTGCTATGTAATAACATACTGACACTTTCTGAAAACCCATTTAATATACATAGCCCATACATCTCTCTCTCTCTCTATATATATATATATATATAGAAGAGAGTAGAGATGAAGAGATATCTTGATAGTGTGTAAATA
>JAPXFY010000025.1:2394417-2406917 GCA_030674185.1 Monoplex corrugatus | reverse complement strand
TCTGTCCAATATTTTCTCCCTGGGTCTGTTTGGTGCTTTTTTCCCCTCCATCTTTCCTGTTGTGACTAGGTGCTCAAACTTCTCTTGCCTCATAAAATGTCCTATAAAATTATAAATTGTTTTGTTTTTCTCTAATCTTCCTCATTAATGTTCCTTTTTGTATTTGCTTCTCTCAAGACTGCCTCTCTTTTTATTTATTTTTTATTTATTTTTATTTTTTTATTCATTATTATTTTATTCATTCATTCATTCATTCATTCTTTTCATTTATTTATTTATTTATTATTTATTTATTTATTGCTGTCCATGGAACTCTCAACATTCTTCTTAGAAACCACAGATTTCAGCTGCCTCACTCTTGTTCTGACTCTGCATGGATATTTGTAATACTCTATTACATAAGTTTACAATGCTTCATCCGCTTCAGTGGCATAATCTACAACAAGGTGTTCGGCTGTTGTGCACAGTAAGAACTGCACATATTATTTGTAACAGAACAAAATTGCAACCTGTGAGATGAGATATCTCAGAAGAGCAGCAGATACGATTAAAAGAGACGTGGTTAGAAATGAAGAGACCTAGGGGAGAAGGTTGGAAGAACACCTGTCAACCATGACATCACACAACAGGGGCCAGCCTATGAGTTTATGCGCAGGCTTAACCCTTTCACGCCCTCACCCTATCCACCAACTGCAAAAACTTAACCCTTTGACTCCCTCACCCTATCCATCAGTTTCCTGCAGGTAGCTGGTGGACAGGGTGAGGGTATCAAAGGGTTAAGTTTTGACTTTGCTAGCATGGTTGGGAAAACGGGATGCTGGTGGATGGGGTGCAGGAGTCAATAGATTAAGCCCATTTAAGGCCTGTGCCGTGATTACCATCACATGGCACCTGTCACACTGGTGCATATGTAGATTTCATTCGGAAAGTGGAGATGTCAACTTGACAAACTAAAACTGAAATTCAATCTGAAACAACAGGGGATCATGTGATCTGGCCACCTGACCAGGATGCCAGTCAACCAGCCAGCCCTTCCATACTCCAGACTACAACAGGCTTTGGACTGCGATGAAAACCATGGCAACACTGGACAGATGGAGTGAAAGACACACTCCGCATCTACAACATAACCACACCAGGATTCCCTTCTCATTGCAGACTCAGTTTCATCTCCCCACGACATCTCCAGTATAAATGAAAAGAAAAAAAGTAAATTAATGTAAATTCATTTTCTGTTGTTCAGTAATTATATGGATGGGGCTGTATTTTCTATTGTTCACATATTGTGTGGACGTGTCTGTATTTTCTATTGTTTAGATTTGTGTGGATGGGTCCCGTGGACTATGAGTATGAGGCAGAGTTCCCACATTCCAATTTTTTTTTCATCCTATTTTTAAGCCACTTCACTGGTCGCAAAGCGCCTGGGACAATTTGTCATGATGCATGATGATGGGGATGATAATCATGACGTTATGGATTTCCATTCTGAATTATGACTGCATAACAGGGCTGTACTCTACACTTCCTTTCTTAACCCTTTGACTCCCACACCCTGTCCACCAGCATCCTGCATTGCCAACCATGCTCGCAAAGCAAAAATGTAACCCATCTACTCCTTCACCCTATCCATCTATTGCGAAAAGTTAACCCATCTACTCCCTCACCATATCCACCAACTGCAAAAATTTAACCTTCCTACTCCCTCACCATATCCACCAACTGCAAAAATTTAACCCTTTGAATCCCTCACCCTATTCACCAACTGCAAAAATGTCACCCTTTGAATCCCTTTTACCCTATTCACCAACTGCAAAAATGTAACCCTTTGAATCCCTCACCCTGTCCACCAATGCAGGAGTCAAAGGGTTAGGCAGGAACTGGTTGGGGCAGGAAAATCCCACGATGATTTTGACAAGACTAATGGATTCAAACCCACGACCTTCCAGTTATTGTCCATTGTATTAACCATGGCACCAAGGTGGCTGGTTCGCTGGAAAAACTTTAGTGTGCGAGGCCTCCAGTCCCCCCAGCTGTAACTGGGTACCTGGCCTGTACAGGGTTGGGGAAGATGAAGCAGCAGAGGACAAGAGGTAAGAACTATCCTCATATTGCTGGAACCCAGAAAAGCTGAATCCCAAACAAGTGTGACTGCCCGCGTTCAAGCAAACAAGGACCAAAAAAAAAAAAAACCATGAAAGAAAAATAAGAACACGTATTTGATATAACAAGACAAGACAGGCGCAAATTTTCTGCCAACTGGCCTTTGTCAAGCATAAGATTACAATAATACAAATTAACATCAGAAAGAGAGTCCTTGAATGTTATATAGAACCAATACTGTTGTATGGATGCGAGGCGTGGACAGTCAGCAAGCAAAGCCAGAGCAAGATTGAAGCAGCCGAGATGTGGTTTCTCAGAAGAATATTGAGAGTTCCATGGACAGCAGAAAAACAAACAAGACAGTCTTGATGGAGGCAGAGACAAGTAGATCACTCATATTCATAAGGAAGATTAGGAAAAGACAGGCAACATTTATAGGCCATTTTATGAGGAAGGGGGATTTGGAGCACCTGGTCACAATGGGAAAGCTGGAGGGAAAGAGAGACCCAGGGAGAGCATGCTGGACGGACTTGCAGAGTGGCTGGGGATGAGGAGGGTGGGGGAGATGCTAGGGGCAACGAGAGATAGAGATGGATGGAAGTCCATGGTCACCAACGCCATGCGGCAGGGCACCTGATGATGATGAAGATTACAAACAAACACCAGATACAAAAATCAGGAGAAAAAGACTGAAACCTCCCTGCATCTCCGTCCAGTATGAGACTATGGGACAAACTCTACCTCTTTTTTTTTCTCTCTCTCACACCGGACGGAGCAGCAGGGAAGTTTCAGTCTTTTTCTCCTAATTTTTGTATCTGGTGTTTGTTTGTAATCTTACGCTTGACAAAGGCCAGTTGGCCGAAAATTTGCGCCTGTCTTGTCTTGTATTAAATATATATGCATTCTTATTCTTATTTTGTTTTTTCTGGTTCCAGAAAAGCTGAGCTCTCTACCACCTCATTCACCTATAACCTCAGGACTATGGGACAACAATCTCTACCTTTTTTTGTTGTTGTTTTGTTTTGTTTGTTTTTTTGTCCCCAGTCAATGCCCATGTAGTGGAAGAGTGTAGGTAGTGGGAATCTGTTGCTATTTTCAAACAATTGTGTCAGCTGGACAAAAATGTGGAACACATTGCTCTGTCTCTCTCTTTCCCTCCTCTCCATCTTTATCCTTCAAATGATGCTACATGTATGTTCACAATCATTTCTTCTTACTTCCCTGCACTCTCTTCTTTTATGGAAAACTGCTTTGCATATCTGATTTAAGAATGTTATTAGTTTATAAATTTCACACACACACACACACACACACACAGTAACACACACGCACACACACAGTAACACACACGCACGCACAAGCACACACACACGCACACACACACACACAACACACACACACACACACACACACACAAAAATAACACACAAGCACACACATACGTGCACGCGCACACACACATCATAATGCATGCACGATCTAATCCTCTCTCTCAATGAAATAGTAGTGCTTTTTTGTCTGTATGTGTCTCTCCTCTCTCTCTCTCCATGTGTGCATGCATGCCTCTGTGTGTGTACGTGTGTGTGTGTGTGTCACTGTGTGTGTGTGTGTGTGTGTGTGTGTGTGTGTGTGTGTGTGTGTGTGTGTGTTTTGTGTTATACGTGTAGACCTGTGTCTGTGAGTGTGAAAGACAGCCAAACATACTTTGAGAGAGACAGACAGACAGAGACAGACAGACAGAGAGAGGCAGAGAGAGAGAGAGACAGAGACAGAGAGGCAGAGAGAGACAGAGAGGCAGAGACAGAGAAACAGAGACAGACAGAGAGGCAGAGGGAGAGAGAGAGAGAGGGAGAGAGAGAGAGAGGAGAGAGAGAGAGAGAGAGAGAGACAGAGAGAGACAGAGACAGAGACAGAGACAGAGATAGAGAGAGAGGTCAATTCACATCATACCACAATATCTAATGATGGAATCTTTGAAGACATCGTAATGCTCGTCAGCCGCCAGTTTAGCGATGCTGCTAACTGAAAAGACACAAGGTGGCCAACTTCAACGCTTGCCAACAGCTACACTCAGTGCACCGTCCAGTTGCAGTGGTATAGACTAAAGTACAGGTCAGGTTGTGTTTTTTTTACCCCGGCACACACTCACACTGACACTGAATGACTGATGAGTCACGTCAAGGTTGCTACCTTCACAAACTGCTCCTGTCCTTCAGATGCATGCATCTAGGCAGCAGAAACCTAGTTGAATGGGTCAGCTTATAGAATAACGTAAGCGGCAAGAGATCTCGTCAAAATCACAGAGAGGAAACCTTCAAAACTTTTAACGATCAGATCAATCCAGCGTCTGCTACTGGCGACATGTGCGTCAAGGGCGATAACTGCTCGAAACGGTAGGAGTTACGCAGCCTGTGGTAACGAATAAACAATATGGCAGACACAAAAGCCGGTGGTGAAAGCGAAAACGGACAAGACGACAAAAGCCAACAGGCCGGGGTGGCCTTTCAAGTCAACATTGACGAAGATCGTGAAGGGAGACCTCGGAGTGCACCTCCTAAACGGTTCAGAAATTATCAGAAGAGAACAATAACGAAAGAAGAACTTGAGCAGAAACAGTTGGAAGCAGAGAGCAGGAGGAAGGTACATCTAGAATTCCATTTAGTCAGATTTAGAAAGGAAATGTTCCTCCCCTCTCCTGTAGACCTTTAGTGAGGATCTAAATGCTAGATGAGCAAATTAGAAGATTAACTGGACAACATTTTATGTGCTTTACGTGTGATAGTGTCAGAATAATCAACGTGCTGATTGTGGACACTAAATAATAATAATAATAATAATACCTAGGACTTATAAAGCGCACTAAGCCACTGGATCTAGGCGCTGGGGAATGGGGGATATAATAGGAAGTCAGTAAATACAAGACTACACAACAACTTACACATCATCAAATGACAATCAAATACATACATACATCATAATCACATAACATAATGATTTACATTCGCAATCTTCAAAATATGCATACCACGCAATTCAATCAAATATCAGATTCATTCCAATTAAACACTTTTCACTCAGTTACTCCATATAAACTATTATTCCACCCCTTCCCTACTACCCCCCACCCCCACGCGCATACACAAAATCCAATTACACATATCAGCCAGCCGACAAGGTGATGTGGGGAAAAGTGATCAGATGTCGAAATACTGCTGGAAAAGGTGTGTTTTCAAGTTTGACTTGAAAGAAGAAATGGACGGAGAGTGGCGTAATTTCTTGGGAAGAGAGTTCCAAAACTGGGGACCGAAATGCGAAAGTGAGCGAAAGCCATGAGATTTGCGGTTATACTGTATCTGCCTGAGGAGTCTTGAATCAGAGGAAGAGCGGAGAGACCGAGATGGAGTATACAAGTGCAGAATATCAGAAATATACTCAGGAGCAGAACCAGAGATAGAATTGAAGCAGATGCAAGCAGTCTTGTACTTAATTCTCTGAGATATTGGTAACCAGTGCAGTTGGTGAAGCAAAGGAGTGCAAGGTTGTTGACGGGATGCCTTAAGAATAAGGCGTGCAGCTGAATTTTGAACTTTCTGCATAGGATAGAGAACAGTGTTCGGGCAGCCCATGAGGAGAGAGTTACAGTAGTCAAGTCTCGACAGAATACAGGAAGTGACAAGAATCTTGGTGGCATCTACACTGAGAAAGTTTCTGATAGATCCAATCCTTTTCAATTCAAAATAAGAAAGCTGGCAGACTTTGGAAACGTGATCTTTCATGGAGAGAGAAGAGTCAAGAATGAAACCTAAGTTCCTAGCTTTTGGACAGAAAGAGATGTCAGAAGAGCCAAGAGTGATAGAAGTTGGAAGTGGAGGATTATAGTCTGAAGAACCAGAAAACAGAAGAGCTTCAGTCTTACTGTCATTAAGTTTTAACATGTTGTCAGTCATCCATGTCTTTACATCATCCATGCATGTCTGTAGTGTCTGTATGGTACTGTCAATGTCTGCAGGTTTGCATGCCTGTTGAAGCTGCGTGTCGTCTGCAAAAAGCTGGTGACTAACTCCATGGCGCTCAATGACCTCAGACAGGGGGGTGGTATACAAGACAAACAGAACTGGCCCTAGCACCGAGCCTTGCGGAACACCAAAATCAAGAGGAAGTGATAAAGAATTATGACCATCGACCGATACATACTGTTTTCGATCCAGCAGATACGAATGAAACCACTGGAGGGCTGTGGAACAGATGCCAAAAACGTTTTGAAGTCGCGAAATGAGAATTTTGTGGTCGATGGTGTCGAAAGCAGCGGAGTTGTCCAAGAGCAAAAGAACAGAGAGTTTGTTTTCGTCAAGAGCAGACAGAATATCGTTTACAACACGAAGTAGGACGGTCTCAGTGCTATGGCCAGCACGGTAGGCTGACTGAAAACGGTTACACAGGTTGTTGGCTTCCAGATGACCAAGAAGCTGACTCAGCACGACCTTTTCTAAAACTTTAGATAAAAAAGGTAAATTTGATACGGGCCTGTAATTGCTCAGTACGTTTTTGTCCAGAGAAGGCTTTTTCAGCAAAGGTCTAATGACTGCTGTCTTGAAATCACTAGGGACCGAACCGGAAGCTAAAGAATCATTGATGATGCTTGTGATGGTAGGGAGAACAACATCAATGTTTTCGTACAAAAGTTTGGTGGGGATGGGGTCTAACTCACATGATTTTGTCACAGTACTTTTCAAGACGCTCAAAACAAAATCTTCTGAGACGGGCGTAAAAGCCGTGAGGGGAGTTCCTACAAAACAATCCACATCCAGTACAGTGGTATCAGAAGAGGCAAAAGCAGTTCTAATTTTCCTAATCTTTTCAGAGAAGTACTCAGCAAAAACAGTGGGCAATGTATCAGGGGAATAATCACTGGGTAATGGGGAGGCGTCTTGTTTCCCGAGCAGAAAATTGAAAGTCTGAAAAATTTCTTTGCACGATCTGCTCGCCATAATCTTTGCAGAATAAAATGCCCACTTTGCAGTCTCGACAAGATCGATGACCTTGTGTTTTGCAGTTTCGTAAATTTCTTTATGAACTGTCAATTTAGTCTTCAGCCAGCACCTCTCTGCCTGACGACGTTCGCGTTTCAGTTTGCAAAATTGCTCAGAGATGGAACTGAACCAAGGGTTAAATTTCCTGGGGCGAACCTTACGCTGGCAGAGAGGGGCGTGGTTGTCAAGCACAGACCTGAGTGCGCTGTTGTAGTCAGAAACGGTAGAAATCAGAGGAATTTGCAGCTTTAGGTCATCTTTGAAAGACTGGGCATCAATCTTGTTGATTCTGCGGAACACAACAAGAAGAAGAAGAATCTTGTCAGTGATAACATGGTAGATTCTTAAAATGAGCCTGTTGGGGAAGGAGGGAGGTGGTTAGGGGTTGGGGGTGGTGGGAGGGACCTCAGATACACAAAACTGACATCACTAGAATGAATGGAGCATTAAGATGGGGAGCAAAGATGCCGGTTTTGGTTTTTTTTTTTGTTGTTGTTTGTTTGTTTCTTTTTGTTGTTGTTGTTATTGTTGTTGTGTATAGATTTTGTGGGTTTTGTTTTGTTTGTTTTATTTCTTTCCTTGTTGGTTGTTTTTTGTTTTTATTTTTTCGAGCTTGGATCGAACTTGAGACCTCAGATCTAGAGTCTAAGGTTCTGTCAATATGGCCAACCAACATGCAGGCAAGATCTCTTACTGCGACATCAGTGTGTATGGAATTTATTCCAAGTGTGGAGATGCCACCTTGAGAAATTGAAACTAAAACTTAGCTGTTAAGTCTGTATACTGTCAGTGTATGGTTCTCTCAACAGGGCCAGTCAATCCATTTAATATACATTACAAAACAGTGTAATGTGGGGGTGGCTTCACTCATTCCAATTCTGTCACTGAGCCATTACTGGTGTAAGCATAGGGCTTATAGGCAGTGTCCTTAGTAAGATGGATCATAGCAGGCACTCTTTAACTCCACTGAAATGCCTCAGCTGCATTGCAGGATCTCCTTTGCTGGGTGGCTGATGGCAACTTGACTTCAAGTTCAAGCCAAGTTGAAGTTATCATTGCCAAAAGAAAAATTACATTCTCAATCTCATCTTCTTAATAAAACAACACAAACATGTATTTACATAAATTTAAAAGCATGACATGCAAAATAATCTCATACGTAAAATAAAGTCATATGAAAACAAATGTGCGCATCTCTAACAGTAACACGCCACACACACGCACGCACATCGCACACACACACACACACACACACACCACACCACACACACACACACACACACACACAACACACACACACACACACCACACACACACACACACACACACACACCACAACTACACACACACACACACACACACACAACACAACACACACACACCACAACACACACACAACATCACTACTACCACCACCTCCATCACCACTAACCCCTATGGGCTTCTGGGCACTTGGTCTTTGACTGAATGAACTCAGAGCTTGTGATATGTTGTGGGGCCAGAATCGTGAGAATGAGCTGTGTGGGGTTAATGTCACCAATGCGACACAGAAGTTGGGCAGAGAAAAATACATGTGTATATTATATATATATATATATATATATATATATATATATATATATATATATATATATATATATATATATATATACGATGCTGGTGTGAGCCATCGATGATTTTTTTTTTCTGAATTATCACTGCAGTGTGTAATTTTCGCCAATAAATGGCATCATCAGGATCGTCTCAATATTCTGAAAATAGAAACAAAACACATTTTGCTAAGGAAACAGTTCCCTACGCCTATCATCGTCATCAGATGCCCTGCCGCATGGTGTTGGCGATTATGGACCTCCATCTGTCTCTATCTCCCCCACCCTCCTCATCCCCAGCCACTCTGCATGTCCGTCCAGCATTTTTTCCCTGGGTCTACCCGGTGCTCTCCTTCCCTCCAGCTTTCTTGTTGTGACCAAATCCCCCTTCCTCATAAAATGGCCTATAAATGTTGCTTGTCTTTTCCTAATCTTCCTTATGAGTGATCTACTTGTGTCTGCCTCCATCAAGACTGTCTCGTTTGTTTTCTTTGCTGTCCATGGAACTCTCAACATTCTTCTTAGAAACCACATCTCGGCTGCCTCAATCTTGCTTTGGCTTTGCTTGCTGACTGTCCACGCCTCACATCCGTATAACATTATTGTTTCTATATAACATCCAAGGACTCTCTTCCTGATGTTAATTGATAGGCATTTGTTGGTAAGAATGCTTGTCATCTTCTTGAATGCTGTTTTGGCTTGGGCGATTCTGCCGGCTATTTCCGATGTGCATCTGCCGTCTGATGAAATGACCATTCCCAGGTATTTGAACTTATTAACCTGTGTCAAGGTTGTGCCATTTGCTGTTATTTTGCATGAGGGGATTTCATGTTTTTTACTGATCACCATGACTACGCCTATACTCATCTTTTACGTTTATCCACAGGTCGATGTCTCTGATCCACAGTGCCTCCAGAGTCATGCGATAATCCTCGCTCCTTGTGGTTGAAGCCAAAATCTCAATATATATATATTCATATTTTCATTCATAGTCATTTCTTTTGTCAGTGTAGATTTAACATGTGAAACTCAGGCTGCTCTCCTCTTTGAGAACACGTCGTCACAGTGCAGCACCACCCTTTGAGAGCACATCATTGTAGTGCAGCGCCATCCTTTTTTTTTTGTTTTTTTTGTTTTTTTTAAAGCAAGACTCCAGAAAGGCAAGAAGTCTAATAAGCCTTCAAGGGGAGAGACATGGGAAATCAACCTATCTCTCTAACATTTTATACCAGGGCAGCTAGGTGAATGCCCTGCTCTTCACAATTTTCAACTGTCTTAGGATCTCTAGCGTGCACAGGGCGGAAGGCACACAGATCTGACTCATTTTTCATCACCTTCCGAAGGACTAGACGTTCAGTTCAACGATTTTCTGGTCAGATTGAGGGGTAAAGTCAAAGGGAAACGAAATCTGGAGCCTCGAGTTTAGTTATTGGCATGCGAACATTGTAAACATTCTGCTACTTTTCTCCTTATATATAAAATACAGCGTTATAAATGTAAAATGTGATACAATAATGTACAACGTTAATGTGGGTTTTTTTCTTTCTTGACAGGAAAAAGAAAAAGAAATGCTGAGACGCATGCACCAGACGCAAGAAGACATTGCCAAGCTCAACAAGAACTTCAGCGCCCTGTTGGAAGCAGATGCCAGACTGCATGGAGCTGAAGGAACCAATGATGCCCCTCTCTCTCGACAAGAACTCAAAGAAAAGTTCCACGAAGTGAACAGGGACTACAGGAAAATGATGACCTCCATTACTACCAGCACACACTGCTCCAAATGACTTGACTAGGTGCAAGGACAATGAGCAAGAGTGTGTATGTGTGTGTGTGTGTGTGTGTGTGTGTGTGAGGGAGGAGAGAGAGAGAGAGTGTGTGTGTGTGTGTATGTGTGTGTGTGCATGTGTGTGTGTGTGTGTGTGTGTGTGTGTGGTGTGTGTGTGTGAGGCAGAGAGAGAGAGAGAGAGTTTGAAAGAGTGTGTGTGTGTGTGTGTGTGTGTGTGTGTGCGTGCGTGCGTGTGTATGGTGCGTACATGCTTTTATTTGTGTGAGCATACATGTAACTGCTATTTTAACTGCCAGCTAGCGTTGTTGTGAAATGACAAAGGAAATAAAAATTTAGTTGACCTTGACTTTTACTTAAGACCATGCTTATGTATATAAGAGATCTAATTCTGAGGAAGACTTTCTTGGGCAATAAACACAATTGACCATTCGCTTGATCATTCAGAAGATTTTCAGCACAATTCAAATATGTTGATCATGATAATGGAACATAGGAATGTCTTTCCTGCTATTTATTTATTTATTTATTTATTGGTGTTTATTCTTTCAAAATTCTGAGATCAATGTTGTTTTTGGAGCCCAGACCTCTAATTCAAAGGTGACACCAGCAGATGTGTGTATAACTATTGCTCTGTTTCACAAACAGATGTATACATAGTCACTGCTCTGTCTCACGGACAGATGTGTACATATACAGGGTGTTTCAGAAGTCTTGGCACATTTCAAGTCCTCATATCTGCTGAACTATGAGCGGTAGTAAGATAAAACTGGTATCATTTTAAAGCTGAATCCATGAATTTTATTTGGGACGATAATGATGGTTTTGTAACATGCATTGTTGTATTCTTCAGGGTTTTTGGGGTAATCAATGTTAAAATGTGCCCAAGACTTTTGGAACACCCTGTACAATAATTATAGTCACTGCTCTGGCCTACATTACTCTCAGACTGTCTGTCATTCTGTGTGTCCACACCTACCTCTGCCACACTACCTTGGCCCACTCCCTGTCAGTCTCTGCATACCAGTCCAGGTAATCTAGTAAATTGTAAAATTCAACAGTGAAGACTGAATTGAATGTGGGACGAACAGGAAGCGACTTATATTTTTTTAATGTTTTTATCTAAACTGTACAGTTCTTTTTTGATAGAGATACCTTTTGGATATACACTTTTAATCATTCTGACAGAATAATTGCAAACATTTGAATTAATAATTCCCAATATGATAAGATTTTAGTGTCCTTGTTTACATTTCCATATGAATATTTAAAAGAAATATGTATATTATTCCCCATTTCCCTTTGTATATTATTACCATTCTATGAGTGCCTAACATATTAAGTGATAACTTTGTTTTTATATGATGTAATCGTCAACTGCCAGAAATAATTCAGTTTCAAGAAGAATGTATATACATATGCAGATTCTGATCAGCCAATGACATTCCGTATTTGCGTTTGTGTGTGCATGTTTATGTGTTCCTTTGTGTGTTTGTGTGCAAGTTAATATGTGAACCAGCCAATGACATTCTATGTGCGTTTGTGTGTGCATGTTTATTGTTCCTTTGTGTGTTTGTGTGCAAGTTAGTATGTGAACCAGCCAATGACATTCTATGTGCGTTTGTGTGTGCATGTTTATTGTTCCTTTGTGTGTTTGTGTGCAAGTTAGTATGTGAACCAGCCAATGACATTCTATATGTGTGTTTGTGTGTGCATGTTTATGTGTTCCTTTGTGTGTTTGTGTGCAAGTTAGTATGTGAACCAGCCAATGACATTCTATATGTGTGTTTGTGTGTGCATGTTTATTGTTCCTTTGTGTGTTTGTGTGCAAGTTAGTATGTGAACCAGCCAATGACATTCTATATGTGTGTTTGTGTGTGCATGTTTATTGTTCCTTTGTGTGTTTGTGTGCAAGTTAGTATGTGAACCAGCCAATGACATTCTATATGTGTGTTTGTGTGTGCGTGTTTATGTGTTCCTTTGTGTGTTTGTGTGCAA